>JAQOOD010000032.1:0-432740 GCA_029633175.1 Citrus glauca | reverse complement strand
GTGGGCTATAGCCTTGGGGCGTGGGGATGGCGAACTTCGTCCGCCGGACTCGGAATGGGCCCGAGGCTTTGTCCAGCCCCTCCCTGCGACAAACATAGGCCGCGGGCACAGCCACGCCCAAAAAAGAGCAGCCGAACCCCTTGACGCCAAGTTCGTCCTGTGGAAAAATGCCCAAAAAGGGGGTGGGCTATAGCCTTGGGGCGTGGGGGCGGGCGAACTTCGTCCGCCGGACTCGTAATGGGCTGAGACTTTGACCAATCCCTCCCCACGACAAAAATAGGGCGGGGGCACAGCCGCGCAAAAAAAAGAGCAGCCGAACCCCTTGGCGCCAAGTTCGTCCTGCGGAAAAAATGCCAAAAAAAGGGGTGGGCTGTAGCCTTTGGGCGTGGGGCTGGCGAACTTCGTCCGCCGGACTCGGAAAGGGCCGAGACTTTCCCCACCCCCTCCCCGCGACAAAAATAGGCCGCGGGCACAGCCGCGCCAAAAAAAGAGCAGCCGAACCCCTTGGCGCCATGTTCGTCCTGTGGAAAAATGCCCAAAAAAGGGGTGGGCTATAGCCTTGGGGCGTGGGGCCGGCGAACTTCGTTTGCCGGACTCTGAATGGGACGAGACTTTCCCCACCCCCTCCCCACGACAAAAATAGGCCGCGCGAACAGCCGCGCCCAATAGCGAGCAGCCGAACCCCTTGGCGCCAAGTTCGTCCGGCAGAAAAATGCCAAAAAAGGGGGTGGGCTATAGCCTTGGGGCGTGGGGGCGGGCGAACTTCGTCCGCCGGACTCGGAATGGGCTGAGACTTTGACCAATCCCTACCCACGACAAAAATAGGGCGCGGGCACAGCCGTGTCCAAAAGAGAGCAGCCGAACCCCTCAGCGCCACGTCCGTCTTGCGGAAAAATGCCCAAAAAGGGGGTGGGCTATAGCCTTGGGGCGTGGGGATGGCGAACTTCGTCCGCCGGACTCGGAATGGGCCGAGGCTTTGTCCAGCCCCTCCCTGCGACAAACATAGGCCGCGGGCACAGCCACGCCCAAAAAAGAGCAGCCGAACCCCTTGACGCCAAGTTCGTCCTGTGGAAAAATGCCCAAAAAGGGGGTGGGCTATAGCCTTGGGGCGTGGGGCGGGCGAACTTCGTCCGCCGGACTCGTAATGGGCTGAGACTTTGACCAATCCCTCCCCACGACAAAAATAGGGCGGGGGCACAGCCGCGCAAAAAAAAGAGCAGCCGAACCCCTTGGCGCCAAGTTCGTCCTGCGGAAAAAATGCCAAAAAAAGGGGTGGGCTGTAGCCTTTGGGCGTGGGGCTGGCGAACTTCGTCCGCCGGACTCGGAAAGGGCCGAGACTTTCCCCACCCCCTCCCCGCGACAAAAATAGGCCGCGGGCACAGCCGCGCCAAAAAAAAGAGCAGCCGAACCCCTTGGCGCCATGTTCGTCCTGTGGAAAAATGCCCAAAAAAGGGGTGGGCTATAGCCTTGGGGCGTGGGGCCGGCGAACTTCGTTTGCCGGACTCTGAATGGGACGAGACTTTCCCCACCCCCTCCCCACGACAAAAATAGGCCGCGCGAACAGCCGCGCCCAATAGCGAGCAGCCGAACCCCTTGGCGCCAAGTTTGTCCGGCAGAAAAATGCCAAAAAGGGGGTGGGCTATAGCCTTGGGGCGTGGGGCGGGGCGAACTTCGTCCGCCGGACTCGGAATGGGCTGAGACTTTGACCAATCCCTCCCCACGACAAAAATAGGGCGCGGGCACAGCCGTGTCCAAAAGAGAGCAGCCGAACCCCTCAGCGCCACGTCCGTCTTGCGGAAAAATGCCCAAAAAGGGGGTGGGCTATAGCCTTGGGGCGTGGGGATGGCGAACTTCGTCCGCCGGACTCGGAATGGGCCGAGGCTTTGTCCAGCCCCTCCCTGCGACAAACATAGGCCGCGGGCACAGCCACGCCCAAAAAAGAGCAGCCGAACCCCTTGACGCCAAGTTCGTCCTGTGGAAAAATGCCCAAAAAGGGGGTGGGCTATAGCCTTGGGGCGTGGGGCGGGCGAACTTCGTCCGCCGGACTCGTAATGGGCTGAGACTTTGACCAATCCCTCCCCACGACAAAAATAGGGCGGGGGCACAGCCGCGCAAAAAAAAGAGCAGCCGAACCCCTTGGCGCCAAGTTCGTCCTGCGGAAAAAATGCCAAAAAAAGGGGTGGGCTGTAGCCTTTGGGCGTGGGGCTGGCGAACTTCGTCCGCCGGACTCGGAAAGGGCCGAGACTTTCCCCACCCCCTCCCCGCGACAAAAATAGGCCGCGGGCACAGCCGCGCCAAAAAAAGAGCAGCCGAACCCCTTGGCGCCATGTTCGTCCTGTGGAAAAATGCCCAAAAAAGGGGTGGGCTATAGCCTTGGGGCGTGGGGCCGGCGAACTTCGTTTGCCGGACTCTGAATGGGACGAGACTTTCCCCACCCCCTCCCCACGACAAAAAATAGGCCGCGCGAACAGCCGCGCCCAATAGCGAGCAGCCGAACCCCTTGGCGCCAAGTTCGTCCGGCAGAAAAATGCCAAAAAGGGGGTGGGCTATAGCCTTGGGGCGTGGGGCGGGCGAACTTCGTCCGCCGGACTCGGAATGGGCTGAGACTTTGACCAATCCCTACCCACGACAAAAATAGGGCGCGGGCACAGCCGTGTCCAAAAGAGAGCAGCCGAACCCCTCAGCGCCACGTCCGTCTTGCGGAAAAATGCCCAAAAAGGGGGTGGGCTATAGCCTTGGGGCGTGGGGATGGCGAACTTCGTCCGCCGGACTCGGAATGGGCCGAGGCTTTGTCCAGCCCCTCCCTGCGACAAACATAGGCCGCGGGCACAGCCACGCCCAAAAAAGAGCAGCCGAACCCCTTGACGCCAAGTTCGTCCTGTGGAAAAATGCCCAAAAAGGGGGTGGGCTATAGCCTTGGGGCGTGGGGCGGGGCGAACTTCGTCCGCCGGACTCGTAATGGGCTGAGACTTTGACCAATCCCTCCCCACGACAAAAATAGGGCGGGGGCACAGCCGCGCAAAAAAAAGAGCAGCCGAACCCCTTGGCGCCAAGTTCGTCCTGCGGAAAAAATGCCAAAAAAAGGGGTGGGCTGTAGCCTTTGGGCGTGGGGCTGGCGAACTTCGTCCGCCGGACTCGGAAAGGGCCGAGACTTTCCCCACCCCCTCCCCGCGACAAAAATAGGCCGCGGGCACAGCCGCGCCAAAAAAAGAGCAGCCGAACCCCTTGGCGCCATGTTCGTCCTGTGGAAAAATGCCCAAAAAAGGGGTGGGCTATAGCCTTGGGGCGTGGGGCCTTTTGGGCGCGGCAGTGCCCACGGCCTATTTTTGTAGCGGGGAGGCGGTGGGAAGAGTCTTGGCCCATTCCGAGTCCGACGGACGAAGTTCGCCCCGCCCGACGCCCCAAGGCTATAGCCCACCCCCCTTTTTGGGCATTTTTCCGCAGGACGAACTAGCCACCTAGGGGTTCGGCTGCTCTTTTTTGGGCGCGGCTGTGCCCGCGGCCTATTTTTGTCGCGGGTAGGGGGTTCGCAAAGTCTCGGCACATTCCGAGTCCGGCGGACGAAGTGCGCCAGCCCCACGCCCCAAGGCTATAGCCCACCCCCTTTGTGGGCATTTTTCCGCAGGACGAACTTGGCGCCAAGGGGTTCGGCTGCTCTTTTTTGGGCGCGGCTGTGTCCGCGGCCTATTTTTGTCGCGGGGAGGGGTTGGGCAAAGTCTCGACCCCTTTCCGAGCCCGGCGGACGAAGTTCGCCAGCCCCACGCCCCAAGGCTATAGCCCACCCCCTATTTGGGTATTTTTCCGCATGACGAACTTGGCGCCAAGGGGTTCGGCTGCTCTTTTTTGGGCGCGGCTGTGTCCGCGGCCTATTTTTGTCACGGGGAGGGGGTGGACAAAGTCTCGACCCATTCCGAGTCCGGCGGACGGAGTTCGCGGGCCCCACGCCCCAGGGCTATAGCCCACCCCCTATTTGGGCATTTTTTCGCAGGACGAACTTGGCGCAAAGGGATTCGGTTGAAGTTTTTTGGGCGCGGCTGTGCCCGCGGCCTATTTTTGTCGTGGGGCGGGGGTGGGACAAAGTTTCGGCCCATTCCGAGTCCGGCGGACGAACTTCGGCTGCCCCACGCCCCAAGGCTATAGCACACCCCTTTTTTGGGCATTTTTCCGCAGGACGAACTTGGCGCCAAGGGGTTTGGCTGCTCTTTTTTTGGCGCGGCTGTGCCGGTGGCACCTATTTTTGTCACGGGGAGGGGGTGTGCAAAGTCTCTGCCCCATTCCGAGGAAGGCGGACGATGTTCGCCCGCCCCCACGCCCCAAGACTATAGCCCACCTCCTTTTTTCGGCATTTTTCCGCAGGATGAACTTGGCGCCAAGGGGTTCGGCTGCTCTTTTTTGGGCGCGGCTGTGCCCACAGCCTATTTTTTGTCGCGGGGAGGCGGTTGCGCAAAGTCTCGGTCCATTCCGCGGAAGGCGGATGAAATTTGCCGGCCCCACACCCAAAGGCTATAGCCCACCCCTTTTTTGGGCATTTTTCCGCAGGACGAACTTGGCGCCAAGGGGTTCGGCTGCTCTTTTTTGGGAGCGGCTGTGCCCGCCGCCTATTTTTGTCTTGGGGAGGGGGTGGGCAAAGTCTCGGCCCATTCCGAGTCCAGGCGGACGATAGTTCGCCCAGCCCCACTCCCCAAGGCTATAGCCCACCCCCTTTTTGTGGCATTTTTTTGCAGGACGAACTTGGCGCCTAGTGGTTCGGCTGCTCTTTTTTGGGCGTGGCTGTGCCCGCGGCCTGTTTTTGTTGCAAAGAGGGAGTGGGAAAACACTCGGCCCATTCCGAGTCCGGCGGACGAAGTTCGTAAGCCCCACGCCCAAAGGCTATAGCACACCACCTTTTTTGGACACTTTTCCGCAGGACGAACTTGGCGCCAAGGGGTGCGGCTGACTCGTTTTTGGGCGCAGCTGTGCCCGCGAGCCTATTTTTGGCATGGGGAGAGGGTGGGAAAAGGCTCGGCCCATTCCAAGGATGGCGGAGGAACTTTGCCGGCCCCACGCCCAAAGGCTATAGCACACCCCTTTTTTGGACATTTTTCCGCAGGATGAACTTGGCGCCAAGGGGTTCGGCTGCTCTTTTTTGGGCGCGGCTATGTCCACGCCGCCTATTTTTGTCTTGGGGAGGGGGTGGGTAAAGTCTCGGCCCATTCCGACTAAGGCGGACGAAGTTCGCCAGCCCCACGCCCCAAGGCTATAGCCCACGCCCTTTTTGGGCATTTTTCGGCAGGACGAACTTAGCGCCAAGGGGTGCGGCTGCTCCTTTTATGGGCGCGGCTATGCCCGCGGCTGTGTCCGTGGCCTATTTTTGTCGCGGGGAGGGGGTGGTCAAAGCCTCGGCCCATTCTGAGTCCGGCGGACGTAGTTCGCCCGCCCCACGCCCCAAGGCTATAGCACACGCCTTTTTTGTGGTATTTTTCTCGCACGACGAACTTTGCCGCCATGGGGGTTCGACTGCTCTTCTTTGGGCGCGGCTGTGTCCTGCGGCCTATTTTTGTCGCGGGGAGGGAGTGGGAAAAGTCTCGGCCCATTCCGAGTCCGGCGGACGAAGTTCGCCAGCCCCACGGCCAAAGGCTATAACACACCCCTTTTTTGTGGCATTTTTTCGCTGGACGAACTTGGCGCCAAGGGGTTAGACTGCTCTTTTTTGGCCGCGGCTGTGTCCTGTGGGCTATTTTTGTCGCGGGGAGGGAGTGGGAAAAGTCTCGGCCCATTCCGAGCCCGGCGGACGTAGTTCGCCCGCCCCACGCCCCAAGGCTATATAGCACACGCCTTTTTTGGGCATTTTTCCGCAGGACGAATTTGGCGCCAAGGGGATCGGCTGCTCTTTTTTGGGTGCGGCAGTGCCCGCGGCCTATTTTTGTCGTCGGGGAGGAGGGGGGGGAAAGTCTCTGGCCCATTCCGAGTCCGGCGCACGAAGTTCGCCAGCCCCACGCCCCAAGGCTATAGCCCACCCCCTTTTTGGGCATTTTTCCGCAGGACGAACTTGGCGCCAAGGGGTTCGGCTGCTCTTTTTTGGGCGCAGCTGTGCCCGCGGCCTATTTTTTGTGTGGGGAGGGGGTGGCCAAAGTCTCGGCCCATTCCGAGGAAGGCGGACGAAGTTCGCCGGCCCCACGCCCAAAGGCTATAGCACACCACTTTTTTGGGCATTTTTCCGCCGGACGAACTTGGCGCCAAGGGATTCGGCTGCTCCTTTTTGGGCGCGGCTTGTGCCCACGGCCTATTTTTGTCGTAGCGGAGGGGGTGGGAAAAGTCTTGGCCCATTCCGAGTCCGGCGGACGAAGTTCGCCAGCCTCACGCCCCAAGGCTATAGCCCACACCCCTTTTTTGGGCATTTTTTCTGCCGGACGAACTTGGCGCCAAGGGGTTCGGCTGCTCTTTTTTGGGCGCGGCTGTGTCCGCGGCCTATTTCTGTCGCGGGGAGGGGGTGGTCAAAGCCTCGGCCCATTCTGAGTCCGGCGGACGTAGTTCGCCCCACCCCACGCCCCAAGGCTATAGCACACCCCTTTTTTGTGGCATTTTTTCGCAGGTCGAACTTGGCAGCCAAGGGGTTCGACTGCTCTTTTTTGGGCGCGGCTGTGCGTGCGGGCTATTTTTGTCGCGGGGAGGGAGTGGGAAAAGTCTCGGCCCATTCCGAGTCCGGCAGACGAAGTTCGCCAGCCCCACGCCCAAAGGCTATAGCACACCCCTATTTTGGGCATTTTTCCGGCAGGACGAACTTGGCGCGAAGGGGATCAGCTGCTCTTTTTTGGGCTCGGCCGTGCCCGCGGCCTATTTTTGTCACGGGGAGGGGGTGGGAAACGTCTCGGCCCATTTCGAGTCCAGCGGACGAAGTTCGTCAGCCCCACGCCCCAAGGCTTATAGCCCACCTCCTTTTTGGGGCAATTTTCCGCAGGATGAACTTGGTGCCAAGGGGGTTCGGCTGCTCTTTTTTGGGCGCGGCTGTGCCCGCGGCCTATTTTTGTCGTGGGGAGGGGGTGGGCAAAGTCTCGGCCTATTCCGAGGAAGGCGGACGAAGTTCGCCTTCCCCACGCCCCAAGGCTGTAGCCTACCCCCTTTTTGGGCATTTTTCCGCATGACGAACTTGGCGCCAAGGGGTTCGGCTGCTCTTTTTTGGGCGCGGCTGTGTCCGCGGCCTATTTTTGTCGTGGGGAGGGGGGTGGTCAATGCCTCGGCCCATTCTGAGTCCGGCGGACGTAGTTTGCCCGCCCCACGCCCCAAGGCTATAGCACACGCATTTTTTGTGGCATATTTTCGCACGACGAACTTGGCGCCAAGGGGTTCGACTGCTCTTCTTTGGGCGCGGCCTGTGCCTGCGGCCTATTTTTGTCACGGGGAGGGAGTGGGAAAAGTATCGGCCCATTCTGAGTCCGGCGGACGAAGTTTGCCAGCCCCACGGCCAAAGGCTATAACACACACCTTTTTTGTGGCATTTTTTCCGCAGGACGAACTTGGCACCAAGGGGTTCGACTGCTCTTTTTTGGGCGTGGCTGTGCCTATGCGGCCTATTTTTGTCGCGGGGAGGTGAGTGGTCAAAGCCTCGGCCCATTCTGAGTCCGGCGGACGTAGTTCGCCCGCCCCACGCCCCAAGGCTATAGCACACGCCTTTTTCGGGCATTTTTCCGCAGGACGAACTTGGCGCCAAGGGGATCGGCTGCTCTTTTTTGGGCGCGGCGGTGCCCGTGGCCTATTTTTGTCGCAGGGAGGGGGTGGGAAACAGTCTTGGCCCATTCCGAGTCCGGCGGACGAAGTTCGCCAGCCCCACGCCCAAAGGCTATAGCACACCCCTTTTTTTGGGCATTTTTCCGCAGGACGAACTTGGCGCCAAGAGGTTCGGCTGCTCTTTTTTGGGCGCGGCTGTGCCCGTCGGCCTATTTTTGTCGCGGGGAGGGGGTGGGCAAAGTCTTGGCCCACTCCGAAGTCCGGCGGACGAAGTTCTCCAGCCCCACGCCCCAAGGCTATAGCCCACCACCTTTTTTGGGCATTTTTCCACAGGACGAACTTGGCGCCAAGGGGTTTGGCTGCTCTTTTTTGGGCGCGGCTGTGCCCGCGGCCTATTTTTGTCGCGGGGGAGGGGGTGGGAAAATGCCTCGGCCCATTCTGAGTCCGGCGGACGTAGTTCGCCTGCCCTACGCCCCAAGGCTATAGCCCACCCCCTTTTTGGGCATTTGTCCGCATGACGAACTTGGCGCCAAGGGGATTCGGATGCTCTTTTTTGGGCGCGGCTGTGCCCGCGGCTTATTTTTGTCATGGGGAGGGGGCATGGGAAATGTATCGGCCCATTCCGAGTCCGGCGGACGAAGTTCACCAGCCCCACGCCCCAGAGGCTATAGCACAACCCCTTTTTTTTTTCATTTTTTCGCAGGACGAACTTGGCGCCCAGGGGTTCGACTGCTCTTTTCTGGGCCCGGCTGTGTCTGCGGCCTAATTTGTGTCGTGGGGAGGGAGTGGGAAAAGTCTCGGCCCATTCCGAGTCCGGCGGACGAAGTTCGCCACCCCCACGGCCAAAGGCTATAACACACCCCCTTTCTTGTGGCATTTTTTCGCAGGACGAACTTGGCGCCAAGGGGTTCGGACTGCTCTTCTTTGGGCGCGGCTGTGCCTGCGTGGCTTATTTTTCTCACGGGAAGAGAGTTGGGAAAGTGTCTCGGCCCATTCCGAGTCCGGCGGACGAAGTGCGCCAGCCCCACGGCCAAAGGCTATAACACACCCCTTTTTTGTGGAATTTTTTCGCAGGACGAACTTGGCGCCAAGGGGTTCGACTGCTCTTTTTTGGGCGCGGCTGTGTCCTGCGGGCTATTTTTGTCATGGAGAGGGAGTGGTCAAATGTCTCGGCCCATTCCGTGTCCGGCGGACGTAGTTCGCCCGCCCCACGCCCAAAGGATATAGCACACCCCTTTTTTGTGGCATTTTTCCGCAGGACGAACTTGGCGCCAAGGGGTTCGGCTGCTCTTTTTTGGGCGCAGGCTGTGCCCGTGGCCTATTTTTGACGCAGGGAGGGGGTTGCCAAAAGTCTCGGCCCATTCCGAGGAAGGCGGACGAAGTTCGCCAGCCCCACGCCCCAAGGCTACAGCCCACCCCCTTTTTGGGCATTTTTCCGCATGACGAACTTGGCGCCAAGGGGTTCGGATGCTCTTTTTTGGGCGCGGCTGTGCCCGCGGCTTATTTTTGTCATGGGGAGGGGGTGGGCAAATGTCTCGGCCCATTCCGAATCCGGCGGACGAATTTCGCCAGCCCCACGCCCCAAGGCTACAGCACACCACTTTTTTTGGGCATTTTTCCGCAGGACGAACTTGGCGCCAAGGGGTTCGGCTGCTCTTTTTTGGGCGCGGCTATGCCCGCGGCCTATTTTTGTCACGGGGAGGGGGTGGTCAAAGCCTCGGCCCATTCTGAGTCCGGCGGACGTAGTTCGCCCGCCCCACGCCCCTAGGCTATAGCACACGCCTTTTTTGTGGCATTTTTTCGCGGGACGTACTTGGCGCCAAGGGGTTCGACTGCTCTTTTTTGGGCGCGGCTGTGCCTGCAGCCTATTTTTGACGCGGGGAGGGAGTGGGAAAAGTCTCGGCCCATTCCGAATCCGGCGGACGAAGTTCGCCAGCCCCACGCCCAAAGGCTATAGCACACCCCTTTTTTGGGCAGTTTTTCCACAGGACGAACTTGGCGCCAAGGGGTTCGGCTGCTTTTTTTTGGGCGCGGCTGTGCCCGCGGCTTATTTTTGTCATGGGGAGGGGGTGGGAAAAGTCTCGGCCCATTCCGAGTCCGGCGGACGAAGTTCGACCTGCCCCACGCCCCAAGGCTATAGCCCACCCCTTTTTTGGGCATTTTTCCACTGGATGAACTTGGCGCCAAGGGGTTCGGCTGCTTTTTTTTGGGCGCGGCTGTGCCCACGGCCTATTTTTGTCGCGGGAAGGGGGTGGCCAAAGTCTCGGCCCATTCCGAGGAAGGCGGACGAATTTCGCCGGCCCCACGCCCAAAGGCTACAGTACACCCCTTTTTTGTGCATTTTTCCACTGGACGAACTTGGCGCCAAGGGGTTCGGCAGCTCTTTTTTGTGCGCGGCTGTGCCCACGGCCTATTTTTGTCGCGGGGAGGGGTGGCCAAAGTCTCGGCCCATTCCGAGGAAGGCGGTTGAAGTTCGCCGGCCCCACGCCCAAAGGCTATAGCACACCCCTTTTTTGTGCATTTTTCCACAGGACGAACTTGGCGCCAAGGGGTTCGGCTGCTCTTTTTTGGGCGGGGCTGTGCCCGCGGCCTATTTTTGTCATGGGGAGTGGGTAGGCAAAGCCTCGGCCCATTCCAAGTCCGACGGACGAAGTGCGCCGGCCCCACGCCCCAAGGCTATAGCCCATCCCTTTTTGGGCATTTTTCCGCAGGACGAACTTGGCGCCAAGGGGTTCGGCTGCTCTTTTTTGGGCGCGGCCTGTGCCCTCGGCCTATTTTTGTCGCAGGAGGGGGTGGGAAAAGTCTCGGCCCATTCCGAGTCCGGTGGACGAAGTTCGCCAGCCCCACGCCCCAAGGTTATAGCCCACCCCCTTTTTGGGCATTTTTCCGCAGGTTGAACTTTTCGCCAAGGGGTTCGGCTGCTCTTTCTTTGAGCGCGGCTGTGCCCGCGGCCTCCTTTTGTCGTGGGGAGGGGGTGGGAAAAGTCTCGGCCCATTCCGAGTCCGGCGGACGAAGTGCGCCAGCCCCACGCCCCAAGGGTATAGCCCACCACTTTTTTGGGCATTTTTCCGCAGGACGAACTTGGCGCCAAGGGGTTCGGCTGCTCTTTTTTGGGCGCGGCTGTGCCCTCGGCCCATTTTTGTCGCGGGGAGGGTGTGGGCAAATGTCTCGGCCCATTCCGAGTCCAGGTGGACGAAGTTCGCCAGCCCCACGCCCCAAGGCTATAGCCCACCCCCTTCTTTGCGCATTTTTCCGCAGGATGGACTTGGCGCCAAGGGGTTTGGCTGCTCTTTTTTGGGCGCGGCTGTGCCCGCGGCCTATTTTTGTCGCGGGGAGGGGGTCGGCAAAAGCCTCGGCCCATTGCGAGTCCGGCAGACAAAGTTCACCGGCCCCACGCCCCAAGGCTATAGCCCACCCCCTTTTTGGGCATTTTTTCCGCAGGACGAACATGGCGCCAAAGGGTTAGGCTGCTTTTTTTTGGGCGCGGCTGTGCCCGCGGCCTATTTTTGTCACAGGGAGGGGGTGCCGAAAGTCTCGGCGCTATTCCGAGGAAGGCGGACGAAGTGCGCCGGCCCCACGCCCAAAGGCTATAGCACACCCCTTTTTTGCGTATTTTTCCGCAGGACGAACTTGGCGCCAAGGGGTTTGGCTGCTCTTTTTTGGGCACGGTTATGCCCGCGTCCTATCTTTGTCGAGGGGAGGGGGTGGACAAAGTCTCGGGCCATTCCGAGTCCGGCAGACGAAGTGCGCAAGCCCCACGCCCAAAGGCTATAGCACACCCCCTTTTTTGGGCATTTTTCCGCAGGACGAACTTGGCGCCAAGGGGTTCGGCTGCTCTTTTTTGGGCGCGGCTATGCCCTCGGCCTATTTTTGTCGCGGGGAGGGGGTTGGCCAAAGTTTCGGCCCATTCCGAGTCCGGCGGACGAGGTTTCGCCCGTCCCACGCCCCAAGGCTATAGTCACACCCCCTCTTTGGCGCATTTTTCCGCCAGGAAGAACTTGGCGCCAAGGGGTTCAGCAGCTCTTTTTTTGGCTACGGCTGTGCCCGCAGACTATATTCTGTCACGGGGAGGGGGTGGGGGAAAGTCCTCGGCCCATTCCGAGTCCGGGGGACGAAGTTCGCCAGCCCCACGCCCGAAGGCTATAGCCCATCCCATTTTTTGGGCATTTTTCCGCAGGACGAACTTGGCGCCAAGGGGTTCGGCTGCCCTTTTTTGGACGCGGCTGTGCCCGCGGCATATTTTTTTCACGGGGAGGGGGGTGGGGAAAGTCTCGGCCTATTCCGAGTCCGGCGGACGAAGTTCACCAGCCCTCACGCCCCAAGGCTATATAGCCCACCCCTTTTTGGGGCATTTTTCCGCACTACGAACTTGGCGCCAAGGGGTTCGGCTGCTCTTTTTTGGGCGCGGCTGTGACCGTCGGCCTATTTTTGTCGCGGGGAGGGGTTGGGGAAAGTCTCGGCCCATTCCGAGTCCGGCGGACGAAGTTCAGCCAGCCCCACGCCCCAAGGCTATAGCCCACCCCTTTTTTGGCGCATTTTTCTGCCGGACGAACTTGGCGCCAAGGGGTTCGGCTGTTCTCTATTGGGCGCGGCTGTGCCCGCACGGCATATTTTTGTCGTGGGGAGGGGGTGGGGAAAGTCTCGGCCCATTCCGAGTCCGGCAAATAAAGTTCGTCAGCCCCACGCCCCAAGGCTATAGCACACCCCTTTTTTGGGCATTTTTCCGCAGGACGAACTTGGCGCCAAGGGGTTCGGCTGCTCTTTCTTGGGCGCGGCTGTGCCCGCGGCCTATTATTTGTCGCGGGGGGGGGGGGGTGGGAAAAATCCTCGGCCCATTTCCGAGTCCGGCGGACGAAGATGCGCCCGCCCCACGTCCCAAGACTATAGCCCATCCCCGTTTTTGGGCATTTTTCCGCAGGACGAACTTGGCGCCAAGGGGTTCGGCTGCTCTTTTTTGGGCGCGGCTGTGCCCGCGGCCTATTTTTGTCGCTGGGGAGGGGGTGGGACAAAGTCTCGGCCCATTCCGAGTCCGGCGGACGAAGTTCGCCAGCCCCACGCCCGTAGGCTATAGCCCACCCCTTTTTTGGGCATTTCTCCGCAGGACGAACTTGGCGCCAAGGGGTTCGGCTGCTCTTTTTTGGGCGTGGCTGTGCCCGCGGCCTATGTTTGTCGCAGGGAGGGTTGGGACAAAGCCTCGGCCCATTCCGAGTCCTGGCGGACGAAGTTCGCCATCCCCACGCCCCAAGGCTATAGCCCACCCCTTTTTTTGGGCATTTTTCCGCAGAACGAATTTGGCGCCAAGGGGTTCGGCTGCTCTTTTTTTCGCGCATGGCTGGGCCCGCAGACTATTTCTGTCACGGGGAGGGGGTAGGGAAGAGTCTCGGCCCATTCCGAGTCCGGCGGACGAAGTTCGCCAGCCCCACGCCCAAAGGCTACAACCCACCCCTTTTTTTGGGCATTTTTTCCGCAGGACGAACTTGGCGCCATGGGGTTCGGCTGCTCTTTTTTGGGCGCGGCTTTGCCCCGCGGCCTATTTTTGTCGCGTAGCGAGGGGGTGGGTCAAAGTCTCGGCCCATTCCGAGTCCGGCGGACGAAGTTCGCCACGCCCCACGCCCCAAGGCTATAGCCCAGCCCCTTTTTTGGGCATTTTTCCGCAGGACGAACTTGGCTCCAAGGGGTTCGGCTGCCCTTTTTTGGGCGCGGCTGTGCCCGGGGCCTATTTTTGTCGCGGGGAGGGGGTGGGCAAAGTCTCGGCCCATTCCGAGTCCGGCGGACGAAGATCGCCAGCCCCACGCCCCAAGGCTACAGCCCACCCCTTTTTTTGGCATTTTTTCCGCAGGACGAATTTGGCGCCAAGGGGTTCGGCTGCTCTTTTTTGGGCGTGGCTGTGCCCGCGGCCTATGTTTGTCGCAGGGAGGGGGTGGGACAAAGCCTCGGCCCATTCCGAGTCCGGCGGACGAAGTTCGCCATCCCCACGCCCCAAGGCTATAGCCCACCCCTTTTTTGGGCATTTTTCCGCAGGACGAATTTGGCGCCAAGGGGTTCGGCTGCTCATTTTTTTGGCGCGGCTGTGCCCCGCAGACTATTTCTGTCACTGGGATGGGGTGGGGATAGTCTCGGCCCATTCCGAGTCCGGCGGACGAAGTTCGCCAGCCCCACGCCCAAAGGCTACAGCCCACCCCTTTTTTTGGCATTTTTTCCGCAGGACGAACTTGGCGCCAAGGGGTTCGGCTGCTCTTTTTTGGGCGCGGCTTTCCCCGCGGCCTATTTTTGTCGCGGGGAGGGGGGTGGGGAAAGTCTCGGCCCATTCCGAGTCCGGCGGACGAAGTTCGCCAGCCCCACACGCCCAAAGGCTATAGCCCACCCCTTTTTTGGGCATTTTTCCGCAGGACGAACTTGGCGCCAAGGGGTTCGGCTGCGCTTTTTTTGGCGCGGCTGTGCCCGCAGACTATTTCTGTCACGGGGAGGGGGTGGGGAAAGTCTCGGCCCATTCCGAGTCCGGCGGACGAAGTTCGCCAGCCCCACGCCCCAAGGCTATAGCCCACCCCTTTTTTGGGCATTTTTCCGCAGGACGAACTTGGCGCCAAGGGGTTCGGCTGGTCCTTTTTTGGGCGCGGCTGTGCCCGTGTCCTATTTTTGTTGTGGGGAGGGGGTGGGAAAAGTCTCCGCCCATTCCGAGTCCGGCGGACGAAGTTCGCCAGCCCCACGCCCCAAGGCTATAGCCCACCCCCCTTTTTGAGGCATTTTTCCGCAGGACGAACTTGGCGCCAAGGGGTTCGGCTGCTCGTTTTTGGGCGTGGCTGTGCCCGCGGCCTATTTTTGTCGCAGGGAGGGGCTGGACAAAGCCTCGGCCCATTCCGAGTCCGGCGGACGAAGTTCGCCATCCCCACGCCCCAAGGCTATAGCCCACCCCCCTTTTTGGGCATTTTTCCGCAGGACGGACGTGGCGCTGAGGGGTTCGGCTGCTCTCTTTTGGACACCGGCTGTGCCCGCGCCCTATTTTTGTCGTGGGGAGGGATTGGTCAAAGTCTCAGCCGCATTCTGAGTCCGGCGGACGAAGTTCGCCCGCCCCACGCCCCAAGGCTATAGCCCACCCCCTTTTTGGGCATTTTTTCTGCCGGACGAACTTGGCGCCAAGGGGTTCGGCTGCTCGCTATTGGGCGCGGCTGTTCGCGCGGAAACCTATTTTTGTCGTGGGGAGGGGGTGGGGAAAGTCTCATCCCATTCCAGAGTCCGGCAGAACGAAGTTCGCCTAGGCCGCGGGCACAGCCGCGCCCAAAAAAGAGCAGCCGAAGGCCTTGGCGCCAATTTCTTCCGGCGGAAAAATGCCCAAAAAAGGGGTGGGCTATAGCCTTTGGGCGTGGGGCTGGCGAACTCCGTCCGCCGGACTCGGAATGGGCCAAGACTTTTCTCACCCCCTCCCCGCGACAACAATAGGCTGGGGGCACAGCCGCGCCCAAAAAAGAGCAGCGGAACCCCTTGGCGACAAGTTCGTCATGCGGAAAAATGCCCAAAAAAGGGGTGGGCTATAGCCTTGGGGCGTGGGGCTGGCGAACTTCATCCGCCGGACTCGGAATGTGCCGAGACTTTACCCTCCCCCTCCGCGCGACAAAAATAGGCCGCGGGCACAGCCGCGCCGAAAAAAGGGCAGCCGAACCCCTTGGCGCCAAGTTCGTCCTACGGAAAAATGCCCAAAAAGGGGGTGGGCTATAGCCTTGGGGAGTGGGGCAGGCGCACTTCGTCCGCCTTCCTCGGAATGGGCCGAGACTTTCCCACCCCCTCCCCACGAAAAACAATAGGCCGCGGGCACAGCCTCGCCTAAAAAATAGCAGCCGAACCCCTTGGCGCCAAGTTCGTCCTGCGGAAAAATGCCCAAAAAGGGGGTGGGCTATAGCCTTGGGGCGTGGTGCGGGCGGACTTCGTCCACCAGACTCGGAAAGGGCCGAGACTTTGGCCACCCCCTCCCCGCGACAAAAATAGGCCGCCGGCACAGCCGCGCCCGACAAAGAGCAGCCGAACCCCTTGGCGCCAAGTTCGTCCTGCGGGAAAATGCCCAAAAAAGGGTTGTGCTATAGCCTTTGGGCGTGGGGCCGGCAAATTTCATCCGTCTTCCTCGGAATGGGCCGAGACTTTCCCCACCACCACCCCGCGCCAAAAATAGGCCGCGGGCAGAGCCGCGCCCAAAAAAGCGCAGCCGAACCCCTTGGTGTCAAGTTCGTCCCGCGGAAAAAGGCCCACAAAGGGGGTGGGCTATAGCCTTGGGGCGTGGGGCTGGCGAACTTCGTCCGCCTTCCTAATAATGGGCCGAGACTGTGGCCACCCCCTCCCCGCAACAAAAATAGGACGCGGGCACAGCCGCGCCCAAAAAAGAGCAGCTGAACACCTTGGCCCCAATTTCGTCCCGCGGAAAAATGCCCAAAAAAGGGGTGGGCTATAGCCTTGGGGCGTGGGGCTGGCGAACTTCGTCTGCCGGACTCGGAATGTGCCGAGACTTTGCCCTCACCCTCCCCGCAACAAAAATAGGCCGCGGGCGCAGCCGCGCCCAAAAAAGAGCAGCCGAACCCCTTGGCGCCAATTTCGTCCTGTGGAAAAATGCCCAAAAAAGGGGTGCCCTATAGCCTTGGGGCGTGGGGCTGGCCCACTTCGTCCGCCTTCCTCGGAATGGGTCGAGACATTGCCCACACCCTCCCCGTGACAAAAATAGGCCGCGGTCTCAGCCGCGCCAAAAAAGGAGAAGCCGAACCCCTTGGCGCCAAGTTCGTCCTGCGGAAAAATGCCCAAAAAACGGGTGGGCTGTAGCCTTGGGGCGTAGGGCTGGCGATCTTGGTCCGCCTTCCTCGGAATGGGCCGAGACTTTGCCCACCCCCTCCCCGCGACAAAAATAGGCTGCGGGCACTGCCGCGCCCAAAAAAGAGCAGCTGAACCCCTTGGCCCCAATTTCGTCCCGCGGAAAAATGCCCAAAAAAAGGGTAGGCTATAGCCTTGGGGCGTGGGGCTGGCGAACTTCGTCCGCCGGACTCGGAATGTGCCGAGACTTTGCCCTCACCCTCCCCGCAACAAAAATAGGCCGCGGGCGCAGCCGCGTCCACAAAAGGGCAACCGAACCCCTTGGTGCCAAGTTCGTCCTGCGGAAAAATGCCCAAAAAAAGGGTAGGCTATAGCCTTGGGGCGTGGGGCTGGCGACCTTCGTCCGCCGGACTCAGAATGTGCCGAGACTTTGCCCTCACCCTCCCTGCAACAAAAATAGGCCGCGGGCGCAGCCGCGCCCAAAAAAGGGAAACCGAACCCCTTGGTGCCAAGTTCGCCCTGCGGAAAAATGCCCAAAAAGGGGGTGGGCTATAGCCTTGGGGCGTGGGGCTGGCGAACTTCGTCCGCCGGACCCAGAATGGGTCGAGACTTTGGCCACCCCCTCCCCGCGACAAAAATAGGCCACGGGCACAGCCGCGCCCAACAAAGAGCAGCCGAACCTCTTGGCGCCAAGTTCGTCCTGCGGGAAAATGCCCAAAAAAGGGTTGTGCTATAGCCTTTGGGTGTGGGGCCGGCAAATTTCATCCGCCTTCCGCGGAATGGGCCGAGACTTTGCCCACCGCCTCCCCGCACAAAAAATAGGCTGTGGGCACAGCCGCGCCCAAAAAAGAGCAGCCGAACCCCTTGGCGCCAAGTTCATCCTGTGGAAAAATGCCCAAAAATGGGGTGGCCTATAGCCTTGGGGTGTGGGGCCGGCGCTCTTCGTCCGCCGGACTCGGAATGGGCCGAGACTATGCCCACCCCCTCCCCGCGAAAACAATAGGCCGGGGGCACAGCCGCACCCAAAAAAGAGGAGCTGAACCCCTTGGCGCCAAGTTCGTCCTGCGGAAAAATGCCCAATAAGGGGTTGGGATATAGCCTTGGGGCGTGCGGCTGGCGAACTTCATCCGCCGGACTCGGAATGTGCCAAGAGTTTGCCCACCCCCTCCCCACGACAAAAATAGGCCGCGGGCACGGCCGCGTCCATAAAAGAGCAGCCGAACCCCTTGGCGCCATGTTCGTCCTTTGGAAAACTGCCCAAAAGGGGGGTGGGCTATAGCCTTGGAGCGTGGGGTGGGCGAACTTCGTCCGCCGGACTCGGAATGTGCCGAGACTTTGCCCACCCCCTGCCCATGACAAAAATAGGACGCGGGCACAGCCGCGCCCAAAAAAGAGCAGCCGAACCCCTGGGCGCCAAGCTCGTCCTGCGGAAAAATGCCCAAAAAAGGGGTGGGCTATAGCCTTGGGACGTGGGGCGGGCGGACTTCTTCCGCCGGACTCGGAATGGGCCGAGACTTTTCGCACCCCCTTCCCGCGATAAAAATAGACTGCGGGCACTGCCGCGCCCAAAAAGGAGCAGCCGAACGCCTTGGCGCCAATTTCGTCCTGCGGAAAAATGCCCAAAAAAGGGGTGTGCTATAGCCTTGGGGCGTGGGGCTAGCGAACTTCGTCCGCCGGACTCGGAATGTGCCGAGACTTTGCCCACCCCCTCCCTGTGACAAAAGTAGGCCGCGGGCACAGCCGCGCCCAAAAAACAGCAGCCGAACCCCTTGGCGCCAAGTTCGTCCTGCAGAAAAATGCCCAAAAAAGGGTGGGCTATAGCCTTGGGGCGTGCGGCTGGCGAACTTCGTCCGCCGGACTCGGAATGGGCAGAGACTTTGCCCACTCCCTCCCTGCGACAAAAATAGGCCGCGGGCACAGCCGCACCAAAAAAGAGCAGCCGATCCGCTTGGCGCCAAGCTCGTCCTGCGGAAAAATGCCCAAAAACGGGGTGGGCTATAGCCTTGGGGCGTGGGGCAGGCAAACTTCGTCCGCCGGACTCGGAATGGGCCGAGACTTTGCCCACCCCCTCCCTGCAACAAAAATAGGCCGCGGGCACAGCCGCGCCCAAAAAAGAGCAGCCAAACCTCTTGGCCCCAAGTTCGTACTGCGGGAAAATGCCGAAAAAAGGGGTGGGCTATAGCCATGGGGCGTGGGCCGGGCGAACTTCGTCCGCCGGACTCGGAATGGGCCGACACTTTGCCCACCCCCACCTCGCGACAAAAATAGGCCGCGGGCACAGCCGCGCCCAAAAACGAGCAGCCGAACCCCTTGGCCCCATGTTCGTCCTGCGGAAAAATGTCCAAAAAGGGGGTGGGCTATAGCCTCGGGGCGTCGGGCTGCCGCACTTCATCCGCCGGACTCGGAAAGGGCCGAGACTTTTCCCACCCCCTCCCCGCGACAGAAATTGGCCGCGGGCACAGCCGCGCCCAAAAAAGAGCAGCCGAACCCTTGGCGCCAAGCTCGTCCTGCGGAAAAATGCCCAAAAAGGGGTGGGCTATAGCCTTGGGGCGTGGGGCTGGCGAACGTCGTCCGCCGGACTCGGAATGTGCCGAGACTTTGCCCACCCCCTGCCCATTACAAAAATAGGACGCGGGCACAGCCGCGCCCAAAAAAGAGCAGCCGAACCCCTTGGCGCCAAGCTCGTCCTGCGGAAAAATGCCCAAAAAAGGGGTGGGCTATAGCCTTGGGACGTGGGGCGGGCGGACTTCTTCCGCCGGACTCGGAATGGGCCGAGACTTTTTGCACCCCCTTCCCGCGACAAAAATAGACTGCAGGCACTGCCGCGCCCAAAAAGGAGCAGCCGAACGCCTTGGCGCCAATTTCGTCCTGCGGAAAAATGCCCAAAAAAGGGGTGGGCTAAAGCCTTGGGGCGTGCGGCTGGCGAACTTCGTCCGCCGGACTCGGAATGGGCAGAGACTTTGCCCACCCCCTCCCCGCGACAAAAATAGGCTGCGGGAACAGCCGCACCCAAAAAAGAGCTGCCGAACCCCTTGGCGCCAAGTTCGTCCTGCGGAAAAATGCCCAAAAAAGTTGTGCGCTATAGCCTTGGGGCGTGGGGCTGCCGAAGTTCGACCGCCGAACTCAGAATGGGCCGAGACTTTTCCCACCCCCTCCCTGAGACAAAAATAGGATGCGGGCACAGCTGCGGCCGAAAAAGAGTGGCTGAACCCCTTGGCGCCATGTTCGTCCTGCGGAAAGATGCTCAAAAAAGGGGTGGGCCATAGCCTTGGGGCGTGAGGCCGGAAAAGTTCGTCCGCCCGACTCGGAATGGGCCGAGACTTTGCGCACCCCCCTCCCCGCAACAAAAATAGGCCGCGGGCACAGCCGCGCCCAAAAAAGGGCAGCCGAACCCCTTGGCGCCAAGTTGGTCCTGCGGAAAAATGCCCAAAAAAGGGGTGGGCTATAGCCTTGGGACGTGGGGCTGGCGAACTTCGTACGCCTTCCTTGGAATGGGCCGAGACTTCGCCCATCCCCTCTCCACGACAAAAATAGGCCACGGGCAAAGCTGCACCCAAAAAATAGCAGCCGAACCCCTTGGCGCCAAGTTCGCCCTGCGGAAAAATGCCCAAAAAAGTTGTGTGCTATAGCCTTGGGGCGTGGGGCTGCCGAAGTTCGTCCGCCGGACTCGGAATGGGCCGAGACTTTTCCCACCCCCTCCCCGAGACAAAAATAGGCTGCGGGCACAGCCGCGCCCAAAAAAGAGCAGCCGAACCCCTTGGCGCCAAGTTCGTCCTGCGGAAAAATGCACAAAAAGGGGGTGGGCTATAGCCTTGGGGCGTGGGGCCCGTGAACCTCGTCCGCCGGACTCAGAATGGGCCTAGACATTGGCCACCGCCTCCCCGCGACAAAAATAGGCCGCGGGAACAGCCGCGCCCAAAAAAGAGCAGCCCAACCCCTTGGCGCCAAGTTCGTCCTGCGGAAAAATTCCCAAAAAAGGGGTGTGCTATAGCCTTTGGGCGTGGGGCCGGCGCACTTCGTCCGCCTTCCTCGGAATGGGCCGAGACCCTGGCCACCCCCTCCCTGCGACAAAAATAGGCCGCGGGTACAGCCGCGAATAAAAAAGAGCAGCCGAACCCCTTGCTGCGAAGTTGGTCCTGCGGCAAAATGCCCAAAATAGGGGTGTGCTATGGCCTTTGGGCGTCGGCCGGCAGAGTTCATCCGCCTTCCTCAGAATGGGCGGAGACTTTGCCCACCCCCTCCCCGCGCCAAAAATAGGCCGCGGGCACAGCCGCGTCTAAAAAAGAGCCACCGAACCCCTTGGCGCCAAGTTCGTCTTGCGGAAAAATGCCCAAAAAGGGGTTGGCTATAGCCTTGGGGCGTGGGGCGGGCGAACTTTGTCCGCCGGACTCGGAATGGGCCGAGACTTTGCCCACCCCCTCCCCGCAACCAAAATAGGCTGCGGGCACAGCCGCGCCCAAAAAAGAGCAGCCGAACCCCTTGGCGCCAAGTTCGTCCTGCAGAAAAATGCCCAAAAAGGGGGTGGGCTGTAGCCTTGGGGCGTGGGGCCCGCGCACTTCGTCCGCCGGACTCAGAATGGGCCGAGACATTGGCCAGCCCCTCCCTGCGACAAAATTAGGCCACGGGCACAGCCGCGCCTAAAAAAGAGCAGCCGAACCCCTTGGCCCCAAGTTCGTCCTGCAGCAAAATGCCCAAAAAAGGGGTGTGCTATAGCCTTTGGGCGTGGGGCCGGCAAAGTTCCTCCTCCTTCCTCGGAATGGGCCGAGACTTTGCCCACCCCCTCCCCTCGCCAAAAATAGGCCGCGGTCACAGCCGCGCCCAAAAAAGATCAGCCAAACCCCTTGGCGCCAAGTTCGTCTTGCGGAAAAATGCCCAAAAAGGGGTTGGCTATAGCCTTGGGGCGTGGGGCGGGCGAACTTCGTCCGCCGGACTCGGAATGGGCTGAGACTTTGCCCACCCCCTCCCCGCGACCAAAATAGGCTACGGGCACAACCGCGCCCAAAAACGAGTAGCCAAACCCCTTGGCGCCATGTTCGTCCTGCGGAAAAATGCCCAAAAAGGGGGTGGGCTATAGCCTTGGGGTGTGGGGCCTGCGAACTTCGTCCGCCGGACTCAGAATGGGCCGAGACATTGGCCACCATCTCCCTGTGACAAAAGTAGCCCGCGGGCACAGCCGCGTCCGAAAAAGAGCAGCCGAACCCCTTGGCACCAAGTTCGTCCTGCCGAAAAATGCCCAAAAAGGGGTGGGCTGTAGCCTTGGGGCGTGGGGCGGGCGAACTTCGTCCCCCGGGCTCAGAATGGGCCGAGGCTTTGCCTACCCCCTCCCCGCGACAAAAATAGGCCGCGGGCACAGCCGTGTCCATAAAAGAGCAGCCGAACCCTTAGGCGCCAAGTTCGTCCAACGGAAAAATGCCCAAAAAGGGGGTGGGCTATAGCCTTGGGGCGTGGGGATGGCGAACTTGGTCCGCCAGACTCGGAATGGGCCAAGGCTTTGTCCACCCCCACCCTGTGACAAACATAGGCCGCAGGCACAGGCACGCCCAAAAAAGAGCAGCCGAACCCCTTGGCGCCAAGTTCGTCCAGCGGAAAAATGCCCAAAAAGGGGGTGGGCTATAGCCTTGGGGCGTGGGGCGGGCGAACTTCGTCCGCCGGACTCGGAATGGGCGCAGACTTTTCCCACCCCCTACCCGCGACAAAAATAGGCCGCGGGCACAGCCATGTCCAAAAAAGAGCAGCCGAACCCTTTGGCGCCAAGTTCGTCCAACAGAAAAATGCCCAAAAAGGGGGTGGGCTATAGCCTTGGGGCGTGGGGATGGCGAACTTCGTCCGCCGGACTCGGAATGGGCCGAGGCTTTGTCCACCCCCACCCTGGGACAAAAATAGGCCGCGGCCACAGCCACGCCCTAAAAAGAGCAGCCGAACCCCTTGGCACCAAGTTTGTCCTGCGGAAAAAAGCCCAAAAAAGGGGTGGGCTAAAGCCTTCGGGCGTGGGGCTGGCGAACTTCGTCCACCGGACTCGGAATGGGCCGAGACATTCCCCAACCCCTCCCCGCGACACAAATAGGCCACGGGCACAGCCGCGCCCAAAAAAGAGCAGCTGAACCCCTTGGCGCCAAGTTCGGCTGCGGAAAAATTCCCAAAAAAAGGATGGGCTATAGCCTTGGGGCGTGGGGCTGGCGAACTTCATCCGCCGGACTCGGATTGGGTGGAGACTTTTCCCACCCCCTCCCCGCGACAAAAATAGGACGCGGGCACAGCCGCGCCGAAAAAAGGGCAGCCAAACCCCTTGGCGCCAAGTTCGTCCTGCGGAAAAATGCCCAAAGAGGGGGTGGGCTATAGCCTTGGGGCGTGGGGCTGGCGAACTTCTTCTGCCGGACTCGGAATGGGCGGAGACATTGCCCACCCCCTCCCCGTGACAAAAATAGGTTGCAGGCATAGCCGCGCCCAAAAAAGAGCAACCGAATCCCTTGGCGCCAAGTTCGTCCGGCGGAAAAAAGCCCAAAAAAGGGGTGGGCTATAGCCTTGGGGCGTGTGGCTGGCGAACTTCGTCCGCCGGACTCGGAATGCGACGAGACTTTGTCCAACCCCTCCCCGCAACAAAAATAGGCCGTGCGCACAGCCGTGCCCAAAAAAGAGCAGTCGAACCCCTTGGCGCCAAGTTCATCCTGTGGAAAAATGCCCAAAAAGGGGGTGGGCTATAGCCTTGGGGCGTGGGGCTGGCGAACTTCGTCCGCTGGACTCGGAATAGGCCGAGGCTTTGCCCACCCCCGCCCCGTGACAAAAATAGGCTGCGGGCACAGCCGCGCCCGAAAAAGAGCTGCCGAACCCCTTGGCACCAAGTTCGTCCTGCGGAAAAATCCTCAAAAAGGGGGGGGGGCTATAGCCTTGGAGCGTGGGGCTGGCGAACTTCGTCCGCCGGACTCGGAACGGGCCGAGACTTTGCCCACCCTCCCCGTGACAAAAATAGGCCACGGGCACAGCCGCGCCCAAAAAGGACCTGCCGAACCCCTTGGTGCCAAGTTCATCCTGCGGAAAAATTCCCAAAAAGGGGTGGGCTGTAGCCTTGGCGCGTGGGGCTGGCGATCTTCGTCTGCCAGACTCGGAATGGGCCGAGACTTTTCCCACCCCCTCCCAGTGACAAAAATAGGCCGCGGACACAGCCGCGCCCAAAAAAGAGCAGCCGAACCCCTTGGCGCCAAGTTCGTCCTAAGGAGAAATGCCCAAAAAAGGGGTGTGCCATAGCCTTTGGGCGTGGGGCCGGCGAACTTCGTCCGCCTTCCTCGGAATAGGACAAGAGTTTGGCCACCCCCTCTCCACAACAAAAATAGGCCCCGGGCACAGCCGCGCCCAAAGAAGAGCAGCCGAACCCTTGGCGCCAACTTCGTCCTGCAGAAAAATGCCCAAAAAGGGGGTGGGCTATAGCCTTGGGGCTTGGGGCTGGCGAACTTCATCCGCCGGACTCGGAATCGGCCGAGACTTTGACCACCCCCTCCCCGCGATAAAAATAGACCGCGGGGAAAGCCGCGCAAAAAAATGAGCAGCCGAACCCCTTGGCCCAAAAAGGTTGTGGGCTATAGCCTTGGGGCATGGGGCTGGCGATCTTCGTCCGCCAGACTCGGAATGGGCCGAGACTTTTCCCACCCCCTCCCAGCGACAAAAATAGGCCGCGGGCACAGCCGCGCCCAAAAAAGAGCAGCCGAACCACTTGGCGCCAAGTTCGTCCAAAGGAGAAATGCCCAAAGAAGGGGTGTGCTATAGCCTTTGGGCGTGGGGCCGGTGAACTTCGTCCGCCTTCCTCGGAATGGGACAAGAGTTTGGCCACCCCCTCCCCACAACAAAAATAGGCCCCGGGCACAGCCGCGTCCAAAGAAGAGCAGCCGAACCCCTTGGCGCCAAGTTCGTCCTGCGGAAAAATGCCCAAAAAAGGGGTGGGCTATATCCTTCGGGCGTGGGGCTGGCGAACTTCGTCCGCCGCACTCGGAATGGGACGAGAGTTTGACCACCCCCTCGCTACGGCAAAAATAGGCCGAGGGCACAGCCGCGCCCAAAAAAGAGCAGCCGAACCCCTTGGCGCCAAGTTCGTCCTGCGGAAAAATGCCCAAAAAAGGGATGGGCTATAGCCTTCGGGCGTGGGGCTGGCGAACTTCGTCCGCCGGACTCGGAATGGGCCGAGACTCTTCCCACCCCCTCCCCGCGACAAAAATAGGCCGCGGGCACAGCCGCGCCCTAAAAAGAGCAGCCGAACCCCTTGGCGCCAAGTTCCTCCTGCGGAAAAATGTCCAAAAAAGGGGTGGGCTATAGCCTTGGGGCGTGGGGATGGCGATCTTCGTCCGCCAGGCTCGGAATGGGCCGTGACTTTTCCCACCCCCCCCCCCCCCAACGACAAAAATAGGCCGCGGGCACAGCTGCGTCCAAAAAAGAGCTGCCGAACCCCTTGGCGCCAAGTTCGTGCTAAGGAGAAATGCCCAAAAAAGGGGTGGGCTATAGCCTTGGGGCGTGGGGCTGGCGAACTTCGTCCACCGGACTCGGAATGGGCCAAGACTTTTCCCACCCCCTCCCCAGGACAAAAATAGGGCGAGGGCACAACCGCGTCCAAAAAAGAGCAGCCGAACCCCTTGGCGTGAAGTTTGTCCTGCGGAAAAATGCCCAAAAACGGGATGGGCGATGGCCTTGGGGCGTGGGGCCGGCGCACTTCGTCCGCCGGACTCGGAATGGGCCGAGGATTTGCCTACCCCTCCCCGCGACAAATAAAGGCCACCGGCACAGCCGCGGCCAAAAAAGAGCGGCCAAACCCCTTGGCGCCAAGTTCGTCCGGCGGAAAAATGTGAAAAAAAGGGGTGTGCTATAGCCTTTGGGCGTGGGGCCGCCGAACTTCGTCCGCCGGACTCGGAATGGGCCGAGGCTTTGGCTACCCCCTCCCCGCGACAAAAATAGGCCGCGGGCACAGCCGCGCGCAAAAAAGAGCAGCCAAACCCCTTGGCGCCAAGTTCGTCCTGCGGAAAAATGCCCAAAAAAGGGGTGTCCTATAGCCTTTGGGCGTGGGGCCGCGGAACTTCGTCCGCCGAACTCGGAATGGGCCGAGGCTTTGGCTACCCCTCGCCGTGACACAAATAGGCCGCGGGCGCAGCCGCGCCCAAAAAAGAGCAGCCGAACCCCTTGGCGCCAAGTTTGTCCTGCGGAAAAATGCCCAAAAAGGGGATGGGCTATGGCCTTGGGGCGTGGGGCTGGCGCACTTCGTCCGCTGGACTCGGAATAGGCCGAGGATTTGCCTACCCCCTCCCCACGACAAATATAGGCCGCGGGCACAGCCGCGGCAAAAAAGAGCAGCCAAACCCCTTGGCGCCAAGTTCGTCCGGCGGAAAAATGCGCAAAAAAGGGGTGTGCTATAGCCTTTGGGCGTGGGGCCGCCAAACTTCGTCCGCCGGACTCGGAATGGGCCGAGGCTTTGGCTAACCCCTCCCCGCAACAAAACTAGGCCGCGGGCACAGCCGCGCTCAAGAAAGAGCAGCCGAACCCCTTGGCGCCAAGTTCGTCCTGCGGAAAAATGCCCAAAAAAGGGGTGGGCTATAGCCTTGGGGAGTGCGGCTACCGAAGTTCGTCCGCCGGAGTCGGAATGGGCCGAGTTTTTTTCCACCTCCTCCCCGCGACAAAAATAGGCCGCGGTCACAGCCGCGCCCAAAAAAGAGCAGCCAAACCCCTTGGCGCCAAGTTCGTCCTGCGGAAAAATGCCCGAAAAAGTGGTGGGCTATACCCTTGGGGCGTGGGGCTGGCGAACTTCGTCCGCCGGACTCGGAATGGGCCGAGACTTTTCCCACCCCCTCCCCGCGACAAAAGTAGGCCGCGGGCACAGCCGCACTCAAGAAAGAGCAGCCGAACCCCTTGGCGAAAAGTTCGTCCTGCGGAAAAATGCCCAAAAAGGGGGTCGGCTATAGCCTTGGGGCGTGGGGCTGGCGAACTTCGTCCACCGGACTCGGAATGGGCCGAGACTTTTCCCACCCCCTCCTGCGATAAAAATAGGCCGAGGGCACAGCCGTGCCCAATAAAGAGCAACCGAACCCCTTGCCGCTAAGTTCGTCCTGCGGAAAAATGCCCAAAAAGGGATGGGCTCTAGCCTTGGGGCGTGGGGCTGGCGCACTTCGTCCGCCGGAGTCGGAATGGGCCGAGGCTTTCCCTACCCCCTCCCCGCGACAAAAATAGGCTGCGGGCACAGCCGCGCCCAAAAAAGAGCTGCCGAACCCCTTGGCGCCATGTTCGTCCTGTGGAAAAATGCACAAAAAAGGGGTGTGCTATAGCCTTTGGGCGTGGGGCCGGCGAACTTCGTCCGCCTTCCTCGGAATGGGCCGAGACTTGGGCCACCCCCTCCCTGCGATGAAAACAGGCCGCGGGCACTGCCGCGCCCAAAAAAGAGCAGCCGAACCCCTTGGCGCCAAGTTCGTGCTGCGGAAAAATGCCCAAAAAAGGGGTGTGCTATAGCCTTTGGGAGTGGGGCCGGCGAACTTCATCCGCCTTCCTCGGAATGGGCTGAGATTTTGGCCAACCCCTTCCCGCGCCAAAAATAGGCCGTGGGCACAACCGCGCCCAAAAAAGAGCTGCCGAACCCCTTGGCGCCAAGTTCGTCCTGCGGAAAAATGCCCAAAAAAGGGGTGTGCTATAGACTTGGGGCATGGGGCCGGCGAACTTCGTCTGCCAGACTCGGAATGGGCCGAGACTTTGCCCACCCCCTCCCCGCGACAAAAATAGGCTGCAGGAACAGCCGCGCCCAAAAAAGGGCAGCCGAACCCCTTGGCGCCAAGTTCGTCCTGCGGAAAAATGCCCAAAAAAGGGGTGTGCTATAGCCTTTGGTCGTGGGGCTGGCGAACATCGTCCACCGGACTCGGAACGGGCCGAGACTTTTCCCACACCCTCCCTGCGACCAAAATAGGCCGCAGGCACTGCCTGGCCCAGAAAAGAGCAGTCGAACCCCTTGGCGCCAATTTCGTCCTGCGAAAAAATGCCACAAAAAAGGGGTGTGCTATAGCCTTTGGGCGTGGGGCGGGCGAACTACGTCCGCCGGACTCAGACTGGGCCGAGGCTTTGACCACCCCCTCCCCGCGACAAAAATAGGCCGCGGACACAGCCGCGCCCAAAAAAGAGCAGCCGAACCCCTTGGCGCCAAGTTCGTCCTGCGGAAAAATGCCCAAAAAAGTGGTGTGCTATAGCCTTGGGGCGTGGGGCTGGCGAACTTCGTCCGCCGGACTCGGAATGGGCCGAGACATTTCCCAACCCCTCCCCATGAGAAAAATAAGCCACGGGCACAGCCGCGCCCAAAAAAGAGCATCCGAACCCCTTGGCGCCAAGTTCGTCATGCGGAAAAATGCCCAAAAAGGGGGTGGGCTATAGCCTTGGGGCGTGAGGCTGGCGAACTTCGTCCGCCGGACTCGGAATGGGCCGAGACTTTGCCCACCCCCTCCCCGCGACACAAATAGGCCGCGGGCACAGCCGCGCCCAAAAAAGAGAAGCCGAACCCCTTGGCGCCAAGTTCGTCCTGCGGCAAAATGCCCAAAAAGGGGGTGGGCTATAGCCTTGGGGCGTGGGGCTGGCAAACTTCGTCCGCCGGACTCGGAATGGGTCGAGACTTTGTCCACACCCTCACTGCGACAAAAATAGGCCACCGGCACAGCCGCGCCCAAAAAAGAGCTGCCGAACCCCTTGGCGCCAAATTCGTCCTGTGGAAAAATGCCCAAAAAGGGGGTGGGCTATAGCCTTGGGGTGTGGGGATGGCGAACTTCGTCCGCCGGACTAAGAATGGGAGGAGTCTTTGTCTACCCCCTCCCCGTGACAAAAATATGCCGCGGTTACACCCACGCCCAAAAAAGAACAGCCGAACCCCTTGGCGCGAAGTTCGTCCAGTGGAAAAATGCCCAAAAAGGGGGTGGGCTATAGCCTTGGGGGGTGGGGCTGGCGAACTTCGTCCGCCGGACTCGGAATGGGACGAGAGTTTGACCACCCGCTCGCCGCGGCAAAAATAGGCCGAGGGCACAGCCGCGCCCAAAAAAGAGCAGCCAAACCCCTTGGCGCCAAGTTCGTCCTGTGGAAAAATGCCCAAAAAAGGGGTGGGCTATAGCCTTCGGGCGTGGGGCTGGCGAACCTCGTCCGCCGGGCTCGGAATCGGAGGAGGCTTTGTCCACCCCCTCCCCGTGACAAAAATATGCCGCGGTTACACCCACGCCCAAAAAAGAACAGCCGAACCCCTCGGCGCGAAGTTCGTCCTGTGGAAAAATGCCCAAAAAGGGGGTGGGCTATAGCCTTGGGGCGTGGGGCTGGCGAACTACGTCCGCCGGACTCGGAATGGGACGAGAGTTTGACCACCTGCTCGCCGCGGCAAAAATAGGCCGAGGGCACAGCCGCGCCCAAAAAAGAGCAGCCAAACCCCTAGGCGCCAAGTTCATCCTGCGGAAAAATGCCCAAAAAAGGGGTGGGCTATAGCCTTGGGGCGTGGGGCTGGCGATCTTTGTCCGCCGGACTCGGAATGGGCGGAGACATTTCCCACCCCCTCCCCGCGACAAAATTTGGCCACGGGCACAGCCGCGCCCAAAAAAGAGCAGCCGAAACCCCTGGCGCCAAGTTCGTCCGGTGAAAAAATGCCCAAAAAAGGGTTGGGCAATAGCCTTGGGGCGTGGGGTTGGCGAACTTCGGTTGCCGGACTCGGAATGGGAGGAGACTTTCCCCACCCCTCCCCGTGACAAAAATAGGCCGCGCGCACAGCCGCGCCCAAAAGAGAGCAGCCGAACCCCTTGGCGCCAAGTTTGTCCTGCGGAAAAATGCCCAAAAAGGAGGTGGGCTATAGCCTTGGGGCGTGGGGCAGGCGAGCTTCGTCCGCCGGACTCGGAATGGGCCGAGACTTTGACCACCCCCGCCCCACGACAAAAATAGTCCGTAGGCACAGCCGCGTCCAAAAAAGAGCAGCCGAACCCCTTGGCGCCAAGTTCGTCCTGCGGAAAAATGCCCAAAAAGGGGGTGGGCTATAGCCATGGGGCGTGGGGATGGCGAACTTCGTCCGCCGGACTCGGAATGGGCCGAGGCTCGGTCCACCCCCTCCCCACGACAAACATAGGCCGCGGGCACTGCTGCGCCCAAAAAAGAGCAGCCGAACCCCTTGGAGACAAGTTCGTCCTGCGGAAAATTGCCCAAAAAGGGGGTGGGCTATAGCCTTGGGGCGTGGGGCTGGCGAATTTTGTACGCTGGACTCGGAATGGGCCGAGACTTTTCCCACCCCCTCCCCATGACAAAAATATGCCGCGGGCACAGCCGCGCCCAAAAAAGAGCAGCCGAACCCCTTGGCGCCAAGTTTGTCCTGCGGAAAAATGCCCAAAAAAGGGGTGGGCTATAGCCTTGGGACGTGGGGCTGGCGATCTTCGCCCGCCGGACTCGGAATGGGCCGAGATTTTTCCCACCCCCTCCCCGCGACAAAAAAAGGCCGCAGCCACTGCCGCGCCCAAAAAAGAGTAGCCAAACCCCTTGGCGCCAAGTTCGTCCTGTGGAAAAATGCCCAAAAAAGGGGTGGGCTATAGCCTTGGGACGTGGGGCTGGCGATCTTCGCCCGCCGGACTCGGAATGGGCCGAGATTTTTCCCACCCCCTCCCCGCGACAAAAAAAGGCCGCAGCCACTGCCGCGCCCAAAAAAGAGTAGCCGAACCCCTTGGCGCCAAGTTCGTCCTGTGGAAAAATGCCCAAAAAAGGGGTGGGCTACAGCCTTGGGAGGGCTGGCGAACTTCGTTTGCCGGACTCGGAATGGGCCGAGACTTTTCTCACCCCCTCCCCACGAAAAAAATAGGCCGCGCGCACAGCCGCGCCCAAAAGAGAGCAGCCGAACCCCTTGGCGCCAAGTTCGTCTTGTGGAAAAATGCCCAAAAACGGGGTGGGCTATAGCCTTGGGGCGTGGGGCTGGCGAATTTTGTGCGCCGGACTCGGAATGGGCCGAGACTTTTCCCACCCCCTCCCCGTGACAAAAATATGCCGCAGGCACAGCCGCACCCAAAAAAGAGCCGAACCCCTTGGCGCCAAGTTCGTCCTGCGGAAAAATGCCCAAAAAAGGGGTGGGCTATAGCCTTGGGACGTGGGGCTGGCGATCTTCGCCCGCCGGACTCGGAATGGGCCGAGATTTTTCCCACCCCCTCCCCGCGACAAAAAAAGGCCGCAGCCACTGCCGCGCCCAAAAAAGAGTAGCCAAACCCCTTGGCGCCAAGTTCGTCCTGTGGAAAAATGCCCAAAAAAGGGGTGGGCTATAGCCTTGGGACGTGGGGCTGGCGATCTTCGCCCGCCGGACTCGGAATGGGCCGAGATTTTTCCCACCCCCTCCCCGCGACAAAAAAAGGCCGCAGCCACTGCCGCGCCCAAAAAAGAGTAGCCGAACCCCTTGGCGCCAAGTTCGTCCTGTGGAAAAATGCCCAAAAAAGGGGTGGGCTACAGCCTTGGGAGGGCTGGCGAACTTCGTTTGCCGGACTCGGAATGGGCCGAGACTTTTCTCACCCCCTCCCCACGAAAAAAATAGGCCGCGCGCACAGCCGCGCCCAAAAGAGAGCAGCCGAACCCCTTGGCGCCAAGTTCGTCCGGGGGAAAAATGCCCAAAAAGGGGGTGGGCTATAGTCTAGGGGCGTGGGGCGGGCGAACTTCGTCCGCCGGACTCGGAATGGGACGAGACTTTGACCACCCCCTCCCCATGACAAAAATAGGCCGCAGGCACAGCCGCACCCAAAAAAGAGCAGCCGAACCCCTTGGCGCCAAGTTCGTCTTGTGGAAAAATGCCCAAAAACGGGGTGGGCTATAGCCTTGGGGCGTGGGGCTGGCGAACTTCTTCTGCCGGACTCGGAATGGGCTGAGATATTGCCCACCCCATCCCCGTGACAAAAATAGGTTGCGGGCATAGCCGCGCCCCAAAAAGAGCAGCCGAACCCCTTGTCGCCAAGTTCGTCCCGCGGAAAAAAGCCCAAAAAAGGGGTGGGCTATAGGCTTGGGGCGTGGGGCTGGCGAACTTCGTCCGCCGCACTCGGAATGTGCCGAGACTTTGCCCAACCCCTCCCCGCGACAAAAATAGGCCGTGGGCACAGCCGCGCCCAATAAAGAGCAGTCGAACCCCTTGGCGCCAAGTTCGTCCTGTGGAAAAATGCCCAAAAAGGGGGTGGGCTATAGCCTTGGGGCGTGGGGCTGGCGAACTTCGTCCGCCGGACATGGAATGGGTGGAGACTTTTCCCACCCCCTCCCCGTGACAAAAATAGGACGCGGGCATAGCCGCGCCCAAAAAAGGGCAGCCGAACCCCTTGGCGCCAAGTTCGTCCTGCGGAAAAATGCCCAAAAAAGAGGTGGGCTATAGCCTTGGGGCGTGGGGCGGGCGAACTTCGTCCGCCGGACTCGGAATGGGACGAGACTTTGACCACCCCCTCCCCAAGACAAAAATAGGCCGCAGGCACAGCCGCACCCAAAAAAGAGCAGCCGAACCCCTTGGCGCCAAGTTCGTCTTGTGGAAAAATGCCCAAAAACGGGGTGGGCTATAGCCTTGGGGCGTGGGGCTGGCGAACTTCTTCTGCCGGACTCGGAATGGGCTGAGACATTGCCCACCCCATCCCCGTGACAAAAATAGGTTGCGTGCATAGCCGCGCCCCAAAAAGAGCAGCCGAACCCCTTGTCGCCAAGTTCGTCCCGCGGAAAAAAGCCCAAAAAAGGGGTGGGCTATAGCCTTGGGGCGTGGGGCTGGGGAACTTCGTCCGCCGGACTCGGAATGTGCCGAGACATTGCCCAACCCCTCCCCGCGACAAAAATAGGCCGTGGGCACAGCCGCGCCCAATAAAGAGCAGTCGAACCCCTTGGCGCCAAGTTCGTCCTGTGGAAAAATGCCCAAAAAGGGGGTGGGCTATAGCCTTGGGGGGTGGGGCTGGCGAACTTCGTCCGCTGGACTCGGAGTGGGCGGAGGCTTTGCCCACCCCCGCCCCGTGACAAAAATAGGCCGTGGGCACAGCCGCGCCCAACAAAGAGCTGCCGAACCCCTTGGCACCAAGTTCGTCCGGTGGAAAAATGCCCAAAAACGGGGTGGGCTATAGCCTTGGGGCGTGGGGCTGGCGAACTTCTTCTGCCGGACTCGGAATGGGCTGAGACATTGCCCACCCCCTCCCCGTGACAAAAATAGGTTGCGGGCATAGCCGCGCCCCAAAAAGAGCAGCGGAACCCCTTGTCGCCAAGTTCGTCCCGCGGAAAAAAGCCCAAAAAAGGGGTGGGCTATAGCCTTGGGGCGTGGGGCGGGCGGACTTCGTCCGCCGGACTCGGAATGTGCCGAGACTTTGCCCAACCCCTCCCCGTGACAAAAATAGGCCTTGGGCACAGCCGCGCCCAATAAAGAGCAGTCGAACCCCTTGGCGCCAAGTTCGTCCTGTGGAAAAATGCCGAAAAAGGGGGTGGGCTATAGCCTTGGGGCGTGGGGCTGGCGAACTTCGTCCGCCGGACTCGGAATGGGACGAGACGTTGACCACCCCCTCCCCACGACAAAAATAGGCCGCAGGCACAGCCGCACCCAAAAAAGAGCAGCCGAACCCCTTGGCGCCAAGTTCGTCTTGTGGAAAAATGCCCAAAAACGGGGTGGGCTATAGCCTTGGGGCGTGGGGCTGGTGAACTTCTTCTGCCGGACTCGGAATGGGCTGAGACATTGCCCACCCCCTCCCCGTGACAAAAATAGGTTGCGGGCATAGCCGCGCCCCAAAACGAGCAGCCGAACCCCTTGTCGCCAAGTTCGTCCCGCGGAAAAAAGCCCAAAAAAGGGGTGGGCTATAGCCTTTGGGTATGGGGCCAGCGAACATTGTCCGCCTTCCTCGGAATGGGTGGAGACTTTGCCTACCCCCTCCCCACGACAAAAATAGGCCGCGGGCAGAGCCGCGCCCAAAAGAGAGCAGCCGAACCCCTTGGTGCCAAGTTCGTCCTGCGGAAAAATGCCCAAAGAAGGGGTGTGCTATAGCCTTTGGACGTGGGGCCGGCAAAGTTCATCCGCCTCCCTCGGAATGGGCCGAGCCTTTGCCCACCCCCCCCCCCCCCCCCCGTGCCAAAAATAGGCCGCGGGCATAGCCGCGCCCAAAAAAGAGCAGTCGAACCCCTTGGCACCAAGTTCGTCCTGCGGAAAAATGCCCAAAAAGGTGGTGGGCTATAGCCTTGGGGCGTGGGACGGGCGAACTTCGTCTGCCGGTCTCGGAATGGGCCGAGACTTTTCCCACCCCCTCCCCGCGACAAAAATAGGCCGCGGGCAAAGCCGCGCCAAAAAATGAGCAGCCGAACCCCTTGGTGCCAAGTTCGTCCTGCGGAAAAAATGCCCAAAAAAGGGGTGTGCTATAGCCTTTGGGCGTGGGGCCGGCGCACTTCGTCCGCCTTCCTCGGAATGGGCCGAGACATTGCCCACCGCCTTCCCGCGACAAAAATAGGCCGCGGGCACAGCCGCGCCCAAAAAAGAGCAGCCGAACCCCTAGGCGCCAAGTTCGTCCTGCGGCAAAATGCCCAAAAAATGGGTGTGCTATAGCCTTTGGGCGTGGGGCCGGCAAAGTTCATCCCCCTTCCTCGGAATGGGCCGAGACTTTGCCCACCCCCTCCCTGCGCCAAAAATAGGCCGCGGCCACAGCCGCGCCCAAAAAAGAGCATCCGAAATCCTCGACGCCAAGTTCGTCCTGCGGAAAAATGCCCAAAAAGGGGGTGGGCTATAGCCTTGGGGCGTGGAGCCGGCGCACTTCGTCCGCCTTCCTCGGAATGGGCCGAGACTTTCGCCACCCGCTCCCCACGACAAAAATAGGCCACGGGCACAGCCGCGCCCAAAAAAGAACATCCGAACCCCTTGGCGCCAAGTTCGTCCTGCGGGAAAATGACCAAAATGGGGGTGGGCTATAGCCTTGGGGCGTGGGGCTGGCGAACTTCGTCCGCCTTCCTCGGAAAGGGCCGAGACTTTGCCCACCCCCTCCCCGCGACAAAAATAGGCCACGGGCACAGCCGTGCCTAAAAAAGAGCAGCCGAACCCCTTGGCCCCAATTTCATCCTGCGGAAAAATGCCCAAAAAGGCGGTGGGCTATAGCCTTGGGGCGTGGGGCTGCCGAAGTTCGTCCGCCGGACTCAGAACGGGCCGAGACTTTTCCCACCACCTCCCCGTGACAAAAATAGGCTGCGGGCACAGCCGCGCCCAAAAAAGAGCAGCCGAACCCCTTGACGCCAAGTTCGTCCTGCGGAAAAATACCCAAAAAAGTGGTGGGCTATAGCCTTGGGGCTTGGGGCTGGCGCACTTCGTCCGCCGGACTCGGAATGTGCCGAGACTCTGCCCACCCCCTCCCTGCAACAAAAATCGGCCGCGGGCACAGCCGCGCCCAAAAAAGAGCAGGCGAACCCCTTGGCGCCAAGTTCGTCCTGCGGAAAAATGCCCAAAAAGGGGGTGGGCTATAGCCTTGGGGCGTGGGGCTGCCGAAATTCGTCCGCCGGACTCGGAATGGGCCGAGACTTTTCCCACCCCCTCCCCGCGACAAAAATAGGCCGCGGGCACAGCCGCGCCCAAAAAAGAGCAGCCGAACCCCTTGGCGCCAAGTTCGTCCTGGGGAAAAATGCCCAGAAAGGCGGTGGGCTATAGCCTTTGGACGTGGGGCTGGCGAGCTTCGTCCGCCGGACTCGGAATGGGCCGAGACTTTGCCCACCCCCTCGCCGCTACAAAAATCGGCCGCGGACACAGCCGCGCCCAAAAAAGAGCAGGCGAACCCCTTGGCGCCAAGTTCGTCCTGCGGAAAAATGCCCAAAAAAGGGGTGGGCTATAGCCTTGGGGCGTGGGGCTGGCGATGTTCGTCCGCCGAACTTGGAAGGGGCCGAGACTTTGCCCACCCCCTCCCATCAATAAAAATAGGCCGCGGCCACAGCCGCGCCGAAAAAAGAGCATCCGAACCCCTCGACGCCAAGTTCGTCCTGCGGAAAAATGCCCAAAAAGGGAGTGGGCTATAGCCTTGGGGCGTGGAGCCGGCGCACTTCGTCCGCCTTCCTCGGAATGGGCCGAGACTTTCGCCACCCGCTCCCCATGACAAAAATAGGCTACGGGCACAGCCGCGCCCAAAAAAGAGCAGCGGAATCCCTTGGCAAAAAGTTCGTCCTGAAGAAAAATGCCCAAAAAAGGGCTGTGCTATAGCCCTGGGGCTTGGGGCCGGCAAAGTTCGCCCGCCTTCCTCGGAATGGGCCGAGACTTAGTCCACCCCCTCCGCACGACAAAAATAGGCCGCGGGCACAGCCGCGCCCAAAAATGAGCAGGCGAACCCCTTGGCGCCAAGTTCGTCTTGCGGAAAAATGCCCAAAAAAGGAGTGTGCTATAGCCTTTGGGTGTGGGGTCGGCGAACTTCGTCCGCCTTCCTCGGAATGGGCTGAGACTTTGCCCACCCCCACCCCGTGCCAAAAATAGGCCGCGGTCACAGTCGCGCCGAAATAAGAGCAGCCGAACCCCCTGGCGCCAAGTTCCTCCTGCGGAAAAATGCCCAAAATAGTGGTGTGCTATAGCCTTGGGGCGTGGGGCGGGCGACCTTCGTCCGCCCGGACTCAGAACGGGCCGAGACTTTTCCCACCACCTCCCCGTGACAAAAATAGGCTGCGGGCACAGCCGCGCCCAAAAAAGAGCAGCCGAACCCCTTGGCGCCAAGTTCGTCCTGCGGAAAAATACCCAAAAAAGTGGTGGGCTATATAGCCTTGGGGCTTGGGGCTGGCGCACTTCGTCCGCCGGACTCGGAATGTGCCGAGACTCTGCCCACCCCCTTCCCACATCAAAAATCAGCCGCGGGCACAGCCGCGCCCAAAAAAGAGCAGCCGAACCCCTTGGCGCCAAGTTCGTCCTGCGGAAAAATGCCCGGAAAGGCGATGGGCTATAGCCTTTGGGCGTGGGGCTGGCGAGCTTCGTCCGCCGGACTCGGAATGGGCCGAGCCTTTGCCAACCCCTCGCCGCTACAAAAATAGGCCGCGGGCACAGCCCCGCCCAAAAAAGAGCTGCCAAACCCCTTGGCGCCAACTTCATCCAGCGGAAAAATGCCCAAAAAGGGGGTGGGCTATTACCTTGGGGCGTGGGGCAGGCGAACTTCGTCCGCCGGACTCGGAATGGGCCGAGACTTTTCCCACCCCCTCCCCGCGATAAAAATAGGCAGCGGGCACAGCCGCGCCTAAAAAAGAGCAGCCGAACCCCTTGGCGCCAAGTTCGTCCTGCGGAAAAATGCCCAAAAAGGGGGTGGGCTATAACCTTGGGGCGTGGGGCTGGCGAGCTTCGTCCTCCGGACTCGGAATGGGCCGAGACTTTTCCCACCCCCTCCCTGCAACAAAAATAGGCCGCGGGCACAGCCGCGTCGAAAAAAGAGCAGCCGAACCCCTTGGCGCCAAGTTCGTCCTGCAGAAAAATGCCCAAAAAAGGGATGTGCTATAGCCTTTGGGCGTGGGCCCGGCGAACTTAATCCGCCTTCCTTGGAATGGGCCGAGACTTTGGCCACCCCCTCCCCGCGACAAAAATAGGCCGCGGGCACAGCCTCGCCCAAAAAAGAGCAGCCGAACCCCTTGGCGCCAAGTTCGTCCTGCGGCAAAATGCCCAAAAAATGGGTGTGCTATAGCCTTTGGGCGTGGGGCCGGCAAAGTTCATCCCCCGTCCTCAGAATGGGCCGAGACTTTGCCGACCCCCTCCCCGTGGCAAAAATAGGCCGCGGGCACAGCCGCTCCCAAAAAAGAGCAGCCGAACCCCTTGGCGCCAAGTTCGTCCTGCGGCAAAATGCCCAAAAAAGGGGTGTGCTATAGCCTTTGGGCGTGGGGCCGGTAAAGTTCGTCCGCCTTCCTCGGAATGGGCCGAGACTTTTCGCACCCCCTCCCCGCGCCAAAAATAGGCCATGGGCAAAGCCGCGCCCAAAAAAGAACAGCCGAACCCCTTGGCGCCAAGTTCGTCATGCGGAAAACTGCCCAAAAAGGGGGTGGGCTATAGCCTTGGGGCGTGGGTCCGGCGAACTTCGTCCGCCGGACTCGTAATGGGCCGAGACTTTTCCCACCCCCTCCCCGTGCAAAAAATAGGCCGCGGGCACAGCCATGAACAAAAAAGAGCAGCCGAACCCCTTGGCGCCAAATTCGTCCAGTGCAAAAAAGGCCAAAAAAGGAGTGTGCTATAGCCTTGAGGCGTGGGGCGGGCGTACTTCGTCCGCCGGACTCGGAATGGCCGAGACTTTAGCCAACCCTCCCCACGACAAAAATAGGCCGCGGGCACAGCCGCGCCCAAAAAAGAGCAGCCGAACCCCTTGGCGCCAAGTTCGTCTTGCGGAAAAATGCCCAAAAAAGGAGTGTGCTATAGCCTTTGGGTGTGGGGTCGGCGAACTTCGTCCGCCTTCCTCGGAATGGGCTGAGACTTTGCCGACCCCCTCCCCGTGCCAAAAATAGGCCGCGGTCACAGTCGCGCCGAAATAAGAGCAGCCGAACCCCCTGGCGCCAAGTTCCTCCTGCGGAAAAATGCCCAAAATAGTGGTGTGCAATAGCCTTGGGGCGTGGGGCGGGCGACCTTCGTCCGCCCGGACTCGGAATGGGCCGAGACTTTTCCCACCCCCTCCCTGCGACAAAAATAGGCCGCGGGCACAGCCGCGCTGAAAAAAGAGCAGCCGAACCCCTAGGCGCCAAGTTCGCCCTGCAGAAAAATGTCCAAAAAAGGGATGTGCTATAGCCTTTGGGCGTGGGGCCGGCGAACTTAATCCGCCTTCCTTGGAATGGGACGAGACTTTGCCCACCCCCTCCCCACGAAAAAAATAGGCTGCGGGCACAGCCGCTCCCAAAAAAGAGCAGCCAAACCCCTTGGCGCCATGTTCGTCTTGCGGAAAAATGCCCAAAAAAGGGGTGGGCTATAGCCTTGGGGCGTGGGGCGGGCGAACTTCGTCCGCCGGACTCGGAATGGGCCGAGACTTGGCCCACCCCCTCCCCGCAAGTGAAATAGGCCGTGGGCACAGCCGCGTCCAAGAAAGAGCCGCCGAACCCCTTGGTACCAAGTTCGTCCAGCGAAAAGATGCCCAAAATGGGGGTGGGCTATAGCCTTGGGGCGTGGGGCGGCCGAACTTCGTCCGCCGGACTCGGAATGGGCCGAGACTTGCCCACCCCCTCCCAGCAATAACAATAGGCTGCGGGCACAGCCGCGTCCAAAAAAGAGCAGCTGAACCCCTAGGCGCCAAGTTCGTCCTGCGGAAAAATGCCCAAAAAATGGGTGTGCTATAGCCTTTGGGCGTGGGGCCGGCCGACTTCGTCCGCCTCCCTCGGAATGGGCCGAGACTTTACCCCCCACCTGCCCGCGACAAAAATAGGCCGCGGGCACAGCCGCGCCCAAAAAAGAGCAGCCGAATCCCTGGGCGCCAAGTTCGTCCTGCAGAAAAATGCCCAAAAAGGGGGTGGGCTATAGGCTTGGGGCGTGGGGCTGGCGAACTTCGTCCGCCGGAGTCGGAATGTGCCGAGACTTTGCCGACCCCCTCCCCGCGACAAAAATAGGCCACGGGCACAGCTGTGCCCAAAAAAGAGCAGCCGAACCCCTTGGCGCCACGTTCGTCCTGCAGAAAAATGCCCAAAAAATGGGTGTGCTATAGCCTTGGGGCGTGGGCCGGGCGTACTTCGTCCGCCGGACTCGGAATGGCCGAGACTTTAGCCAACCCTCCCCACGACAAAAATAGGCCGCGGACACAGCCGTACCCAAAGAAGAGCAGCCGAACCCCTTGGCGCCAAATTCGTCCTGCGGCAAAATGCCCAAAAAAGGGGTGTGCTATAGCCTTTGGGCGTGGGGCTGGCGCACTTCCTCCGCCGGACTCGGAATGGGCCGAGACTTTGCCCACCCCCTCCCCGCGACAAAAATAGGGTTCGGGCACAGCCGCGCCCGAAAAGGAGCAGCCGAACCCCCTGGCGCGAAGTTCGTCCTGCAGAAAATTGCCCAAAAAAGGGGTGTGCTATAGCCTTTGGGCGTGGGGCCGGCAAAGTTCATCCGCCTTCCTCGGATTGGGCCTAGACTATGGCCACCCCCTCCCCGCGACAAAAATAGGCTACGGGCACTGCCGCGCCCAAAAAAGAGCAGCCGAACCCCTCGGCGCCAAGTTCGTCCTGCGGCAAAATGCCCAAAAAAGGGGTGTGCTATAGCCTTTAGGCGTGGGGCTGGCGCACTTCGTCCGCCGGACTCGGAATGGGCCGAGACTTTGCCCACCCCCTCCCCGCGATAAAAATAGGGTTCGGGCACAGCCGCGCCCGAAAAGGAGCAGCCGAACCCCTTGGCGCGAAGTTCGTCCTGCGGAAAATTGCCCAAAAAAGGGGTGTGCTATAGCCTTTGGGCGTGGGGCCGGCAAAGTTCATCCGCCTTCCTCGGATTGGGCCTAGACTTTGGCCACCCCCTCCCCGTGCGAAAAATAGGCTGCGGGCACAGCCGCGCCCAAAAAAGAGCAGCCAAACCATTGGCACCAAGTTCGTCCTGCGGAAAAATGCCCAAAAAAGGGGTGTGCTATAGCCCTGGGGCGTGGGGCTGCCGAACTTCGTCCGCCGGACTCGGAATGGGCCGAGACTTTTCCCACCCCCTCCCCGTGTGAAAACTAGGCCGCGGGGTCAGCCGCGCCCAAAAAAGAGCAGCCGAACCCCTTGGCGCCAAGTTCGTCCTGCGGAAAAATGCCCAAAAAAGCGGTGGGCTATAGCCTTGGGGCGTGGGGCGGGCGAACTTCGTCCGCCGGAGTCGGAATGTCCCGAGACTTTGCCCACCCCCTCCCCGCGAAAAAATAGGCCGCGGGGTCAGCCGCGCCCAAAAAAGAGCGGCCGAACCCCTTGGCGCCAAGTTCGTCCTGCGAAAAAATGCCCAAAAAGGGGGTGGGCTATAGCCTTGGGGCGTGGGGCTGGCGAACTTCGTCCGCCGGACTAGGAATGGGCCGAGACTTTGACCACCCCCTCCCCATGACAAAAATAGGCCGCAGGCACAGCCGCGCCCAAAAAAGAGCAGCCGAACCCCTTGGCGCCAAGTTCGTCCTGCGGAACAAAGCCCAAAAAGGGGGTGGGCTATAGGCTTGGGGCGTGGGGCGGGCGAACTTCGTCCGCCGGACTCGGAATGGGCCGAGACTTTTCCCACCCCCTCCCCGCGACAAAAATAGGCTGCGGCCACAGCCGCGCCCAAAAAAGAGCAGCCGAACCCCTAGGCACCATGTTCGTCCTGCGGAAAAATGCCCGAAAAAGTGGTGTACTATAGCCTTTGGGCGTGGGGCCGGCAATGTTCATCCGCCTTCCTCGGAATGGGCCGCGATTTTGCTCACTCCCTACCCGCGCCAAAAATAGGCCGCGGGCACAGCCGTGCCCAAAAAAGAGCAGGCGAACCCCTTCGCGTCAAGTTCGTCCCGCGGAAAAATACCCAGAAAGGGGGTGTGCTATAGCCTTGGGGCGTGGGGCTGCCGAAGTTCATCCGCCGGACTCGGAATTGGCCGAGACTTTGGCCACCCCCTCCCCGCAATAAAAATAGGGTTCGGGCACAGCCACGCCCAAAAAAGAGCAACCGAACCCCTTGGCGCCAAGTTCGTCCTGCGGAAAATTGCCCAAAAAAGGGGTGTACTATAGCCTTTGGGCGTGGGGCCGGCAAAGTTCATCCGCCTTCCTCGGATTGGGCCTAGACTTTGGCCACCCCCTCCCCGTGCCAAAAATAGGCTGCAGGCACGGCCGCGCCCAAAAAAGAGCAGCCGAACCCCTTGGCGCCAAGTTCGTCATGCGGAAAACTGCCCAAAAAGGGGGTGGGCTATAGCCTTGGGGGGTGGGGCTGGCGAACTTCGTCCGCCGGTGTCGGGATGGTACGAGACTGTGCCAACCCCCTCGCCGTGCCAAAAATAGGCCGCGGGCACAGCCGCCCCGAAAAAAGAGCAGTCGACCCCTTTCGCGCCAAGTTTGTCCTGCGGAAAAATGCCCAAAAAAGGGGTGTGCTATAGCCTTTGGGCGTGGGGCCGGCAAAGTTTATCCGCCTTCCTCGGAATGGGCCAAGACCTTGCCCACCCCTTCCCCGTACCAAAAATAGCCCGTGGCCACAGCCGCGCCCAAAAAAGAGCAGTCGAACCCATGGCCACTAAGTTCGTCCTGCGGAAAAATGTCCAAAAAACGGGTGTGCTATAGCCTTGGGGCATGGGGCTGCCGAAGTTCGTCCGCCGGACTCAGAATGGGCCGAGACTTTGTTCACCCCCTCCCCGCGACAAAAATAGGCCACGGGCACAGCCGCGCCCAAAAATGAGCAGCCAAGCCCCTTGGCGCCAAGTTCGTCCTGCGGAAAAATGCCCAAAAAAGGGGTGGGCTATAGCCTTGGGGCGTGGGGCTGGCGAACTTCGTCCGCCTTCCTCGGAATGGGCCGAGACTTTCGGCACCCCCTCCCCGCGACAAAATTAGGCCGCGGGCACAGCCGCGCCCAAAAAAGTGCAGCCGAACCCCTTGGTGCCAAGTTTGTCCTGCAGAAAAATGGCCAAAATGGGTGTGGGCTATAGCCTTGGGGCGTGGGGCCGGTAAAGTTAATCCGCCGTCCTCGGAATGGGCCGAGACTTTGCCCACCCCATCCCTACACTAAAAATAAGCTGCGGCCACAGCCGCCCCCAAAAAAGAGCAGCCGAACCCCTTGACGCAAAGTTCGTCCTGCGGAAAAATACCCAAAAAAGGGGTGTGCTATAGCCTTTGGGCGTGGGGCCGGCAAAGTTCATCCGCCATCCTCGGAGTGGGCCGAGACTTTGGCCGCCCCCCCCCCCCCCGCGACAAAAATAGGCCGCGGGAACAGCCGCGCCCAAAAAATGAGCAGCCAAACCCCTTGGCGCCAAGTTCGTACTGCGGAAAAATGCCCTGAAAAGGAGTGGGCTATAGCCTTGGGGCGTGGGGCTGGCGAATTTCGTCCGCCGGACTCGGAATGGGCCGAGACTTTGCTCACCCCCTCCCCGGGACAAAAATAGGCAGCGGGCACAACCACGTCCAAAAAAGAGCAGCCGAACCCCTTGGCCCCAAGTTCATCCTGCGAAAAAATGCCCCAAAAGGGGTGGGCTATAGCCTTGTGGCGTGGGGCTGGCGAACTTCGTCCGCCGGACTCGAAATGGGCCGAGACTTTACCCACCCCCTCCCCACGACAAAAATAGGCCGCGGGCACAGCCGCTTTCAAAAAAGAGCAGCCGAACCCGTTGGCGCCAAGTTCGTCCTGCGGAAAAATGCCCAAAATGGGGTGGGCTATAGCCTTGGGCCGTGGGGCTGGCAAACTTCGTCCGCCTTCCTCGGAATGGGCCGAGACTTTGCTCACCCCCTCCCGACGACAAACATAGGCCGCTGGCACAGCCGCGCCCAAAAAAGAGCACCCGAACCCCTTAGCGCGAAGTTAGTCCTTCGGAAAAATGCCCAACAAGGGGGTGGGCTACAGCCTTGGGGCGTGGGGCTGGCGAACTTCGTCCGCCGGACTCGGAACGGGCTGAGACTTTGCCCACTCCCTCCCCGCAGCAAAAATAGGCCGTGCCCATAAAAGAGCAGCGGAAACCCTTGGAGCCAAGTTCGTCCTGCGGAAAAATGCCCAAAAAAGGGGTGGGCTATAGCCTTGGGGCGTGGGGCTGGCGAACTTCGTCTGCCGGACTCAGAATGGGCCGAGAAATTGCCCACTCCCTCCCCGCAGCAAAAATAGGACACGGCCACAGCCGCGCCCATAAAAGAGCAGCTGAACCCCTTGGAGCCAAGTTCGTCCTGCGGAAAAATGCCCAAAAAAGGGGTGTGCTATAGCCTTTGGGCGTGGGGCCGGCAAAGTTCGTACGCCGGACTCGGAATGGGCCGAGACTTTTCCCACCCCCTCCCCGCGACAAAAATAGGCTGCGGGTACAGCCGTACCCAAAAAGGAGCAGCCGAACACCTTGGCGCCAAGTCCGTCCTGCGGAAAAATGCCCAAAAAGGGGGTGGGCTATAGCCTTGGGGCGTGGGGCTGGCGAACTTCGTCCGCCTTCCTCGTAATGGGCCGAGACTTTTGCCACCCCCTCCCCGCGACAAAATTAGGCCGCGGGCACAGCGGCACCCAACAAAGTGCAGCCGAACCCCTTGGTGCCAAGTTTGTCCTGCGGAAAAATGGCCAAAATGGGTGTGGGCTATAGCCTTGGGGCGTGGGGCCGGTAAAGTTCATCCGCCATCCTCGGAATGGGCCGAGACTTTGCCCACCCCCTCCCTGCGCTAAAGATAAGCTGCGGGCACAGCCGCTCCCAAAAAAGAGCAGCCGAACCCCTTGGCACAAAGTTCGTCCTGCAGAAAAATACCCAAAAAAGGGGTGTGCTATAGCCTTTGGGCGTGGGGCTGGCAAAGTTCATCCGCCATCCTCGGAATGGGCCGAGACTTTGGCTACCCCCCCCCCCCCCCCCGCAACAAAAATAGGCAGCGGGCACAGCCGCGCCCAAAAAAGTGCAGCCAAACCCCTTGGCGCCAAGTTCGTCCTGCGGAAAAATGCCCAAAAAGGGGGTGGGCTATAGCCTTGGGGCGTGGGGTGGGCGAACTTTGTCCGCCGGACTCGGAATGGGCCGAGACTTTGCCCACCCCCTCCCCGCAACAAAAATAGGCCGCGGGCACAGCCGCACCCAAAAAAGTGCAGCCGAACCCCTTGGCGCCAAGTTCGTCCTGCGGAAAAATGCCCAAAAAAGGGGTGTGCTATAGCCTTTGGGCGTGGGACCGGCAAAGTTCGTCCGCCGGACTCGGAATGGGCCGAGACTTTTCCCACCCCCTCCCCGTGACAAAAATAGGCCGCGGGCACAGCCGCGCCCAAAAAAGAGCAGCCGAACCCCTTGGCGCCAAGTTCGTCCTGCGGCCAAATGCCCAAAAAAGGGGTGTGCTATAGCCTTTGGGCGTGGGGCTGGCGCACTTCGTCCGCCTTCCTCGGAATGGGCCGAGACTTTGGCCACCCCCTCCCCACGACAGAAATAGGCCGCGGGCACAGTCGCGCCCAAAAAAGAGCAGCCAAACCCCTTGGTGCCAAGTTCGTCCTGCGGAAAAATGCCCAAAAAGGGGGTGGGCTATAGCCTTTGGGCGTCGGGCTGGCGCACTTCGTCCGCCTTCCTCGGAATGGGCCGAGACTTTGGCCACCCCCTCCCCACGACAAAAATAGGCCGCGGGCACAGCCGCGCCCAATAAAGAGCAGCCGAACCCCTTGGCGCCATGTTCGCCCTACGGAAAAATGCCGAAAAAGGGGTTGGGCTATAGCCTTGGGGCGTGGGGCCGGCGCACTTCGTCCGCCGGACTCGGAATGGGCCGAGACTTTTCCCACCCCCTCCCCACGACAGAAATAGGCCGCGGGCACAGCCGTGCCCAAAAAAGAGCAGCCGAACCCCTTGGCGTCAAGGTCGTCCTGCGGCAAAATGCCCAAAAAAGGGGTGTGCTATAGCCTTTGGGCGTGGGGCTGGCGCTCTTCGTCCGCCTTCCTCGGAATGGGCCGAGACTTTGGCCACCCCCTCCCCACGACAAAAATAGGCCGCGGCCACAGCCGCGCGCAAAAAAGCCAGCCGAACCCCTTGGTGCCAATTTCGTCCTGTGGCAAAATGCCTAAAAAAGGGGAGTGCTATCGCCTTTGGGCGTCGGCCGGCAAAGTTCATCCGCCTTCCTCAGAATGGGCCGAGACATTGCCCACCCCCTCCCCGTGCCAAAAATAGGCCGCGGGCACAGCCGCGCCTAAAAAAGAGCAGCCGAACACCTTGGCGCCAAGTTCGTCCTGCGGAAAAATTCCCAAAAAAGGGGTGTGCTATAGACTTTGGGCGTGGGGCTGGCGAACTTCGTCCGCCTTCCTCGGAATGGGCTGAGACTTTGGCCACCCCCTCCCCGTCACAAAAATAGGACGCGGGCACAGCCGCGCCAAGAAGAGAGCAGCCGAACCCCTTGGCGCCAAGTTCGTCCTGCGGAAAAATGCCCAAAAAGGGGGTGGGCTATAGCCTTGGGGCGTGGGGCCAGCGAACTTTGTCCGCCGGACTCAGAATGGGCCGAGACATTGACCACCCCCTCCCCACGACAAAAATTGGCCGCGGGCACAGCCGCGCCAGGAAGAGAGCAGCCGAACCCCTTGGCGCCAAGTTCGTCCTGCGGAAAAATGCCCAAAAAGGGGGTGGGGTATAGCCTTGGGGCGTGGGGCCAGCGAACTTCGTCCGCCGGACTCAGAATGGGCCGAGACATTGACCACCCCCTCCCCACGACAAAAATTGGCCGCGGGCAGAGCCGCACCCAAAAAAGAGCAGCCGAACCCCTTGGCGCCAAGTTAGTCCTGCGGAAAAAAGCCCAAAAAAGGGGTGTGCTATAGCTTTTGGGCGTGGGGCCGGCAAAGTTTATCCGCCTTCCTCGGAATGGGCCAAGACCTTGTCCACCCCTTCCCCGTACCAAAAATAGCCCGTGGCCACAGCCACGCCCAAAAAAGAGCAGTCGAACCCCTGGCCGCTAAGTTCGTCCTGCGGAAAAATGCCCAAAAAACGGGTATGCTATAGCCTTGGGGCGTGGGGCTGCCGAAGTTCGTCCGCCGGACTCCGAATGGGCCGAGACTTTGCCCACCCCCTCCCCACAATAAAAATAGGCCGCGGGCACAGCCGCACCCAAAAAAGAGCAGCCGAACCCCTCGGCGCCAACTTCGACCTCCGGAAAAATGCCCAAAAAAGGGGTGTGCTATAACCTTTGGGCGTGGGGCCGGCAAAGTTCATCCGCCTTCCTCGGAATGGGCCGAGACTTTGGCCACCCCCTCCCCGCGCCAAAAATAGGCCGCGGGCACAGCCGCGCCCAAAAAAGAGCAGCCGAACCCCTTGGCGCCAAGTTCGTCCTGCGGAAAAATGCCCAAAAAAGGGGTGCGCTATAGCCTTGGGGCGTGGGGCATGCGGACTTCGTCCGCCGGACTCGGAATGTGCTCCGGCTTTGCCCGCCCCCTCCCCGTGATAAAAATAGGACGCGGGCGCAGCCGCGCCCAAAAAAGAGCAGCCGAACCCCTTGGCGCCAAGTTCGTCCTACGGAAAAATGCACAAAAAAGGGGTGGGCTAAAGCCTTGGGGCGTGGGGCCGGCGAACTTCGTCTGCCGGACTCGGAATGGGCCGAGACTTTGCCCACCCCCTCCACGGGACAAAACTGGGCAGCGGATACAGCCGCGCCCAAAAAAGAGCTGCCGAACCCCTTGGCCCCAAGTTCGTCCTGCTGAAAAATGCCCAAAAAAGGGGTGCGCTATAGCCTTGGGGCGTGGGGCTGGCAATCTTCGTCCGCCGGACTCGGAATGGGCCGAGATTTTGCCCACCCCCTCCCCGCGACAAAAATAGGCCGCGGGCACAGCCGCACCCAAAAAAGAGCAGCCGAAGCCCTTGGCGCCAAGTTCGTCCTGCGGAAAAATGCCCAAAAAAGGGGTGTGCAATAGCCTTTGGGCGTGGGGCCGGCAAAGTTTATCCGCCTACCTCGGAATGGGCCAAGACCTTGCCCACCCCTTCCCCGTACCAAAAATAGCCCGTGGCCACAGCCGCGCCCAAAAAAGAGCAGTCGAACCCCTTGCCGCTAAGTTCGTCCTGCGGAAAAATGCCCAAAAAACGGGTTTGCTATAGCCTTGGGGCGTGGGGCTGCCGAAGTTCGTCCGCCGGACTCGGAATGGGCCGAGACTTTGTTCACCCCCTCCCGACGACAAAAATAGGCCGCGGGCACAGCCGCACCCAAAAGTGAGCGGCCAAACCCCTTGGCGCCAAGTTCGTCCTGCGGAAAAATGCGCAAAAAAGGGGTGGGCTATAGCCTTCGGGCGTGGGGCGGGAAATTTCTTCCGCTGGACTCAGAATGGGCCGAGACTTTGCCCACCCCCTCCCCGGGACAAAAATAGGCCGCGGGCACAGCCGCGCCCAAAAAAGAGGAGCCGAAGCCCTTGGCGCCAAGTTCGTACTGCGGAAAAATGTCCAAAAAAGGGGTGTGCAATAGCCTTTGGGCGTGGGGCCGGCAAAGTTCATCCGCCTTCCTCCGAATGGGCCGAGACTTTGGCCACCCCTTCGCCGCGCCAAAAATAGGCCGAGGGCACAGCCGCGTCCAAAAAATAGCAGCTGAACCCCTTGGCGCCAAGTTCGTCCTGCGAAAAAATGCACAAAAAAGGGGTGTGCTATAGCCTTGGTGCGTGATGCCGGCAAAGTTCGTCCGCCGGACTCGGAATGGGCCGAGACTTTCCCCACCCCCTCCCCGCGACCGAAATATGCCGCGGGCACAGCCGCGCCAAAAAAAGAGCAGCCAAACCCCTTGGCGCCAAGTTCGTCCTGCGGAAAAATGCCCAAAAAAGGGGTGGGCTATAGCCTTGGGGCGTGGGGATGGCGAACTTCGTCCGCCTTCCTCGGAATGGGCCGAGACTTTCGCCACCCCCTCCCCGCGACAAAATTAGGCCACGGGCACAGCCGCCCCCAAAAAAGTGAAGCCGAACACCTTGGTGCCAAGTTTGTCCTGCGGAAAAATGGCCAAAATGGGTGTGGGCTATAGCCTTGGGGCGTGGGGCCGGTAAATTCATCCGCCGTCCTCGGAATGGGCCGAGACATTGCCCACCCCCTCCCTACGCTAAAAATAAGCTGCGGGCACAGCCGCTCCCAAAAAAGAGCAGCCGAACCCCTTGGCCGCTAAGTTCGTCCTGCGGAAAAACGCCCAAAAAACGGGTGTGCTATAGCCTTGGGGCGTGGGGCTGCCGAAGTTCGTCCGCCGGACTCCGAATGGGCCGAGACTTTGCCCACCCCCTCCCCACAATAAAAATAGGCCGCGGGCACAGCCGCACCCAAAAAAGAGCAGCCGAACCCCTCGGCGCCAACTTCGACCTCCGGAAAAATGCCCAAAAAAGGGGTGTGCTATAACCTTTGGGCGTGGGGCCGGCAAAGTTCATCCGCCTTCCTCGGAATGGGCCGAGACTTTGGCCACCCCCTCCCCGCGCCAAAAATAGGCCGCGGGCACAGCCGCGCCCAAAAAAGAGCAGCCGAACCCCTTGGCGCCAAGTTCGTCCTGCGGAAAAATGCCCAAAAAAGGGGTGCGCTATAGCCTTGGGGCGTGGGGCATGCGGACTTCGTCCGCCGGACTCGGAATGTGCTCCGGCTTTGCCCGCCCCCTCCCCGTGATAAAAATAGGACGCGGGCGCAGCCACGGCCAAAAAAGAGTACCCGAACCCCTTGGCGCCAAGTTCGTCCTACGGAAAAATGCCCAAAAAAGGGGTGGACTAAAGCCTTGGGGCGTGGGGCCGGCGAACTTCGTCTGCCGGACTCGGAATGGGCCGAGACTTTGCCCACCCCCTCCACGGGACAAAACTGGGCAGCGGATACAGCCGCGCCCAAAAAAGAGCAGCCGAACCCCTTGGCCCCAAGTTCGTCCTGCTGAAAAATGCCCAAAAAAGGGGTGCGCTATAGCCTTGGGGCGTGGGGCTGGCAATCTTCGTCCGCCGGACTCGGAATGGGCCGAGATTTTGCCCACCCCCTCCCCGCGACAAAAATAGGCCGCGGGCACAGCCGTACCCAAAAAAGAGCAGCCGAAGCCCTTGGCGCCAAGTTCGTCCTGCGGAAAAATGCCCAAAAAAGGGGTGTGCAATAGCCTTTGGGCGTGGGGCCGGCGCACTTCGTCCGCCTTCCTCGGAATGGGCCGAGACTTTGACCACCCCCTCCCCACGACAAAAATTGGCCGCGGGCATAGCCGCACCCAAAAAAGAGCAGCTGAACCCCTTGGCACCAAGTTCGTCATGCGGAAAAATGCCCAAAAAAGGGGTGTGCTATAGCCTTTGGGCGTGGGGCCGGCAAAGTTTATCCGCCTACCTCGGAATGGGCCAAGACCTTGCCCACCCCTTCCCCGTACCAAAAATAGCCCGTGGCCACAGCCGCGCCCAAAAAAGAGCAGCCAAACCCCTTGGCGCCAAGTTCGTCCTGCGGAAAAATGCCCAAAAAAGGGGTGGGCTATAGCCTTGGGGCGTGGGGATGGCGAACTTCGTCCGCCTTCCTCGGAATGGGCCGAGACTTTCGCCACCCCCTCCCCGCGACAAAATTAGGCCACGGGCACAGCCGCCCCCAAAAAAGTGCAGCCGAACACCTTGGTGCCAAGTTTGTCGTGCGGAAAAATGGCCAAAATGGGTGTGGGCTATAGCCTTGGGGCGTGGGGCCGGTAAAGTTCATCCGCCGTCCTCGGAATGGGCCGAGACTTTGCCCACCCCCTCCCTACGCTAAAAATAAGCTGCGGGCACAGCCGCTCCCAAAAAAGAGCAGCCGAACCCCTTGGCGCAAAGTTCGTCCTGCGGAAAAATGCCCAAAAAAGGGGTGTGCTATAGCCTTTGGGCGTGGGGCCGGCAAAGTTCATCTGCCATCCTCGGAATGGGCCGAGACTTTGCCCACCCCCCCCCCCCCCCCCCCCGCGACAAAAATAGGCCGCGGGCACAGCCGCGCCCAAAAAATGAGCAGCCAAACCCCTTGGCGCCAAGTTCGTACTGCGGAAAAATGCCCTGAAAAGGAGTGGGCTATAGCCTTGGGGCGTGGGGCTGGCGAAATTCGTCCGCCGGACTCGGAATGGGCCGAGACTATGCTCACCCCCTCCCCACGACAAAAATAGGCAGCGGGCACAACCACGTCCAAAAAAGAGCAGCCGAACCCCTTGGCGCCAAGTTCATCCTGCGGAAAAATGCCCCAAAAGGGGTGGGCTATAGCCTTGGGGCGTGGGGCTGGCGAACTTCGTCCGCCGGACTCGAAATGGGCCGAGACTTTGCCCACCCCCTCCCCACGACAAAAATAGGCCGCGGGCACATCCGCTTTCAAAAAAGAGCAGCCGAACCCGTTGGCGCCAAGTTCGTCCTGCGGAAAAATGCCCAAAATGGGGTGGGCTATAGCCTTGGGGCGTGGGGCTGGCGAACTTCGTCCGCCTTCCTCGGAATGGGCCGAGCCTTTACTCACCCCCTCCCGACGACAAACATAGGCCGCTGGCACAGCCGCGCCCAAAAAAGAGCACCCGAACCCCTTAGCGCCAAGTTAGTCCTTCGGAAAAATGCCCAAAAAGGGGGTGGGCTATAGCCCTGGGGCGTGGGGCTGGCATTCTTCGTCCGCCGGACTCGGAATGGGCCGAGATTTTGCCCACCCCCTCCCTACGCTAAAAATAAGCTGCGGGCACAGCCGCTCCCATAAAAGAGCAGCCGAACCCCTTGGCGCAAAGTTCGTCCTGCGGAAAAATGCCCAAAAAAGGGGTGTGCTATAGCCTTTGGGCGTGGGGCCGGCAAAGTTCATCCGCCGTCCTCGGAATGGGCCGAGACTTTGCCCACCCCCTCCCTACGCTAAAAATAAGCTGCTGGCACAGCCGCTCCCAAAAAAGAGCAGCCGAACCCCTTGGCGCCAAGTTCGTACTGCGGAAAAATGCCCTGAAAAGGAGTGGGCTATAGCCTTGGGGCGTGGGGCTGGCGAAATTCGTCCGCCGGACTCGGAATGGGCCGAGACTTTGCTCAACCCCTCCCCGGGACAAAAATAGGCAGCGGGCACAACCACGTCCAAAAAAGAGCAGCCGAACCCCTTGGCGCCAAGTTCATCCTGCGGAAAAATGCCCCAAAAGGGGTGGGCTTTAGCCTTGGGGCGTGGGGCTGGCGAACTTCGTCCGCCGGACTCGAAATGGGCCGAGACTTTGCCCACCCCCTCCCCACGACAAAAATAGGCCACGGGCACAGCCGCTTTCAAAAAAGAGCAGCCGAACCCGTTGGCACCAAGTTCGTCCTGCGGAAAAATGCCCAAAATGGGGTGGGCTATAGCCTTGGGGCGTGGGGCTGGCGAACTTCGTCCGCCTTCCTCGGAATGGGCCGAGACTTTACTCACCCCCTCCCGATGACAAACATAGGCCGCTGGCACAGCCGCGCCCAAAAAAGAGCACCCGAACCCCTTAGCGCCAAGTTAGTCCTTCGGAAAAATGCCCAAAAAGGGGGTGGGCTATAGCCTTGGGGCGTGGGGCCGGCGAACTTCGTCCGCCGGACTCGGAACGGGCCGAGACTTTCCCCAATCCCTCCCCGCAGCAAAAATAGGCCACGGCCAAAGCCGCGCCCATAAAAGAGCAGCCGAACCCCTTTACGCCAAGTTCGTACTGCGGAAAAATGCCTAAAAACGTTGCGTGCTATAGCCTTGGGGCGTGGGGCTGGCGAACTTCGTCCGCCGGACTCGAAATGGGCCGTGACTTTGCCCACCCCCTCCCCACGACAAAAATAGGCCGCTGGTACAGCCGCACCAAAAAAGTGCACCCGAACCCCTTAGCGCCAAGTTAGTCCTTCGGAAAAATGCCCAAAAAGGGGGTGGGCTATAGCCTTGGGGCGTGGGGTGGGCGAACTTTGTCCGCCGGACTCGGAATGGGCCGAGACTTTGCTCACCCCCTCCCCGCAACAAAAATAGGCCGCGGGCACAGCCGCGCCCAAAAAAGTGCAGCCGAACCCCTTGGCGCCAAGTTCGTCCTGCGGAAAAATGCCGAAAAAAGGGGTGTGCTATAGCCTTCGGGCGTGGGGCCGGCAAAGTTCGTCCGCCGGACTCGGAATGGGCCGAGACTTTTCCCACCCCCTCCCCGCGATAAAAATAGGCCACGGGCACAGCCACGCCCAAAAAGGTGCAGCCAAACCCCTTGGCGCCAAGTCCGTCCTGCGGAAAAATGCCCAAAAAGGGGGTGGGCTATAGCCTTGGGGCGTGGGGCTGGCGAACTTCGTCCGCCTTCCTCGTAATGGGCCGAGACTTTTGCCACCCCCTCCCCACGACAAAATTAGGCCGCGGGCACAGCCGCGCCCAATAAAGTGCAGCCGAACCCCTTGGTGCCAAGTTTGTCCTGTGGAAAAATGGCCAAAATGGGTGTGGGCTATAGCCTTAAGGCGTGGGGCCGGTAAAGTTCATCCGCCATCCTCGGAATGGGCCGAGACTTTGCCCACCCCCTCCCTGCGCTAAAGATAAGCTGCGGGCACAGCCGCTCCCAAAAAAGAGCAGCCGAACCCCTTGGCGCAAAGTTCGTCCTGCGGAAAAATACCCAAAAAAGGGGTGTGCTATAGCCTTTGGGCGTGGGGCCGGCAAAGTTCATCCGCCATCTTCGGAATTGGCCGAGACTTTGGCCACCCCCCCCCCCCCCCCGCAACAAAAATAGGCCATGGGCACAGCCGCGCCCAAAAAAGTGCAGCCAAACCCCTTGGCGCCAAGTTCGTCCTGCGGAAAAATGCCCAAAAAGGGGGTGGGCTATAGCCTTGGGGCGTGGGGTGGGCGACCTTTGTCCGCCGGACTCGGAATGGGCCGAGACTTTGCCCACCCTCTCCCCGCAACAAAAATAGGCCGCGGGCACAGCCGCGCCCAAAAAAGTGCAGCCGAACCCCTTGGCGCCAAGTTCGTCCTGCGGAAAAAGGCCCAAAAAAGGGGTGTGCTATAGCCTTTGGGCGTGGGGCCGGCAAAGTTCGTCCGCCGGACTCGGAATGGGCCGAGACTTTTCCCACCCCCTCCCCGCGACAAAAATAGGCTGCGGGCACAGCCGCGCCCAAAAAAGTGTAGCCGAACCCCTTGGCGCCAAGTTCGTCCTGCGGAAAAATGCCCAAAAAACGGGTCTGCTATAGCCTTGGGGCGTGGGGCCGGCTAAGTTCGTCCGCCGGACTCGGAATGGGCCGAGACTTTTCCCACCCCCTCCCCATGACAAAAATAGGCCGCGGGCACAGCCGCGCCCAAAAAAGAGCAGCCGAACCCCTTGGCGCCAAGTTCGTCCTGCGGAAAAATGCCCAAAAAGGAGGTGGGCTATAGCCTTGGGGCGTGGGGCTGGCGAACTTCGTCCGCCTTCCTTGGAATAGGCCGAGACTTTGCCCACCGCCTCCCCACGACAAAAATCGGCCGCGGGCACAGCCGCGCCCAAAAAGGTGCTGCCGAACCCCTTGGCGCCATGTTCGTCGTGCGGAAAAATGTCCAAAAAAGGGGTGGGCTATAGCCTTGGGGGGTGCGGCCGGCGCACTTCGTCCTCCTTCCTCAGAATCGGCCGAGACCTTTCCCACCCCCTCCCCGCGACAAACATAGGCCGCGGGCACAGCCGCGCCCGAAAAAGAGCAGCCGAACCCCTTGGCGCCAAGTTCGTCCTGCGGAAAAATGCCCAAAAAGGGGGTGGGCTATAGCCTTGGGGCGTGGGGTGGGCGAACTTTGTCCGCCGGACTCGGAATGGGCCGAGACTTTGCCCACCCCTCCCCGCGACAAAAATAGGCTGCGGGCACAGCTGAACCCCTTGGCGCCAAGTTCGTCCGGCGGAAAAATGCCCAAAAAGGGGGTGGGCTATAGCCTTCGGGCGTGGGGTGGGCTAACTTTGTCCGCCGGACTCGGAATGGGCCGAGACTTTGCCCACCCCCTCCCCGCGACAACAATAGTCCGCGGGCACAGCCGCGCCCAAAAAAGTGCAGCCGAACCCCTTGGCGCCAAGTTCGTCCTGCGGAAAAATGCCCAAAAAAGGGGTGTGCTATAGCCATTGGGCGTGGGGCCAGCAAAGTTCGTCCGCCGTACTCGGAATGGGCCGAGACTTTTCCCACCCCCTCCCCGCGACAAAAATAGGCCGTGGGCTCAGCCGCGTCCAAAAAAGAGCAGCCAAACCCCTTGGCGCCAAGTTCGTCCTGCGGAAAAATGCCCAAAAAAGGGGTGTGCTATAGCCTTGGGGGGTGGGGCCGGCTAAGTTCGTCCGCCGGACTCGGAATGGGCCGAGACTTTTGCCACCCCCTCCCCGCGACCAAAATAGGCCTAGGACGCAGCCGCGCCTAAAAAAGAGCAGCCGAACCCATTGGCCCCCAGTTCGTCCTGCGGAAAAATGCCCAAAACAGGGGTGTGCCATAGCCTTTGGGCGTGGGGCCGGCGAACTTCGTCCGCCTTCCTCGGAATCGGCCGAAACTTTTCCCACCCCCTCCCCACGACAAACATAGGCCGCGGGCACAGGCGCGCCCAAAAAAGAGCAGCCGAAACCCTTGGCGCCAAGTTCGTCCTGCGGAAAAATGCCCAAAAAAGTGCTGGGCTATAGCCTTGGGGCGTGGGTCTGGCGTATTTCGTCCGCCGGACTCGGAATGGGGCCAGACTTTGTGCACCTCTTCCCCGCGACAAAAATAGGCTGCGGGCACAGGCGCGCCCAAAAAAGAGCAGCCGAACCCCTTGGCGCCAAGTTCGTCCTGCGGCTAAATGCCCAAAAGAGGGGTCGGCTATAGCCTTGGGGCGTGGGGCCGGCGAACTTCGTCTGCCGGATACGGAATGGGCCGAGACTTTGCCCACTCCCTCCCCGCAGCAAAAATAGGCCGCGGCCACAGCCGCGCCCATAAAAGAGCAGCGGAACCCCTTGGAGCCAAGTTCGTCCTGCGGAAAAATGCCCAAAAAAGGGGTGTGCTATATCCTTTGGGCGTGGGGCCGGCAAAGTTCGTCCGCCGGACTCGGAATGGGCCGAGACTTTTCCCACCCGCTCCCCATGACAAAAATAGGCCGCGGGTACAGCCGTACCCAAAAAAGAGCTGCCGAACAACTTGGCGCCAAGTCCGTCCTGCGGAAAAATGCCCAAAAAGGTGGTGGGCTATAGCCTTGGGGCGTGGGGCTGGCCTTGGGGCGTGGGGCCGGCGCACTTCGTCCGCCGGACTCGGAATGGGCCGTGACTTTTCCCACCCCCTCCCCACGACAAAAATAGGCCGCGGGCACAGCCGTGGCCAAAAAAGAGCAGCCGAACCCCCTGGCGCCAAATTCGTCCTGCGGAAAAATGCCCAAAAATGGGGTGGACTATAGCCTTGGGGTGTGGGGCCGGCGCACTTCGTCCGCCGGACTCGGAATGGGCGGAGACTATTCCCACCCCCTCGCCGCGCCAAAAATAGGCCGCGAGCACAGCCGCGCCCAAAAAAGAGCCGCCGAACCCCATGGCGCCAAGTTCGTCCTGCGGCAAAATGCCCAAAAAAGGGGTGTGCTATAGCCTTTGGCCGTGGGGCTGGCGCACTTCGTCTGCCTTCCTCGGAATGGGCCGAGACTTTGGCCACCCGCTCCCCACGACAAAAATAGGCCGCGGGCACAGCCGCGCCCAATAAAGAGCAGCCGAACCCGTTAGTGCCAAGCTCGTCCTGCGGCAAAATACCGAAAAAAGGGGTGTGCTATAGCCTTTGGGCGTCGGGCCGGCAAAGTTCATCCGCCTTCCTCAGAATGGGCCGAGACTTTGCCCACCCCCTCCCCATGCCAAAAATAGGCCGCGGGCACAGCCGCGCCCAAAAAAGAGCAGCCGAACCCCGTGGCGCCAAGTTCGTCCTGCGGCAAAATGCCCAAAAAAGGGGTGTGCTATAGCCTTTGGGCGTGGGGCCGGCGAACTTCATCTGCCTTCCTCGGAATGGGCCGAGACTTTGGCCACCCCCTCCCCGCGACAAAAATAGGCCGCGGTCACATCCGCGCCTAAAAAAGAGCAGCCGAACCCCTTGGCGCCAAGTTTGTCCTGCGGCAAAATACCCAAAAAAGGGGTGTGCTATAGCCTTTGGGCGTCGGGCCCGCAAAGTTCATCCGCCTTCCTCAGAATGGGCCGAGACTTTCCCCACCCCCGCCCCGCGCCAAAAATCGGCCGTGGGCACAACCGTGCCTAAAGAAGAGCAGCCGAACCCCTTGGCGCCAAATTCGTCCTGTGGAAAAATGCCCAAAAAGGGGGTGGGCTATAGCCTTGGGGCGTGGGGCCAACGAACTTCGCTCGCCGGACTCGGAGTGGGCGGAGACTTTTCCCACCCCCTCCCCGCGCCAAAAATAGGCCGCGGGCACAGCCGCGCCTAAAAAAGTGCAGCCGATCCCCTTGACGCCAAGTTCGTCCAGCGGAAAAATTCTCAAAAAAGGGGTGTGCTATAGCCTTTGGGCGTGGGGCCGGCGCACTTTGTCCGCCTTCCTCGGAATGGGCCGAGACTTTGGCCACCCCGTCCCTGCGACAAAAATAGGCCGCGGGCACAGCCGAACCCAAAAAAGAGCAGCCGAACCCCTTGGTGCCAAGTTCGTCCTGCGGCAAAATGCCCAAAAAAGGGGTGTGCGATAGCCTTTGGGCGTCGGCCGGCAAAGTTCATCCGCCTTCCTCAGAATGGGCCGAGAATTTGCCCACCCCCTCCCCGCGCCAAAAATAGGCCGCGGGCACAGCCGCCCCCAAAAAAGAGCAGCCGAACCCCTTGGCGCCAAGTTCGTCCTGCGGACAAATGCCCAAAAAGGGGGTGGGCTATAGCCTTGGGCCGTGGGGCCAGCGAACTTCGTCCGCCGGACTCAGAATGGGCCGAGACACTGGCCACCCCCTCCCTGCGACAAAAATAGGCCACGGGCACAGCTGCGCCCAAAAAAGAGCAGCGGAGCCCCTAGGCGCCAAGTTCGTCCTGCGGAAAAATGCCCAAAAAAGGGGTGTACTATAGCCTTTGGGCGTGGGGCCGGCAACCTTCGTCCGCCTTCCTCGGAATGGTCCGAGACTTTGGCCACCCCCTCCCCGCGACAAAAATAGGCCGCGGGCACAGCCGAACCCAAAAAAGAGCAGCCGAACCCCTTGGTGCCAAGTTCATCCTGCGGCAAAATGCCCAAAAAAGGGGGTGTGCGATAGCCTTTGGGCGTCGGGCAGGCAAAGTTCATCCGCCGGACACGGAATGGGCTGAGACTTTGGCCACCGCCGCCCCGCGATAAAAATAGGCATCGGGCACAGCCGCGCCCAAAAAAGAGCAGCTGAACCCCTTGGCGCCAAGTTCGTCCTGCGCAAAAATTCCCAAAAAAGGGGTGTGCTATAGACTTTGGGCGTGGGGCCGGTGCACTTCGTCCGCCTTCCTCGGAATGGGCGGAGACATTGGCCACCCCCTCCCTGCGACAAAAATAGGCCGCGGGCACAGCTGCGCCCAAAAAAGAGCAGCCGAACCCCTTGGTGCCAAGTTCGTCCTGCGGCAAAATGCCCAAAAAAGGGGAGTGCGATAGCCTTTGGGTGTGGGGCCGGCGAACTTCGTCCGCCTTCCTCGGAATGGGCCGAGACTTTGGCCACCCCCTCCCCGCGACAAAAATAAGCCGCGGGCACAGCCGCGCCTAAAAAAGAGCAGCCGAAACACTTGGCGCCAAGTTCCTCCTGCGGAAAAATGCCCAAAAAGAGGGTGGGCTATAGCCTTGGGGCGTGGGGCCGGCGAACTTCATCCGCCGGACTCGGAATGGGCTGAGACTTTGGCCACCGCCTCCCCGCGACAAAAATAGGCCTCAGGCACAGCCGCGCCCAAAAAAGAGTAGCCGAACCCCTTGGCGCCAAGTTCGTCCAGCGGAAAAATGCCCAAAAAAGGGGTGTGCTATAGCCTTTGGGCGTGGGGCCGGCGAACTTCGTACACCTTCCTCGGAATGGGCAGAGACATTGGCCACGCCCTCCCCGCGACAAAAATAGGCCGTGGGCATAGCCGCGCCCAAAAAAGAGTAGCCGAACCCCTTGGTGCCAAGTTCGTCCTGCGGCAAAATGCCCAAAAAAGGGATGTGCGATAGCCTTTGGGCGTCGGCCGGCAAAGTTCATCCGCCTTCCTCAGAATGGGCCGAGACTTTGCTCACCCCCGCCCCGCGCCAAAAATAGGCCGCGGGCACAGCCGCGCCCAAAAAAGAGCAGCCGAGCCCCTTGGCGCCAAGTTTGTCCCGCGGAAAAATGCCCAAAAAGGGGGTGGGCTATAGCCTTGGGGCGTGGGGCCAGCGAACTTCGTCCGCCGGACTAAGAATGGGCCGAGACATTGGCCACCCCCTCCCTCGGACAAAAATAGGCCGCGGCCACAGACGCGCCCAAAAAAGAGCAGCCGAAACCCTTGGTACGAAGTTGTTCCTGCGGCAAAACGCCCAAAAAAGGGGTGTGCTATAGCCTTTGGGCGTCGGCCGGCAAAGTTCATCCGCCTTACTCAGAATGGGCCGAGACTTTGCCCACCCCTGCCCCGCGCCAAAAATAGGCCGCGGGCACAGCCGCGCCTAAAAACGAGCAGCCGAACCCCTTGGCGCCAAGTTAGTCCTGCGGAAAAATGCCCAAATTGGGGGTGGGCTATAGCCTTGGGGCGTGGGGCCAGCGAACTTCGTCCGCCGGACTCATAATGGGCCGAGACATTGGCCACCCCCTCCCCGCGACAAAAATAGGCCGCGGGCACAGCCGTGCCCAAAAAAGAGCAGCCGAACACCTTGGCGCCAAGTTCGTCCAGTGGAAAATTTCCCAAAAAAGGGGTGTGCTATAGCCTTTGGGCGTGGGGCCGGTGCACTTCGTCCGCCTTCCTCGGAATGGGCCGAGACATTGGCCAACCCCTCCCTGCGACAAAAATAGGCCACGGGCACAGCTGCGCCCAAAAAAGAGCAGCGGAGCCCCTAGGCGCCAAGTTCGTCCTGCGGAAAAATGCCCAAAAAAGGGGTGTACTATAGCCTTTGGGCGTGGGGCCGGCAACCTTCGTCCGCCTTCCTCGGAATGGTCCGAGACTTTGGCCACCCCCTCCCCGAGACAAAAATAAGCCGCGGGCACAGCCGCGCCTAAAAAAGAGCAGCCGAACCCCTTGGCGCCAAGTTCGTCCTGCGGAAAAATGCCCAAAAAGGGGGTGGGCTATAGCCTAGGGGCGTGGGGCCGGCGAACTTCATCCGCCGGACTCGGAATGGACTGAGACTTTGGCCACCGCCTCCCCGCGATAAAACTAGGCCTCGGGCAGAGCCGCGCCCAAAAAAGAGCAGCCGAACCCCTTTGCGCCAAGTTCGTCCTGCGCAAAAATTCCCAAAAAAGGGGTGTGCTATAGACTTTGGGCGTGGGGCCGGTGCACTTCGTCCGCCTTCCTCGGAATGGGCGGAGACATTGGCCACACCCTCCCTGCGACAAAAACAGGCCACGGGCACAGCTGCGCCCAAAAAAGAGCAGCCGAACCCCTTGGTGCCAAGTTCGTCCTGCGGCAAAATGCCCAAAAAAGGGGAGTGCGATAGCCTTTGGGCGTCGGCCGGCAAAGTTCATCCGCCTTCCTCAGAATGGGCCGAGACTTTGCCCACCCCCTCCCCGCCCCAAGAATAGGCCGCGGGCACAGCCGCGCCCAAAAAAGAGCAGCCGAACCCCTTGGTACGAAGTTCGTCATGCGGCAAAACGCCCAAAAAAGGGGTGTGCTATAGCCTTTGGGCGTCGGCCGCAAAGTTCATCCGCCTTCCTCAGAATGGGCCGAGACTTTGTCCACCCCCTCCCCGTGCCAAAAATAGGCCGCGGGCAAACCCGCGTCCAAATAAGAGCAGTCGAACCCCTTGGTGCCAAGCTCGTCCTGTGGCAAAATGCCCAAAAAAGGGATGTGCTAGAGCCTTTCGGCGTCGGCCGGCAAAGTTCATCCGCCTTCCTTAGAATGGGCCGAGACTTTGCCCGCCGCCTCCCCACGGCAAAAATAGGCCGCCGGCACAGCCGCGCCTAAAATAGAGCACCCGAACACCTTGGCGCCAAGTTCGTCCTGCGGCAAAATGCCCAAAAAAGGGGTGTGCTATAGCCTTTGGGCGTCGGCCGGCAAAGTTCATCCGCCTTCCTCAGAATTGGCCGAGACATTGCCCACCGCCTCCCCACACCAAAAATAGGCCGCGGGCACAGCCGCGCCTAAAAAAGAGCAGCCGAACCCCTTGGTGCCAAGCTCGTCCTGTGGCAAAATGCCCAAAAAAGGGGTGTGCTATAGCCTTTGGGCGTCGGCCGGCAAAGTTCATCCGCCTTCCTCAGAATGGGCCGAGACTTTGCCCATCCCCCTCCCCGCGCCAAAAATAGGCCGCGGGCACAGCGGCGCCTAAACAAGAGCAGCCGAACCCCTTGGCGCCAAGTTCGTCCTGCGGACAAATGCCCAGAAAGGGGGTGGGCTATAGCCTAGGGCCGTGGGGCCAGCGAACTTTGTACGCCGGACTCAGAATGGGCCGAGACATTGGCCACCCCCTCCCCGCGACAAAAATAGGCCGCGGGCACAGCCGCGCCCAAAAAAGAGCAGCCGAACCCCTTGGCGCCAAGTTCGTCCTGCGGAAAAATGCCCAAAAAAGGGGTGTGCTATAGCCTTTGGGCGTGGGGCCGGCGAACATCGTCCGCCTTCCTCAGAATGGGCCGAGACATTGGCCACCCCCTTCCCACGACAAAAATAAACCGCGGGCACAGCCGCGCCCAAGAAAGAGGAGCCGAACCCCTTGGCGCCAAGTTCGTCCTGCGGAAAAACGCCCAAAAAGGGGGTGGGCTATAGCCTTGGGGCGTGGGGCCGGCGCACTTCATCCGCCGGACTCGGCATGGGCCGAGACTTTGGCCACCGCCTCCCCGCGACAAAAATAGGCCGCGGGCACAGCCGCGCCCAAAAAAGAGCAGCCGAACCCCTTGGCGCCAAGTTCGTCCTGCGGAAAAATGCCCAAAAAAGGGGTGTGCTATAGCCTTTGGGCGTGGGGCCGGCGAACTTCGTACACCTTCCTCGGAATGGGCCGACACTTTGGCCACCCCTCCCCACGACAAAAATAGGCCACGGGCACGGCCGCGCCCAAAAAAGAGCAGCCGAACCCTTCGCGCCAAATTTGTCCTGCGGCAAAATACCCAAAAAATGGGTGTGCTATAGCCTTTGGGCACGGGGCCGGCAAAGTTCTTCCCCCTTCCTCGGAATGAGCCGAGACTTTGCCCACCCCCTCCCCGTTCCAAAAATAGGCCGCGGGCACAGCCGCGCCCAAAAAAGAGCAGCCGAACCCCTTGGCGCCAAGTTTGTCCTGCGGAAAAATTCCCAAAAAAGGGGTGTGCTATAGCCTTTGGGCGTGGGGCCGGCGAACTTCGTACACCTTCCTCGGAATGGGCCGAGACTTTGCCCACCCCCTCCCCACACCAAAAATAGGCTGCGGGCACAGCCGCGCCCAAAAAAGAGCAGCCGAACCCCATGCCGCCAAGTTCGTCTTGCGGAAAAATGCCCAAAAAGGGGTTGGCTATAGCCTTGGGACGTGGGGCGTGCGAACGTCGTCCGCCGGACTCGGAATGGGCCGAGACTTTGCCCACCACCTCCCTGCGACCAAAATAGGCCGCGGGCACAGCCGCGCCCAAAAAAGAGCAGCCGAACCCCTGGGAGCCAAGTTCGTCCTGCGAAAAAATGCCCGAAAAAGGGGTGTGCTATAGCCTTTTGGCGTGGGGCCGGCGAACTTCGTCCTCCTTCCTCGGAATGGGTCGAGAATTGCCCACCCCCTCCCCGCGACAAAAATAGGCAGCGGGCACAGCCGCGCCTAAAAAAGAGCGGCCGAACCCCTTGGTGCCAAGCTCGTACTGTGGCAAAATGCCCAAAAAGGGGGTGGCCTATAGCCTTTCGGCGTCGGCCGGCAAAGTTCATCCGCCTTCCTCAGAATGGGCCGAGACTTTGCCCACCCCCGCCCCGCGCCAAAAATAGGCCGCGGGCACAGCCGCGCCTAGAAAAGAGCAGCCGAACCCCATGGCGCCAAGTTCGTCCTGCGGAAAAATGCCCAAAAAGGGGGTGGGCTATAGCCTTGGGGCGTGAGGCCCGCGAACTTCGTCGGCCGGACTCAGAATGGGCCGAGCCATTGGCCAACCCCTGCCCGCAACAAAAATAGGCCGCGGGCACAGCCGCGCCCAATAAACAGCAGCCCAACCCCATGGCGCCAAGTTCGTCCTGCGGAAAAATTCCCAAAAAAGGGGTGTGCTATAGCCTTTGGGCGTGGGGCCGGCGCACTTCGTCCGCCTTCCTCGGAATGGGCCGAGACCTTGGCCACCGCCTCCCTAGGGCAAAAATAGGCCGCGGGCACAGCCGCGAATAAAAAAGAGCAGCCGAACCCGTTGCTGCCAAGTTCGTCTTGTGGCAAAATGCCCAAAAAAGGGGTGTGCTATAGCCTTTGGGCGTCGGCTGGAAAAGTTCATCCGCCTTCCTCAGAATGGGCCGAGACTTTGCCCACCCCCTCCCCGCACCAAAAATAGGCCGCGGGCACAGCCGCGCCTAAAAAACAGCAGCCCAACTCCTTGGCGCCAAGTTCGTCCTGCGGAAAAATGCACAGAAAGGGGGTGGGCTATAGCCTTGGGGCGTGGGGCCCGCGAACCTCGTCCGCCGGACTCAGAATGGGCCTAGACATTGGCCACCGCCTCCCCGCGACAAAAATAGGCCGCGGGAACAGCCGCGCCCAAAAAAGAGCAGCCCAACCCCTTGGCGCCAAGTTCGTCCTGCGGAAAAATTCCCAAAAAAGGGGTGTGCTATAGCCTTTGGGCGTGGGGCCGGCGCACTTCGTCCGCCTTCCTCGGAATGGGCCGAGACCCTGGCCACCCCCTCCCTGCGACAAAAATAGGCCGCGGGCACAGCCGCGAATAAAAAAGAGCAGCCGAACCCCTTGCTGCCAAGTTCGTCCTGCGGCAAAATGCCCAAAAAAGGGGTGTGCTATGGCCTTTGGGCGTCGGCCGGCAAAGTTCATCCGCCTTCCTCAGAATGGGCAGAGACTTTGCCCACCCCCTCCCCGTGCCAAAAATAGGCCGCGGGCACAGCCGCGTCTAAAAAAGGGCCGCCGAACCCCTTGGCGCCAAGTTCGTCTTGCGGAAAAATGCCCAAAAAGGGGTTGGCTATAGCCTTGGGGCGTGGGGCGGGCGAACTTTGTCCGCCGGACTCGGAATGGGCCGAGACTTTGCCCACCCCCTCCCCGCAACCAAAATAGGCTGCGGGCGCAGCCGCGCCCAAAAAAGAGCAGCCGAACCCCTTTGCGCCAACTTCGTCCTGCAGAAAAATGCCCAAAAAGGGGGTGGGCTGTAGCCTTGGGGCGTGGGGCCCGCGAACTTCGTCCACCGGACTCAGAATGGGCCGAGACATTGGCCAGCCCCTCCCTGCGGCAAAAATAGGCCGCGGGCACAGCCGCGTCAAAAAAAGAGCAGCCGAACCCCTTGACGCCAAGTTCGTCCTGCGGAAAAATGCCCAAAAAAGGGGTGTGCTATAGCCTTGGGGCGTGGGGCTGCCGAAGTTCATCCGCCGGACTCGGAATGTGCCGAGACTTTGCCCACCCCATCCCCACGACAAAAATAGGCTGCGGGCACAGCCGCGCCCAAAAAAGAGCAGCCGAACCCCTTGGCGCCAAGTTCATCCTGCGAAAAAATGTCCAAAAAGGGGGCGGGCTTTAGCCTTGGGGCGTGGGGCTGGCGAACTTCATCCGCCTTCCTCGGAATGGGCCGAGACTTTGGCCACCCCCTCCCCGCGACAAAAATTGGCCGCGGGCGCAGCCGCGCCCAAAAAAGAGCAGCCGAACCCTTGGCGCCAAGTTCGACCTGCGGAAAAATGCCCAAAAAAGGGGTGTGCTATAGCCTTTGGGCGTGGGGCCGGCAAAGTTCATCCGCCTTCCTCGGAATGGGCCGAGACGTTGCCCGCCCCCTCCCCGCGCCAAAAATAGGCCGAGGGCACAGCCGCGCCCAAAAAAGAGCGGCCGAAACCCTTGGCGCCAAGTTCGTCCTGCGGAAAAATGCCCAAAAAGAGGGTGGGCTATAACCCTGGGGCATGGGGCTGGCGAACTTCGTCCGTCGGACTCGGAATAGTCCGAGACTTTGAACACCACCTCCCCGCGACAAAAATAGGCCGCGGGCACAGCCGCGCCCAAAAAAGAGCTGTTCAACCCCTTGGTGCCATGTTCGTCCCGCGGAAAAATGCCCAAAAAGGGGTGGGCTATATAGCCTTGGGGCGTGGGGCTGGCGAACTTCATCCGCCTTCAACAGAATGGGCCGAGACTTTGCCCACCCCCTCACCGCGACAAAAATAGGCCGCGGGCACAGCCGCGCCCAAAAAATAGCAGCCGAACCCCTTGGCGCCTGGTTCGTCCTCCGGAAAAATGCCCAAAAAGGGGGTGGGCTATGGCCTAGGGGCGTGGGGCTGGCGAACCCTCCCCGCGACAAAAATAGGCCGTGGGCATAGCCGCGCCCAAAAAAGAGCAGCCGAACCCCTTGGCCCCAAGTTTGTCCTGCAGAAAAATGCCCAAAAAAGAGGTGGGCTATAGTCTTTGGGCGTGGGGCCGGCAAAGTTCCTCCGCCTTCCTCGGAATGGGCCGAGGTTTTGCCCACCCCCTCCCCGCACCAAAAATAGGCCGCGGCCACAGACGCGCCCAAAAAAGAGCAGCCGAACCCTTGGCGCCAAGTTCGTCCTGCGGAAAAATGCCCAAAAAAGGGGTGTGCTATAGCCTTTGGGCGTGGGGCCGGCAAAGTTAATCCGCCTTCCTCGGAATGGGCCGAGACTTTTCCCACCCCCTCCCCACGCCAAAAATAGGCCGCGGGCACAACCGCGCCCAAAAAAGAGCAGCCGACCCCTTGGTGCCATGTTCGTCCAGCGGAAAAATGCCCAAAAAGGGGTGGGCTATAGCCTTGGGGTGTGGGGCTGGCAAACTTCGTCCGCCTTCCACAGAATGGGCCGAGACTTTGCCCACCCCCTCACCACGACAAAAATAGGCCGCGGGCACAGCCGCGCCCAAAAAATAGCAGCCGAACCCCTTGGCGCCAGGTTCGTCCTCCGGAAAAATTCCCAAAAAGGCGGTGGGCTATAGCCTAGGGGCGTGGGGCTGGCGAACCCTTCCCGCGACAAAAATAGGCCGTGGGCACAGCCGCGCCCAAAAAAGAGCAGCCGAACCCCTTGGCGCCAAGTTCGTCCTGCGGAAAAATGCCCAAAAAAGGGGTGGGCTAAAGCCTTAGGGCGTGGGGCTGGCGAACTTCGTCCGCCGGACTCGGAATGGGCCGAGACCTTGCCCACCCCCTCCCCGTGAAAAAAATAGGCAGCTGGCACAGCCGCTCCCAAAAAAGAGCAGCCGAACCCCTTGGCACCAAGTTCGTCCTGCGGAAAAATGCCCAAAAAGGGGGTGGGCTATAGCCTTGGGGCGTGGGGCGGGCGGACTTCGTCCGCCGGACTCGGAATGGGCCGAGACCTTGCCCACCCCCTCCCCGCGAAAAAAATAGGCCGCGCCCAAAAAAGTGCAGCCGAACCCCTTGGCACCAAGTTCGTCCTGCGGAAAAATGCCCAAAAAAGGGGTGGGCTATAGCCTTAGGGCGTGGGGCGGGCGAACTTTGTCCGCCGGACTCGGAATGGGCCGAGCCATTGCCCACACCCTCCCCGCGACAAAAATAGGCCGCGGGCTCAGCCGCGCCCAAAAAAGAGCACCCGAATGCCTTGGCGCCAAGTTCGTCCTGCGGAAAAATACCCAAAAAGTGGGTGGGCTATATCCTTGGGGCGTGGGGCAGGCGAACTTCGTCCGCCGGACTCCGAATGGGCCGAGACCTTGCCCACCCCCTCCCAGCGAAAAAAATAGGCCGCTGACACAGCCGCGCCCAAAAAAGAGCAGCCGAACCCCTTGGCACCAAGTTCGTCCTGCGGAAAAATTCCCAAAAAAGGGGTGGGCTATAGCCTTAGGGCGTGGGGCTGGCGAACTTCGTCCGCCGGACTCGGAATGGGCCGAGCCATTGCCCACACCCTCCCCGCGACAAAAATAGGCCGCGGGCTCAGCCGCGCCCAAAAAAGAGCACCCGAATGCCTTGGCGCCAAGTTCGTCCTGCGGAAAAATACGCAAAAAGTGGGTGGGCTATATCCTTGGGGCGTGGGGCAGGCGAACTTCGTCCGCCGGACTCCGAATGGGCCGAGACCTTGCCCACCCCCTCCCAGCGAAAAAAATAGGCCGCTGACACAGCCGCGCCCAAAAAAGAGCAGCCGAACCCCTTGGCACCAAGTTCGTCCTGCGGAAAAATTCCCAAAAAAGGGGTGGGCTATAGCCTTAGGGCGTGGGGCTGGCGAACTTCGTCCGCCGGACTCGGAATGGGCCGAGCCTTTGCCCACCCCCTCTCCACGACAAAAATCGGCCGCGGGCACAGCCGCGCCCAAAAAAGAGCACCCGAAGGCCTTGGCGCCAAGTTCATCCTGCGGAAAAATGCCCAAAAAGGGGGTGGGCTATAGCCATGGGACGTGGGGCGGGCGGACTTCGTCCGCCGGACTCGGAATGGGCCAAGACTTTTCCCACCCCCTCCCTGTGACAAAAATAGGCCGCGGGCACAGCCGAGCCCAATAAAAAGCAGCCGAACCCCTTGGCGCCAAGTTCGTCCTGCGGAAAAATGCCCAAAAAAGGGGTGGGCTTTAGCCTTGGGGCGTGGGGCTGGCGAACTTCGTCCGCCGGACTCGGAATGGGCCGAGACCTTGCCCACCCCCTCCCAGCGAAAAAAATAGGCCGCTGACACAGCCGCGCCCAAAAAAGAGCAGCCGAACCCCTTGGCACCAAGTTCGTCCTGCGGAAAAATGCCCAAAAAAGGGGTGGGCTAAAGCCTTAGGGCGTGGGGCGGGCGAACTTCGTCCGCCGGACTCGGAATGGGCCGAGACCTTGCCCACCCCTTCCCCGCGAAAAAAATAGGCCGCTGGCGCAGCCGCGCCCAAAAATTAGCAGCCAAACTCCTTGGCACCAAGTTCGTCCTGCGGAAAAATGCCCAAAAAAGGGGTGGGCTATAGCCTTATGGTGTGGGGCTGGCAAACTTCGTCCGCCGCACTCGGAATGGGCCGAGCCTTTGCCCACACCCTCCCCGCGACAAAAATAGGCCGCGGGCACAGCCGCGCCCAAAAAAGAGCACCCGAAGGCCTTGGCGCCAAGTTCGTCCTGCGGAAAAATGCCCAAAAAGGGGGTGGGCTATAGCCTTGGGGCGTAGGGCGGGCGGACTTCGTCCGCCGGACTCGGAATGGGCCGAGACCTTGCCCAGCCCCTCCCCGCGAAAAAAATAGGCCGCTGGCACAGCCGCGCCCAAAAAAGAGCAGCCGAACCCCTTGGCACCAAGTTCGTCCTGCGGAAAAATTCCCAAAAAAGGGGTGGGCTATAGCCTTAGGGCGTGGGGCTGGCGAACTTCGTCCGCCGGACTCGGAATGGGCCGAGCCTTTGCCCACACCCTCCCCGTGACAAAAATAGGCCGCGGGCACAGCCGCGCCCAAAAAATAGCACCCGAAGGCCTTGGCGCCAAGTTCGTCCTGCGGAAAAATGCCCAAAAAGGCGGTGGGCTATAGCCTTGGGGCGTGGGGCAGGAAAAGTTCGTCCGCCGGAGTCGGAATGCGTCGAGACTTTTCCCAACCCCTCCCCGTGACAGAAATAGGCCGCGGGCACCGCCACGCCAAAAAAAGAGCTGCCGAACCCCTAGGCGCCAAGTTCGTCCTGCGGAAAAATGCGCAAAAAGGGGGTGGGCTGAAGCCTTGGGGCGTGGGGCAGGCGAACTTCGTCTGCCGGACTCGGAATGGGCCGAGACTTTGCCCACCCCCTCCCCGTGAAAAAAATAGGCCGCGGGCACAGCCGCGCCCAAAAAATAGCACCCGAAGGCCTTGGCGCCAAGTTCGTCCTGCGGAAAAATGCCCAAAAAGGCGGTGGGCTATAGCCTTGGGGCGTGGGGCAGGAAAAGTTCGTCCGCCGGAGTCGGAATGCGTCGAGACTTTTCCCAACCCCTCCCCGTGACAGAAATAGGCCGCGGGCACCGCCACGCCAAAAAAAGAGCTGCCGAACCCCTAGGCGCCAAGTTCGTCCTGCGGAAAAATGCGCAAAAAGGGGGTGGGCTGAAGCCTTGGGGCGTGGGGCAGGCGAACTTCGTCTGCCGGACTCAGAATGTGCCGAGACTTTGCCCACCCCCTCCCACGACAAAAATAGGCCGCGGGCACAGCCGCGCCCAAAAGTGAGCAGCCAAACCCCTTGGCGCCAAGTTCGTCCTGCGGAAAAATGCCCAAAAAAGGGGTGGGCTATAGCCTTCGGGCGTGGGGCTGGGAAATTTCGTCCGCTGGACTCGGAATGGGCCGAGACTTTGCCCACCCCCTCCCTGGGACAAAAATAGGCCGCGGGCACAGCCGCGCCCAAAAAAGAGCAGCCGAAGCCCTTGGCACCAAGTTCGTACTGCGGAAAAATGTCCAAAAAAGGGGTGTGCAATAGCCTTTGGGCGTGGGGCCGGCAAAGTTCATCCGCCTTCCTCCGAATGGGCCGAGACTTTGGCCACCCCCTCGCCGCGCCAAAAATAGGCCACGGGCACAGCCGCGTCCAAAAAATAGCAGCTGAACCCCTTGGCGCCAAGTTCGTCCTGCGAAAAAATGCCCAAAAAAGGGGTGTGCTATAGCCTTGGTGCGTGATGCCGGCAAAGTTCGTCCGCCGGACTCGGAATGGGCCGAGACTTTCCCCACCCCCTCCCCGCGACCGAAATAGGCCGCGGGCACAGCCGCGCCCAAAAAAGAGCAGCCGAACCCCTTGGCGCCAAGTTCGTCCTGCGGAAAAATGCCCAAAAAAGGGGTGGGCTATATCCTTGGGGCGTGGGGCTGGCGAACCTCGTCCGCCTTCCTCGGAATGGGCCGAGACTTTCGCCACCCCCTCCCCATGACAAAATTAGGCCGCGGGCACAGCCGCGCCCAAAAAAGTGCAGCCGAACCCCTTGGGGCCAAGTTTCTCCTGCTGAAAAATGGCCAAAATGGGTGTGGGCTATAGCCTTGGGGCGTGGGGCCGGTAAAGTTCATCCGCCGTCCTCGGAATGGGCCGAGACTTTGCCCACCCCCTCCCTACGCTAAACATAAGCTGCGGGCACTGCCGCTCCCAAAAAAGAGCAGCCGAACCCCTTGGCGCCAAGTTCGTCCTGCGGAAAAATTCCCCAAAAAGGGGTGTGCTATAGACTTTGGGCGTGGGGCCGGCGAACTTCGTCCGCCTTCCTCGGAATGGGCGGAGACTTTGGCCACCCCCTCCCCGCGACAAAAATAGGCCGCGGGCACAGCCGCGCCAAGAAAAGAGCAGCCGAACCCCTTGACGCCATGTTCGTGCTGCGGAAAAATGCCCAAAAAGGGGGTGGGCTATAGCCTTGGGGCGTGGGGCCAGCGAACTTCGTCCGCCGGACTCAGAATGGGCCGAGACATTGGCCACACCCTCCCCGTGACAAAAATAGGCCGCGGGCACAGCCGCGCCAAAAAAAGAGCAGCCGAACACCTTGGTGCCAAGTTCGTCCGGCGGAAAAATGCCCAAAAAAGGGGTGTGCTATAGCCTTTGGGCGTGGGACCAGCGGACCTCGTCCGCCTCCCTCGGAATGGGCTGAGACTTTGGCCACCCCCTCCCGGCGATAAAAATAGGCCACAGGCACAGCCGCACCCAAAAAAGAGCAGCCGAACCCCTTGGTGCCAAGTTCGTCCTGCGGCAAAATACCGAAAATAGGGTTGTGCTATAGCCTTTGGGCGTGGGGCCTGCAAAGTTCATCCGCCGTCCTCGGACTGGGCCGAGACTTTGCCCAACCCCTCCCCGCACAAAAAATAGGCCGCGGCCACAGCCGCGCCCAAAAAAGAGCAGACGAGCCCCTTGGCGCCAAGTTCGTCCTGCGGAAAAATGCCCAAAAAGGGGGTGGGCTATAGCCTTGGTCCGTGGGGCCAGCGCACATTGTCCGCCGGACTCGGAATGGGCGGAGACTTTTCCCACCCCCTCCCCGCGCCAAAAATAGGCCGCGGGCACAGCTGCGCCCAAAAAAGAGCAGTCGAACCCCATGGCGCCAAGTTCGTCCTGCGGCAAAATGCGCAAAAAAGGGGTGTGCTATAGCCTTTGCGCGTGGGGCCGGCGAACTTCGTCCGCCATCCTCGGAATGGGCCGAGACTTTGGCCACCCCCCCCCCCCCCCGCAACAAAAATAGGCCGCGGGCACGGCCGCACCCAAAAAAGGACAGCCGAACCCCTTGGTGCCAAGTTCGTCCTGCGGCAAAATGCCCAAAAAAGGGGTGTGCTATAGCCTTTGGGCGTGGGGCCGGCGAACTTCGTCCGCCTTCCCCGGAATGGGCCGAGACTTTGGCCACCCCCTCCCCGCGACAAAAATAGGCAGCGGGCACAACCACGTCCAAAAAAGAGCAGCCGAACCCCTTGGCGCCAAGTTCATCCTGCGGAAAAATGCCCCAAAAGGGGTGGGCTGTAGCCTTGGGGCGTGGGGCTGGCGAACTTCGTCCGCCGGACTCGAAATGGGCCGAGACTTTGCCCACCCCCTCCCCGCGACAAAAATAGGCCGCGGGCACAGCCGCTTTCGAAAAAGAGCAGCCGAACCCGTTGGCGCCAAGTTCGTCCTGCGGAAAAATGCCCAAAATGGGGTGGGCTATAGCCTTGGGGCGTGGGGCTGGCGCACTTCGTCCGCCTTCCTCGGAATGGGCTGAGACTTTACTCACCCCCTCCCGACGACAAACATAGGCCGCTGGCACAGCCGCGCCCAAAAAAGAGCACCCGAACCCCTTAGCGCCAAGTTAGTCCTTCGGAAAAATGCCCAAAAAGGGGGTGGGCTATAGCCTTGGGGCGTGGGGCTGGCGAACTTCGTCCGCCGGACTCGGAACGGGCCGAGACTTTCCCCACTCCCTCCCCGCAGCAAACATAGGCCGCGGCCAAAGCCGCGCCCATAAAAGAGCAGCCGAACCCCTTTGCGCCAAGTTCGTACTGCGGAAAAATGCCTAAAAACGTTGTGTGCTACAGCCTTGGGGCGTGGGGCTGGCGAACTTCGTCCGCCGGACTCGAAATGGGCCGAGACTTTGCCCACCCCCTCCCCACGACGAAAATAGGCCGCTGGCACAGCCGCGCCCAAAAAAGAGCACCTGAACCCCTTAGCGCCAAGTTAGTCCTTCGGAAAAATGCCCAAAAAGGGGGTGGGCTATAGCCTTGGGGCGTGGGGTGGGCGAACTTTGTCCGCCGGACTCGGAATGGGCCGAGACTTTGCTCACCCCCTCCCCGCAACAAAAATAGGCCGCGGGCACAGCCGCGCCCAAAAAAGTGCAGCCGAACCCCTTGGCGCCAAGTTCGTCCTGCGGAAAAATGCCCAAAAAAGGGGTGTGCTATAGCCTTTGGGCGTGGGGCCGGCAAAGTTCGTCCGCCGGACTCGGAATGGGCCGGGACTTTTCCCACCCCCTCCCCGCGACAAAAATAGGCCGCGAGCACAGCCGCGCCCAAAAAAGTGCAGCTGAACCCCTTGGCGCCAAGTCCGTCCTGCGAAAAAATGCCCAAAAAGGGGGTGGGCGATAGCCTTGGGGCGTGGGGCTGGCCTTGGGGCGTGGGGCCAGCGAAATTCGTCCGCCGGACTCGGAATGGGTCGAGACTTTTCCCACCCCCTCCCCACGACAAAAATAGGCCGCGGGCACAGCCGTGCCCAAAAAAGAGCGGCCGAACCCCTAGGCGCCAAGTTCGTCCTGCGGAAAAATGCCCAAAAAGGGGGTGGGCTATAGCCTTGGGGCGTGGGGCTGGCGAACTTCGTCTGCCGGACTCAGAATGGGCCGAGACATTGCCCACTCCCTCCCCGCAGCAAAAATAGGCCGCAGCCACAGCCGCGCCCACAAAAGAGCAGCTGAACCCCTTGGAGCCAAGTTCGTTCTGCGGAAAAATGCCCAAAAAAGGGGTGTGCTATAGCCTTTGGGCGTGGGGCCGGCAAAGTTCGTCCGCCGGACTCGGAATGGGCCGAGACTTTTCCCACCCCCTCCCCACGACAAAAATAGGCCGCGGGCACAGCCGTGCCCAAAAAAGAGCGGCCGAACCCCTTGGCGCCAAGTCCGTCCTGCGGAAAAATGCCCAAAAAGGGGGTGGGCTATAGCCTTGGGGCGTGGGGCTGGCGAACTTCGTCCGCCTTCCTCGTAATGGGCCGAGACTTTTGCCACCCCCTCCCCGCGACAAAATTAGGCCGGGGGCACAGCCGGGCCCAAAAAAGTGCAGCCGAACCCCTTGGTGCCAAGTTTGTCCTGTGGAAAAATGGCCAAAATGGCTGTGGGCTATAGCCTTGGGGCGTGGGGCCGGTAAAGTTCATCCGCCATCCTCGGAATGGGCCGAGACTTTGCCCACCCTCTCCTTGCGCTAAAGATAAGCTGCGGGCACAGCCGCTCCCAAAAAAGAGCAGCCGAACCCCTTGGCGCAAAGTTCGTCCTGCGGAAAAATACCCAAAAAAGGGGTGTGCTATAGCCTTTGGGCGTGGGGCCGGCAAAGTTCATCCGCCATCCTCGGAATGGGCCGAGACTTTGGCCACCCCCCCCCCCCCCCGCAACAAAAATAGGCCGCGGGCACAGCCGCGCCCAAAAAAGTGCTGCCAAACCCCTTGGCGCCAAGTTCGTCCTGCGGAAAAATGCCCAAAGAGGGGGTGGGCTATAGCCTTGGGGCGTGGGGCCGGCGCACTTCGTCCGCCTTCCTCGGAATCGGCCGAGACCTTTCCCAACCCTTCCCGCGACAAACATAGGCCGCGGGCACAGCCGCGCCCGAAAAAGAGCAGCTGAACCCCTTGGAGCCAAGTTCGTCCTGCGGAAAAATGCCCAAAAAAGGGGTGTGCTATAGCCTTTGGGCGTGGGGCCGGCAAAGTTCGTCCGCCGGACTCGGAATGGGCCGAGACTTTTCCCACCCCCTCCCCACGACAAAAATAGGCCGCGGGTACAGCCGTACCCAAAAAGGAGCAGCCGAACCCCTTGGCGCCAAGTCCGTCCTGCGGAAAAATGCCCAAAAAGGGGGTGGGCTATAGCCTTGGGGCGTGGGGCTGGCGAACTTCGTCCGCCTTCCTCGTAATGGGCCGAGACTTTTGCCACCCCCTCCCCGCGACAAAATTAGGCCGCGGGCACAGCCGGGCCCAAAAAAGTGCAGCCGAACCCCTTGGTGCCAAGTTTGTCCTGTGGAAAAATGGCCAAAATGGGTGTGGGCTATAGCCTTGGGGCGTGGGGCCGGTAAAGTTCATCCGCCATCCTCGGAATGGGCCGAGACTTTGCCCACCCTCTTCCTGCGCTAAAGATAAGCTGCGGGCACAGCCGCTCCCAAAAAAGAGCAGCCGTACCCCTTGGCGCAAAGTTCGTCCTGCGGAAAAATAGCCAAAAAAGGGGTGTGCTATAGCCTTTGGGCGTGGGGGCCGGCAAAGTTCATCCGCCATCCTCGGAATGGGCCGAGACTTTGGCCACCCCCCCCCCCCCCCCGCAACAAAAATAGGCCGCGGGCACAGCCGCTCCCAAAAAATTGCAGCCAAACCCCTTGGCGCCAAGTTCGTCCAGCGGAAAAAATGCCCAAAAAGGGGGTGGGCTATAGCCTTGGGGCGTGGGGCCGGCGCACTTCGTCCGCCTTCCTCGGAATCGGCCGAGACCTTTCCCAACCCCTCCCCGCGACAAACATAGGCCCGCGGGCACAGCTGCGCCCGAAAAAGAGCAGCCGAACCCCTTGGCGCCAAGTTCGTCCAGCGGAAAAATGCCCAAAAAATGGGTGTGCTATAGCCTTTGGGCGTGGGGCCGGCTAAGTTCGTCCGCCGGACTCGGAATGGGCCGGAGACTTGTCCCACCCCCTCCCCATGACAAAAATAGGGCCGCGGGCACAGCCGCGCCCAAAAAAGAGCAGCCGAACCCCTTGGCTCCAAGTTCGTCCTGCGGAAAAATGCCCAAAAAGGGGGTGGGCTATAGCCTTTGGGCGTCGGGCTGGCGCACTTCGTCCGCCTTCCTCGGAATGGGCCGAGACTTTGGCCACCCCCTCCCCACGACAAAAATAGGCCGCGGGCACAGCCGCGCCCAATAAAGAGCAGCCGAACCCCTTGGCGCCATGTTCGCCCTGCGGAAAAATGCCAAAAAAGGGGTTGGGCTATAGCCTTGGGCCGTGGGGCCGGCGCAATTCGTCCGCCGGACTCGGAATGGGCCGAGACTTTTCCCACCCCATCCCCACGACAAAAAATAGGCCGCGGGCACTGCCGCGCCCAAAAAAGAGCAGCCGAACCCCTTGGCGCCAAGTTCGTCCGGCGGAAAAATGCCCAAAAAAGGGGTGGACTATAGCCTTGGGGCGTGGGGCCGGCGCACTTCGTCCGCCGGACTCGGAATGGGCGGAGACTATTCCCACCCCCTCTAGGCCACGAGCACAGCCGCGCCCAAAAAAGAGCCGCCGAACCCCCATGGCGCCAAGTTCGTCCTGCGGCAAAATGCCCAAAAATGGGGTGTGCTATAGCCTTTGGGCGTGGGGCTGGCGCACTTCGTCCGCCTTCCTCGGAATGGGCCGAGACTTTGGCCACTCCCTCCCCACGACAAAAATAGGCCGCGGGCACAGCCGCGCCTAAAAAAGAGCAGCCGAACCCCTTGGCGCCAACTTCGTCCTGCGGACACAAAATGGGCCGAGACTTTGGCCACCGCCTCCCCGCGACAAAAATAGGCCGCGGCCACAGCCGCGCACAAAAAAGCCAGCCGAACCACTTGGTGCCAATTTCGTCCTGTGGCAAAATGCCTAAAAAAAGGGGAGTGCTATAGCCTTTGGGCGTCGGCCGGCAAAGTTAATCCGCCTTCCTCAGAATGGGCCGAGACTTTGCCCACCCCCTCCCCGTGCCAAAAATAGGCCGCGGGCACAGCCGCGCCTGAAAAAGAGCAGCCGAACCCCCTTGGCGCCAACTTCGTCCTGCGGAAAAATGCCCAAAAAGGGGGTGGGCTATAGCCTTGGGGCGTGGGGCCAGCGCACTTCGTCCGCCGGACTCAGAATGGGCCGAGACGTTGGCCACCCCCTCCCCACGACAAAAATACGCAGCGGGCACAGCCGCGCCCAAAAAAGAGCAGCCGAACCCCTTGGCGCCAAGTTCGTCCTGCGGAAAAAATTCCCAAAAAAGGGGTGTGCTATAGACTTTGGGCGTGGGGGCCGGCGAACTTCGTCCGCCTTCCTCGGAATGGGCGGAGACTTTGGCCACCCCCCTCCCTGCGACAAAAATAGGCCGCGGGCACAGCCGCGCCAAGAAAAGAGCAGCCGAACCCCTTGACGCCAAGTTCGTGCTGCGGAAAAATGCCCAAAAAGGGGGTGGGCTATAGCCTTGGGGCGTGGGGCCAGCGAACTTCGTCCGCCGGACTCAGAATGGGCCGAGACATTGGCCACACCCTCCCCGTGACAAAAATAGGCCGCGGGCACAGCCGCGCCAAAAAAAGAGCAGCCGAACACCTTGGTGCCAAGTTCGTCCGGCGGAAAAAATGCCCAAAAAAGGGGTGTGCTATAGCCTTTGGGCGTGGGGCCAGCGGACCTCGTCCGCCTCCCTCGGAATGGGCTGAGACTTTGGCCACCCCCCTCCCGGCGATAAAAATAGGCCACAGGCACAGCCGCACCCAAAAAAGAGCAGCCGAACCCCTTGGTGCCAAGTTCGTCCTGCGGCAAAATACCGAAAATAGGGTTGTGCTATAGCCTTTGGGCGTGGGGCCTGCAAAGTTCATCCGCCGTCCTCGGACTGGGCCGAGACTTTGCCCAACCCCTCCCCGCACAAAAAATAGGCCGCGGCCACAGCCGCGCCCAAAAAAGAGCAGACGAGCCCCTTGGCGCCAAGTTCGTCCTGCGGAAAAATGCCCAAAAAGGGGGGTGGGCTATAGCCTTGGTCCGTGGGGCCAGCGCACATTGTCCGCCGGACTCGGAATGGGCGGAGACTTTTCCCACCCCCTCCCTGCGCCAAAAATAGGCCGCGGGCACAGCCGCGCCCAAAAAAGAGCTGTCGAACCCCTTGGCGCCAAGTTCGTCCTGCGGAAAAATGCCCAAAAAAGGGGTGTACTATAGCCTTGGGGCGTGGGGCTGCCAAAGTTCGTCCGCTGGACTCGGAATGGGCCGAGACTTTTCCCACCCCCTCCCCGTGAAAAAAATAGGCCGCGGGCACAGCCGCGCCCAAAAAAGAGCAGCCGAACCCCATGGCGCCAAGTTCGTCCTGCGGCAAAATGCGCAAAAAAGGGGTGTGCTATAGCCTTTGCGCGTGGGGCCGGCGAACTTCGTCCGCCATCCTCGGAATGGGCCGAGACTTTGGCCACCCCCCCCCCCCCCCCGCAACAAAAATAGGCCGCGGGCACGGCCGCACCCAAAAAAGGACAGCCGAACCCCTTGGTGCCAAGTTCGTCCTGCGGCAAAATGCCCAAAAAAGGGGTGTGCTATAGCCTTTGGGCGTGGGGCCGGCGAACTTCGTCCGCCTTCCCCGGAATGGGCCGAGACTTTGGCCACCCCCTCCCCGCGACAAAAATAGGCCGCGGTCACATCCGCGCCCAAAAAAGAGCAGGCCGAACCCCTTGGCGCCAAGTTTGTCCTGCGGCAAAATACCCAAAAAAGGGCTGTGCTATAGCCTTTGGGCGTCGGGCCGGCAAAGTTCATCCGCCTTCCTCAGAATGGGCCGAGACTTTCCCCACCCCCTCCCCGCACCAAAAATCGGGCCGCGGGCACAGCCGTGCCTAAAGAAGAGCAGCCGAACCCCTTGGCGCCAAGTTCGTCCTGTGGAAAAATGCCCAAAAAGGGGGTGGGCTATAGCCTTGGGGCGTGGGGCCAACGAACTTCGCCCGCCGGACTCGGAGTGGGCGGAGACTTTTCCCACCCCCTGCCCGCGAAAAAAATAGGCCGCGGGCACAGCCGCGCCCAAAAAAGAGCAGGCGAACCCCGTGGCGCCAAGTTCGTCCTGCGGAAAAATGCCCAAAAAGGGGGGTGGGTTATAGCCTTGGGGCGTGGGGCAGTCGAACCACGTCCGCCGGACTCGGAATGAGCCGAGACTTTTCCCACCCTCTCCCCGCGACAAAAATAGGCTGCGGGCACAGCCGCGCCCAAAAAAGAGCAGCCGAACCCCTTGGCGCCAAGTTCGTCCTGCGGAAAAAATGCCCAAAAAAGGTATGGGCTATAGCCCTGGGGCGTGGGGCTGGCGAACTTCGTCCGCCTTCTTCGGAGTGGGCCGAGACTTTGCCCACCCCCTGCCCCCAACAAAAATAGGCCGCGGGCACAGCCGCGCCCAAAAAAGACCAGCGGAACCCCTTGGCGCGAAGTTCGTCCTGCGGAAAAATGCCCAAAAAAGCGGTGTGCTATAGCCTTTGGGCGTGGGGCTGGCGAACTTCGTCCGCCTTCTTCGCAGTGGGCCGAGACTTTTCCCACCCCCATCCCGCAACAAAAAATAGGCCCCGGGCACAGCCGCGCCCCAAAAAAGAGCAGCCGAACCCCTTGGCGCCAAGTTCGTCCTGCGGAAAAATGCCCAAAAAGGGGGTGGGCTATAGCCTTGGCGCGTGGTGCTGGCGCACTTCGTCCGCTGGACTCGGAATGAGCCGAGACTTTTTCCCACCCCCTCCCCACGACAAAAATAGGCTGCGGGCACAGCCGCGCCCAAAAAAGAGCAGCCAAACCCCTTGGCGCCAAGTTCGTCCTGCGGAAAAATGCCCAAAAAAGGTATGGGCTATAGCCCTGGGGCGTGGGGCTGGCGAACTTCGTCCGCCTTCTTCGGAGTGGGCCGAGACTTTGCCCACCCCCTGCCCCCAACAAAAATAGGCCGCGGGCACAGCCGCGCCCAAAAAAGAGCAGCGGAACCCCTTGGCGCGAAGTTCGTCCTGCGGAAAAAATGCCCAAAAAAGCGGTGTGCTATAGCCTTTGGGCGTGGGGCTGGCGAACTTCGTCCGCCTTCTTCGCAGTGGGCCGAGACTTTTCCCACCCCCATCCCGCAACAAAAATAGGCCCCGGGCACAGCCACGCCCCAAAAAGAGCAGCCGAACCCCTTGGCGCCAAGTTCGTCCTGCGGAAAAATGCCCAAAAAGGGGGTGGGCTATAGCCTTGGCGCGTGGTGCTGGCGCACTTCGTCCGCTGGACTCGGAATGAGCCGAGAATTTTCCCACCCCCTCCCTGAGATAAAAATAGGCCGCGGGCACAGCCGCGTCCAAAAAAGAGCAGCCGAACCCCGTGGCGCCAAGTTCGTCCTGCGGAAAAATGCCCAAAAAGGGGGTGGGCAATAGCCTTGGGGCGTGGGGCTGTCGAACCACGTCCGCCGGACTCGGAGTGGGCCGAGACTTTGCCCACCCCCTGCCCCCAACAAAAATAGGCCGCGGGCACAGCCGCGCCCAAAAAAGAGCAGCGGAACCCCTTGGCGCGAAGTTCGTCCTGCGGAAAAATGCCCAAAAAAGCGGTGTGCTATAGCCTTTGGGCGTGGGGCTGGCGAACTTCGTCCGCCTTCTTCGCAGTGGGCCGAGACTTTTCCCACCCCCATCCCGCAACAAAAATAGGCCCCGGGCACAGCCGCGCCCCAAAAAGAGCAGCCGAACCCCTTGGCGCCAAGTTCGTCCTGCGGAAAAATGCCCAAAAAGGGGGTGGGCTATAGCCTTGGCGCGTGGTGCTGCCGCACTTCGTCCGCTGGACTCGGAATGAGCCGAGAATTTTCCCACCCCCTCCCTGAGATAAAAATAGGCCGCGGGCACAGCCGCGTCCAAAAAAGAGCAGCCGAACCCCGTGGCGCCAAGTTCGTCCTGCGGAAAAATGCCCAAAAAGGGGGTGGGCAATAGCCTTGGGGTGTGGGGCTGTCGAACCACGTCCGCCGGACTCGGAATGGGCCGAGACTTTTCCCACCCCCTCCCCGTGACAAAAATAGGCCGCGGGCACAGCCGCGCCCAAAAAGGAGCAGCGGAACCCCTTGGCGCCAATTTCATCCTGCGGAAAAATGCCCAAAAATGGGGTGGGCTATAGCCTTGGGGCGTGGGGCTGGCAAACTTCTTCCGCCTTGCCCAGAATGGGCCGAGACATTGCGCACCCCCCCTCCTTGTGACAAAAATAGGCAGCGGGCACAGCCGGGACCAAAAAATAGCAGCCGATCCCCTTGGCGCCAAGTTTGTCCTGCGGAAAAAAGCCCAAAAAAGGGGTGGGCTATAGCCCTGGGGCGTGGGGCTGGCGAACTTCGTCCGCCTTCTTCGGAGTGGGCCGAGATTTTGCCCACCCACTCCCCCCTACAAAAATAGGCCGCGGGCACAGCCGCGCCCAAAAAAGAGCAGCGGAACCCCTTGGCGCCAAGTTCGTCCTGCGGAAAAATGCCCAGAAAAGGGGTGTGCTATAGCCTTTGGGCGTGGGGCTGGCGAACTTCGTCCGCCTTCTTCGGAGTGGGCCGAGACTTTTCCCACCCCCACCCCGCAACAAAAATAGGCCCCTGGCACAGCCGCGCCCCAAAAAGTGCAGCCGAACCCCTTGGCGCCATGTTCGTCCTGCGGAAAAATGCCCAAAATGGGGGTGGGCTATAGCCTTGGCGCGTGGTGCTGGCGCACTTCGTCCGCCGGACTCGGAATGAGCCGAGAATTTCCCCACCACCTCCCCGAGACAAAAATAGGCCACGGGCACAGCCGCGCCCAAAAAAGAGCAGCTGAACCCCGTGGCGCCAAGTTCGTCCTGCGGAAAAATGCCCAAAAAGGGGGTGGGCTATAGCCTTGGGGCGTGGGGCTGTCGAACCTCGTCCGCCGGACTCGGAATGGGCCGAGACTTTTCCCACCCCCTCCCCGCGACAAAAATAGGCCACGGGCACAGCCGTACCGAAAAAGGAGCAGCTGAACCCCTTGGCGCCAATTCGTCCTGCGGAAAAATGCCCAAAAATGGGGGTGGGCTATAGCCTTGGGGCGTGGGGCTGGCAAACTTCTTCCGGCTTCCTCGGAATGGGCCGAGACATTGCCCACCCCCTCCTCATGACAAAAATAGTCCACGGGCACAGCTGGGCCCAAGAAATAGCAGCCGATCCCCTTGGCGCCAAGTTTGTCCTGCGGAAAAATGCCCAAAAAAGGGGTGGGCTATAGCCGTGGGGCGTGGGGCTGGCGAACTTCGTCCGCCTTCATCGGAGTGGGCCGAGACTTTTCCCACCCCCACCCCGCAACAAAAATATGCCCCGGGCACAGCCGCTCCCCAAAAAGTGCAGCCGAACCCCTTGGCGCCAAGTTCGTCCTGCGGAAAATGCCCAAAAAGGTGGTGGGCTATAGCCTTGGCGCGTGGTGCTGGCGCACTTCGTCCGCCGGACTCGGAATGAGCGGTGACTTTGCCCACCCCCTCCCCGCGACAAACATAGGCCGCGGGCACAGCTGCGCCCAAAAAAGAGCAGCCGAACCCCTTGGCGCCAAGTTCGTCCTGCGGAAAAATGCCGAAAAAGGGGGTGGGCTATAGCCTTGGCGGGTGGGGTTGGCGCACTTGGTCCGCCGGACTCGGAATGAGCCGAGACTTTTCCCACCCCCTCCCAGCGACAAAAATAGGCCGCGGGCACAGCCGCGCCCAAAAAAGAGCAGCCGAACCCCTTGGCGCCAAGTTCATCCTGCGGAAAAATGCCCAAAAAAGGGGTGGGCTATAGCCTTGGGGCGTGGGGCTGGCGAACTTCGTCCCCCTTCTTCGGAGTGGGCCGAGACATTGCCCACCCCCTCCGCGCGCAAAAAATAGGCCGCGGGCACGGCCGCGCCCAAAAAATAGCAGCTGAACCCGTTGGCGCCAAGTTCGTACTGCGGAAAAATGCCCAATAAAGGGATGGGCTATAGCCTTGGGGCGTGGGGCCGGCGCACTTCATCCGCCACACTCGGAATGGGCCGAGGCTATGCCCACCACCTCCCCGCCACAAAAATAGGCCGCGGGCACAGCCCCGCCCAAAAAAGAGCAGCTGAACCCCTTGGCGCCAAGTTCTTCCTGCAGAAATATGCCCAAAAAAGGGGTGTGCTATAGCCTTTGGGCGTGGGGCCGGCGAACTTCATCCGCCTTCCTCGGAATGGGCCGAGACTTTGGCCACCCCTCCCCGCGCCAAAAATAGGCCGCCGGCACAGCCGCGCCCAAAAAAGGGGTGTGCTATAGCCTTGGGGCGTGGGGCTGCCGAAGTTCGTCCGCCGGACTAGGAATGGGCTGAGACTTTTCCCACCCCCTCCCCGCAACAAAAATAGGACGCGGGCACAGCCGCGCCCAAAAAATAGCAGCCGAACCTCTTGGCGCCAAGTTCGTCCGGCGGAAAAATGCCCAAAAAGAGGATGGGCTATAGCGTTGGGACGTGGGGCCGGCGAACTTCGTCCGCCAGACTCGGAATGGGCTGATTTTATGCCCACCCCCTCACCGCGACAAAAATAGGACGCGGGCACAGCCGCGCCCAAAAAATAGCTGCCGAACCCCTTGGCACCAAGTTCGACCTGCTGAAAAATGCACAAAAAGGGGATGGCCTATAGCCTTGGGGCGTGGGGCCAGCGAACTTCACCCGCCGGACTCGGAAGGGGCCGAGGCTATGACCACCCCCACCCTGCGGCAAAAATAGGCCGCGGGCACGGCCGCGCTGAAAAAAGAGCAGCTGAACCCCTTGGCGCAAAGTTCGTCCTGCGGAAAAATGGCCAAAAAAGGGGTGTGCTATAGCCTTTGGGCGTGGGGCCGGCGAACTTTCTCCGCCTTCCTCGAAATGGGCCGAGACATTGACGACCCCCTCCCCGCGCCAAAAATAGGCCGCGGGCACAGCCGCGCCCAAAAAAGGGGTGTGCTATAGCCTTCGGGCGTGGGGCCGGCGAACTTCGTCCGCCTTCCTCGGAATGGGCCGAGACTTTTCCCACCCCCTCCCCGCGACAAAAAGAGGCCGCGGGCATAGCCGCGCCCAAAAAAGAGCAGCCGAACCCCTTGGCGCCAAGTTCGTCCGGCGGAAAAATGCCCAAAAAGGGGGTGGGCTATAGCCTTGGGGCGTGGCACCTGCGAACTTCGTCCGCCGGACTCTAAATGGCCGAGACTTTTCCCACCCCCTCCACGCGACAAAAACAGGCCGCGGGCACAGCTGCACCCAAAAAAGATCAGCCAAACCCCTTGGTGCCGAGTTCGTCCTGCGGAAAAATGCCCAAAAAAGGGGTGGGCTACAGCCTTGGGGCGAGGGGCAGGCGGACTTCGTCCGCCGGAGTTGGAATGGGCCGAGACTTTGCCCGCCCCCTCCCCGCAACAAAAATAGGCCCCTGGCACAGCCGCGCCCCAAAAAGTGCAGCCGAACCCCTTGGCGCCATGTTCGTCCTGCGGAAAAATGCCCAAAATGGGGGTGGGCCATAGCCTTGGCGCGTGGTGCTGGCGCACTTCGTCCGCCGGACTCGGAATGAGCCGAGAATTTTCCCACCACCTCCCCGAGACAAAAATAGGCCACGGGCACAGCCGCGCCCAAAAAATAGCAGCCGATCCCCTTGGCGCCAAGTTTGTCCTGCGGAAAAAAGCCCAAAAAAGGGGTGGGCTATAGCCCTGGGGCGTGGGGCTGGCGAACTTCGTCTGCCTTCTTCGGAGTGGGCCGAGATTTTGCACAACCACTCCCCCCTACAAAAATAGGCCGCGGGCAAAGCCGCGCCCAAAAAAGAGCAGCGGAACCCCTTGGCGCCAAGTTCGTCCTGCGGAAAAATGCCCAAAAAAGGGGTGTGCTATAGCCTTTGGGCGTGGGGCTGGCGAACTTCGTCCGCCTTCTTCGGAGTGGGCCGAGACTTTTCCCACCCCCAACCCGCAACAAAAATAGGCCCCGGGCACAGCCGCGCCCCAAAAAGAGCAGTCGAACCCCTTGGCGCCAAGTTCGTCCTGCGGAAAAATGCCCAAAAAGGGGGTGGGCTATAGCCTTGGCGCGTGGTGCTGGCGCACTTCGTCCGCCGGACTCGGAATGGGCCGAGAATTTTCCCACCACCTCCCCGAGACAAAAATAGGCCACGGGCACAGCCGCGCCCAAAAAAGAGCAGCTGAACCCCGTGGCGCCAAGTTCATCCTGCGGAAAAATGCCCAAAAAGGGGGTGGGCTATAGCCTTGGGGCGTGGGGCTGTCGAACCTCGTCCGCTGGACTCAGAATGGGCCGAGACATTTCCCACCCCCTCCCCGCGACAAAAATAGGCCGCGGGCACAGCCGCACCCAAAAAGGAGCAGCTGAACCCCTTGGCGCCAAGTTCGTCCTGCGGAAAAATGCCCAAAAATGGGGTGGGCTATAGCCTTGGGTCGTGGGGCTGGCAAACTTCTTCCGCCTTCCCCAGAATGGGCCGAGACATTGCCCACCCCCTCCTTGTGACAAAAATAGGCAGCGGGCACAGCCGGGACCAAAAAATAGCAGCCGATCCCCTTGGCGCCAAATTTGTCCTGCGGAAAAAAGCCCAAAAAAGGGGTGGGCTATAGCCCTAGGGCGTGGGGCTGGCGAACTTCGTCCGCCTTCTTCGGAGTGGGCCGAGATTTTGCCCACCCACTCCCCCCTACAAAAATAGGCCGCGGGCACAGCCGCTCCCCAAAAAAGAGCAGCGGAACCCCTTGGCGCCAAGTTCGTCCTGCGGAAAAATGCCCAAAAAAGGGGTGTGCTATAGCCTTTGGGCGTGGGGCTGGCGAACTTCGTCCGCCTTCTTCGGAGTGGGCCGAGACTTTTCCCACCCCCACCCCGCAACAAAAATAGGCCCCTGGCACAGCCGCGCCCCAAAAAGTGCAGCCGAACCCCTTGGCGCCATGTTCGTCCTGCGGAAAAATGCCCAAAATGGGGGTGGGCTATAGCCTTGGCGCGTGGTGCTGGCGCACTTCGTCCGCCGGACTCGGAATGAGCCGAGAGTTTTCCCACCACCTCCCCGAGACAAAAATAGGCCACGGGCACAGCCGCGCCCAAAAAATAGCAGCCGATCCCCTTGGCGCCAAGTTTGTCCTGCGGAAAAAAGCCCAAAAAAGGGGTGGGCTATAGCCCTGGGGCGTGGGGCTGGCGAACTTCGTCCGCCTTCTTCGGAGTGGGCCGAGATTTTGCCCACCCACTCCCCGCTACAAAAATAGGCCGCGGGCACAGCCGCGCCCAAAAAAGAGCAGCGAAACCCCTTGGCGCCAAGTTCGTCCTGCGGAAAAATGCCCAAAAAAGGGGTGTGCTATAGCCTTTGGGCGTGGGGCTGGCGAACTTCGTCCGCCTTCTTCGGAGTGGGCCGAGATTTTGCCCACCCACTCCCCGCTACAAAAATAGGCCGCGGGCACAGCCGCGCCCAAAAAAGAGCAGCGAAACCCCTTGGCGCCAAGTTCGTCCTGCGGAAAAATGCCCAAAAATGGGGTGGGCTATAGCCTTGGGTCGTGGGGCTGGCAAACTTCTTCCGCCTTCCCCAGAATGGGCCGAGACATTGCCCACCCCCTCCTTGTGACAAAAATAGGCCACGGGCACAGCCGCGCCCAAAAAATAGCAGCCAATCCCCTTGGCGCCAAGTTTGTCCTGCGGAAAAAAGCCCAAAAAAGGGGTGGGCTATAGCCCTGGGGCGTGGGGCTGGCGAACTTGGTCCGCCTTCTTCGGAGTGGGCCGAGATTTTGCCCACCCACTACCCGCTACAAAAATAGGCCGCGGGCACAGCCGCGCCCAAAAAAGAGCAGCGAAACCCCTTGGCGCCAAGTTCGTCCTGCGGAAAAATGCCCAAAAAAGGGGTGTGCTATAGCCTTTGGGCGTGGGGCTGGCGAACTTCGTCCGCCTTCTTCGGAGTGGGCCGAGACTTTTCCCACCCCCTCCCCGCGACAAAAATAGGCCGCGGGCACAGCCGTACCCAAAAAGGAGCAGCTGAACCCCTTGGCGCCAATTCGTCCTGCGGAAAAATGCCCAAAAATGGGGTGGGCTATAGCCTTGGGGCGTGGGGCTGGCAAACTTCTTGCGGCTTCCTCGGAATGGGCCGAGACATTGCCCACCCCCTCCTCATGACAAAAATAGTCCGCGGGCACAGCCGGGCCCAAGAAATAGCAGCCGATCCCCTTGGCGCCAAGTTTGTCCTGCGGAAAAATGCCCAAAAAAGGGGTGGGCTATAGCCCTGGGGCGTGGGGCTGGCGAACTTCGTCCGCCTTCTTCGGAGTGGGCCGAGACTTTTCCCACCCCCACCCCGCAATAAAAATATGCCCCGGGCACAGCCGCTCCCCAAAAAGTGCAGCCGAACCCCTTGGCGCCAAGTTCGTCCTGCGGAAAAATGCCCAAAAAGGTGGTGGGCTATAGCCTTGGCGAGTGGTGCTGGCGCACTTCGTCCGCCGGACTCGGAATGAGCGGTGACTTTGCCCACCCCCTCCCCACGACAAACATAGGCCGCGGGCACAGCTGCGCCCAAAAAAGAGCAGCCGAACCCCTTGGCGCCAAGTTCGTCCTGCGGAAAAATGCCCAAAAAGGGGGTGGGCTATAGCCTTGGGGCGTGGGGCTGTCGAACCTCGTCCGCCGGACTCGGAATGGGCCGAGACTTTTCCCACCCCCTCCCCGCGACAAAAATAGGCCGCGGGCACAGCCGCACCCAAAAAGGAGCAGCTGAACCTCTTGGCGCCAAGTTCGTCCTGCGGAAAAATGCCCAAAAATGGGGTGGGCTATAGCCTTGGGGCGTGGGGCTGGCAAACTTCTTCCGGCTTCCTCGGAATGGGCCGAGACATTGCCCACCCCCTCCTCATGACAAAAATAGTCCGCGGGCACAGCCGGGCCCAAGAAATAGCAGCCGATCCCCTTGGCGCCAAGTTCATCCTGCGGAAAAATGCCCAAAAAAGGGGTGGGCTATAGCCTTGGGGCGTGGGGCTGGCGAACTTCGGCCCCCTTCTTCGGAGTGGGCTGAGACATTGCCCACCCCCTCCGCGCGCATAAAATAGGCCACGGGCACGGCCGCGCCCAAAAAATAGCAGCTGAACCCGTTGGCGCCAAGTTCGTTCTGCGGAAAAATGCCCAATAAAGGGATGGGCTATAGCCTTGGGGCGTGGGGCCGGCGCACTTCATCCGCCAGACTCGGAATGGGCCGAGGCTATGCCCACCACCTCCCCGCCACAAAAATAGGCCGCGGGCACAGCCCCGCCCAAAAAAGAGCAGCTGAACCCCTTGGCGCCAAGTTCTTACTGCAGAAATATGCCCAAATAAGGGGTGTGCTATAGCCTTTGGGCGTGGGGGCCGGCGAACTTCATCCGCCTTCCTCGGAATGGGCCGAGACTTTGGCCACCCCTCCCCGCGCCAAAAATAGGCCCCCGGCACAGCCGCGCCCAAAAAAGGGGTGTGCTATAGCCTTGGGGCGTGGGGCTGCCGAAGTTCGTCCGCCGGACTAGGAATGGGCCGAGACTTTTCCCACCCCCTCCCCCGCAACAAAAATAGGACGCGGGCACAGCCGCGCCCAAAAAATAGCAGCCGAACCTCTTGGCGCCAAGTTCGTCCGGCGGAAAAATGCCCAAAAAGAGGATGGGCTATAGCGTTGGGACGTGGGGCCGGCGAACTTCGTCCGCCAGACTCGCAATGGGCTGATTTTATGCCCACCCCCCCCTCACCGCGACAAAAATAGGACGCGGGCACAGCCGCGCCCGAAAAATAGCTGCCGAACCCATTGGCACCAAGTTCGACCTGCTGAAAAATGCACAAAAAGGGGATGGCCTATAGCCTTGGGGCGTGGGGCCAGCGAACTTCACCCGCCGTACTCGGAATGGGCCGAGGCTATGCCCACCCCCACCCTGTGGCAAAAATAGGCCGCGGGCACAGCCGCGCTCAAAAAAGAGCAGCTGAACCCCTTGGCGCAAAGTTCGTCCTGCGGAAAAATGGCCAAAAAAGGGGTGTGCTATAGCCTTTGGGCGTGGGGCCGGCGAACTTTCTCCGCCTTCCTCGAAATGGGCCGAGACATTGACGACCCCCTCCCCGCGCCAAAAATAGGCCGCGGGCACAGCCGCGCCCAAAAAAGGGGTGTGCTATAGCCTTCGGGCGTGGGGCCGGCGAACTTCGTCCGCCTTCCTCGGAATGGGCCGAGATTTTCCCACCCCCTCCCCGCGACAAAAAGAGGCCGCGGGCACAGCCGCGCCCAAAAAAGAGCAGCCGAACCCCTTGGCCCCAAGTTCGTCCAGCGGAAAAATTCCCAAAAAGGGGGTGGGCTATAGCCTTGGGGCGTGGCACCTGCGAACTTCGTCCGCCGGACTCGAAATGGCCGAGACTTTTCCCACCCCCTCCACGCGACAAAAACAGGCCGCGGGCACAGCTGCACCCAAAAAAGATCAGCCAAACCCCTTGGTGCCGAGTTCGTCCTGCGGAAAAATGCCCAAAAAAGGGGTGGGCTACAGCCTTGGGGCGAGGGGCAGGCTGACTTCGTCCGCCGGAGTTGGAATGGGTCGAGACTTTGCCCGCCCCCTCCCCGCGACAAAAATAGGCCGCAGGCACAGCCGCGCCCAAAAAAGAGCAGCTGAACCCCTTGGCGCCAAGTTCGTCCGGCGGAAAAATGCCCAAAAAAGGGGTGGGATATAGCCTTGGGGCGTGGGGCAGGCGGACTTCGTCCGCCGGACTTGGAATGGGCCGAGACTCTGCCCACCCCCTCCCCGCTACAAAAATACGCCGCGGGCACAGCCGTGCCCAAAAAAAAGCAGCCGAACCCTTTGGCGCCAAGTTCGTCCTGCGGAAAAATGCCCAAAAAGGGGGTGGGCTATAGCCTTGGGGTGTGGGGTGGGCGGACTTCGTCCGCCGGACTCGGAATGGGCCGAGACTTTTCCCACCCCCTCCCCACGACAAAAATAGACTGCGGGCACAGGCGCGTCCAAAAAAGAGCAGCCGAACCACTTGGCGCCAAGTTCGTCCTGCGCAAAAATGCCCAAAAAAGGGGTGGGCTATAGCCTTGGGGCGTGGGGCAGGCGGACTTCGTCCGCCGGACTTGGAATGGGCCGAGACTTTGCCCACCCCCTCCCCGCGACATAAATAGGCCGCGGGCACAGCCGCACCCAAAAAAGAGCAGCCGAACCCCTTAGCGCCAAGTTCGTCCAGCGGAAAAATGCCGAAAAAGGGGGTGGGCTATTGCCTTGGGGCGTGGGGCTGGCGCACTTCGTCCGCGTTCCTCAGAATGGTCCGAGACTTTGCCCACCCCCTCCCAGTGACAAAAATAGGCTGCGGGCACAGCCGTGCCCAAAAAAGAGCAGCCGAACCACTTGGCGCCAAGTTCGTCCTGCGGAAAAATGCCCAAAAAGGGGATGGGCTATAGCCTTGGGGCGTGGGACCTGCGAACTTCATCCGCGGGATTCGGAATGGGCAGAGACTTTTCCCACCCCCTCCCCGCGACAAAAACAGGCCGCGGACACAGCCACGCCCAATGAAGAGCAGCCGAACCCCTTGGCGCCTAGTTCGTCCTGCGGGAAAATGCCCAAAAAAGGGGTGTGCTATAGCCTTGGGGCGTGGGGCTGGCGCAATTCGTCCGCCTTCCTCGGAATGGGCCGAGACTTTGCCCACCCCCTCCCCACGACAAAAATAGGCCGCAGGCACAGCCGCGCCCAAAAAAGAGCAGCCGAACCCCTTGGCGCCAAGTTCGCCCTGCAGAAAAATGCCCAAAAAAGGGGTGGGCTATAGCCTTGGGGCGTCGGGCCGGCGAACTTCGTCCGCCGGACTCGGATTGGGCCGAGGATATTCCCACCCCCTCCCCGCAATAAAAATAGGCCGCGGGCACAGCCGTGCCCAAAAAAGAGCAGCCGAACCACTTGGCGCCAAGTTCGTCCTGCGGAAAAATGCCCAAAAAGGGGATGGGCTATAGCCTTGGGGCGTGGGACCTGCGAACTTCATCCGCCGGACTCGGAATGGGCAGAGACTTTTCCCACCCCCTCCCCGCGACAAAAACAGGCCGCGGACACAGCCACGCCCAATGAAGAGCAGCCGAACCCCTTGGCGCCTAGTTCGTCCTGCGGGAAAATGCCCAAAAAAGGGGTGTGCTATAGCCTTGGGGCGTGGGGCTGGCGCAATTCGTCCGCCTTCCTCGGAATGGGCCGAGACTTTGCCCACCCCCTCCCCACGACAAAAATAGGCCGCAGGCACAGCCGCGCCCAAAAAAGAGCAGCCGAACCCCTTGGCGCCAAGTTCGCCCTGCAGAAAAATGCCCAAAAAAGGGGTGGGCTATAGCCTTGGGGCGTGGGGCTGGCGAACTTCGTCCGCCTTCCTCGGAATGGGCCGAGACTTTGCCCACCCCCTCCGCGCGCCAAAAATAAGCCGCGGGCACAGCCGCGCCCAAAAAAGAGCAGCCGAACCCCTTGGCGCCTAGTTTGACCTGCGGAAAAATGTCCAAAAAAGGCGTGTGCTACAGCCTTTAGGCGTGGGGCCGGCGCACTTCGTCCGCCTTCATCGGAAAGGGCCGAGACTGTGGCCAACCCCTCTCCGTGACAAAAACAGGCCACGGGCTCAGCCGCACCAAAAAAAGAGCAGCCGAACCCCGTGGCGCCAAGTTCGTCCGGAGGAAAAATGCCCAAAAATGGGGCGGGCTATAGCCTTGGGGCGTGGGGCTGGCGCACTTCGTCCGCCTTCCTCGGAATGGGCCGAGACTTTGCCCATCCCCTCCCCGCGAAAAAAATAGGCCGCGGGCACAGCCGCGCCCAAAAAAGAGCAGCCGAACCCATTGGCGCCAAGTTTGACCAGCGGAAAAATGTCCAAAAAAGGCGTGTGCTACAGCCTTTGGGCGTGGGGCCGGCGCACTTCGTCCGCCTTCATCGGAAAGGGCCGAGACTGTGGCCAACCCCTCGCCGTGACAAAAATAGGCCACGGGCTCAGCCGCACCCAAAAAAGAGCAGCCGAACCCCGTGGCGCCAAGTTCGTCCTGAGGAAAAATGCCCAAAAAAGGGGTGGGCTATAGCCTTGGGGTGTGGGGCGGGCGAACTTCGTCCGCCGGACTCGGAATGGGCTGAGACATTGCCCACCCCCTCCCCGCGACAAAAATAGGCCGCGGGCACAGCCGCACCCAAAATAGAGCAGCCGAACCCCTTGGCGCCAAGTTCGACCTGCGGAAAAATGCCCAAAAAAGGCGTGTGCTACAGCCTTGGGGCGTGGGGCGGGCGAACTTCGTCCGCCTTCCTCGGAATGGGCCGAGACTTTTCCCACCCCCTCCCCGCGACAAAAACAGGCCGCGGACACAGCCGCGCCCAAAAAAGAGCAGCCGAACCCCTTGGCGCCAAGTTCGTCCTGCAGAAAAATGCCGAAAAAAAGGGGTGGTCCATAGCCTTGGGGCGTGGGGCTGGCGAACTTCGTCCGCCGGACTCGGAATGGGCCGAGACTTTGCCCACCCCTCCCCGCGACAAAAATAGGCCGCGGGCACAGCCGCACCCAAAAAAGAGCAGCCGAACCCCTCGGCGCCAAGTTCGTCCTGCGGAAAAATGCCCAAAAAAGGGGTGGGCTATAGCCTTGGGGCGTGGGGCTGGCGAACTTCGTCCGCCTGACGCGGAATGGGCTGTGACTTTTCCCACCCCCTCCCCGCGACGAAAACAGGCCACGGGCACAGCCGTGCCCAAAAAAGAGCAGCCGAACCCCTTGGCGCCAAGTTCGTCCTGCGGAAAAATGCCCAAAAAAGGTGTGGGCTATAGCCTTGGGGTGTCGGGCGGGCGAACTTCGTCCGCCGGACTTGGAATGTGCCGAGACTTTACCCACCCCCTCCCCGGGACAAGATAGGCTGCGGGCACAGCCGCGACCAAAAGAGAGCAGCCGAACCCCTTGGCGCCAAGTTCGTCCTGCGGAAAAATGCCCAAAAAGGAGGTGGGCTATAGCCTTTGGGCGTGGGGCCGGTGAACTTCGTCTGCCTTCATCGGAATGGGCCGAGACTTTTCCCACCCCCTCCCTGTGTCAAAAATAGGCTGCGGGCAGAGCCGTGCCAAAAAAAGAGCAGCTGAACCCCTTGGTGCCAAGTTCGTCCTGCGGAAAAATGCCCAAAAAGGGGGTGGGCTATAGCCTTGGGGTGTGGGGCCGGCGAACTTCGTCCGGCGGACTCGGAATGCGCCGAGACTTTGCCCACCGCCTCTCCGAAACAAAAATAGGCCGCGGGCACAGCCGCGCCCAAAAAAGAGGAGACGAACCCCTTGGCACCAAGTTCGTCCTGCGGAAAAATGCCCAAAAAGGAGGTGGGCTATAGCCTTGGGGCGTGGGGATGGCGAACTTCATCCGCCGGATTCGGAATGGGCCGAGACTTTGCCGACCCCCTCCCCATGACAAAATAGGCCGCGGGCACAGCCGCGCCTAAACAAGAGGAGCCGAACCCCTTGGCGCCAAGTTCGTCCTGCGGAAAAATGCCCAAAAAGGAGGTGGGCTATACCCTTGGGGCGTGGGGATGGCGAACTTCGTCCGCCGGATTCGGAATGGGCCGAGACTTTGCCGACCCCCTCCCCATGACAAAATAGGCCGCGGGCACAGCCGCGCCCAAAAAAGAGCAGCCGAACACCTTGGCGCCAAGTTCGTCCTGCAGAAAAATGCCGAAAAAAAGGGGTGGTCCATAGCCTTGGGGCGTGGGGCTGGCGAACTTCGTCCGCCGGACTCGGAATGGGCCGAGACTTTGCCCACCCCTCCCCGCGACAAAAATAGGCCGCGGGCACAGCCGCGCCAAAAAAAGAGCAGCGCAACCCCTTGGCGCCAAGTTCGACCTGCGGAAAAATGTCCAAAAAAGGGTTGTGCTATAGCCATTGGACGTGGGGCCGGCGAACTTCGTCCGCCTTCGTCAGAATGGGCCGAGACTTTGGCCACCCCCTCCCCGCTACAAAAATAGGCCGTGGGCAGAGCCGCGCCAAAAAAAGAGCAGCCGAACCCCTTGGTGCCAAGTTCGTCCTGCGGAAAAATGCCCAAAAAGGGGGTGGGCTATAGCCTTGGGGGGTGGGGCTGGCGAACTTCGTCCGCCGGATTCGGAATGGGCCGAGACTTTGCCCACCCCCTCCCCGTGATAAAATAGGCCGCGGGCACAGCCGCGCCCAAAAAGAGCAGCCGAACTCCTTGGCGCCAAGTTCGTCCTGCGGAAAAATGGCCGAAAAAGAGGTGGGCTATAGCCCTGGGGCGTTGGGCGGGCGAACTTCGTCCGCCGGACTCGAAATGGGCCGAGACTTTTCCCAACCCCTCCCTGCGACAAAAATAGGCAGCGGGCACAGCTGCGCCCAAAAAATAGAAGCTGAACCCCTTGGCGCCAAGTTCGTCCTGCGGAAGAATGCCCAAAAAGGGGGTGGTCTATAGGCTTGGGGCGTGGGGCTGGCGAACTTCGTCCGCCGGACTCGAAATGGGCCGAGCCCTTGAACACCCCCTCCCCGCGACAAAAATAGGCCGCGGGCAGAGCCGCACCCAAAAAAGAGCAGCCGAACCCCTTGGTGCCAAGTTCGTCCTGCGGAAAAATGCCCAAAAAGGGGGTGGGCTATAGCCTTTGGGGGGTGGGGCTGGCGCACTTCGTCCGCCAGATTCGGAATGGGCCGAGACTTTGCCCACCCCCCTCCCCGCGACAAAATAGGCCGCGGGCTCAGCCGCACCCAAAAAAAGAGCAGCCGAACCCCTTGGCGCCAAGTTCGTCCTGCAGAAAAATGCCGAAAAAAGGGGTGGTCCCATAGCCTTGGGGCTTGGGGCGGGCGAACTTCGTCCGCCGGACTCGGAATGGGCCGAGACTTTGCCCACCCCCTCCCCCGCGACAAAAATAGGCCGCGGGCACAGCCGCGCCAAAAAAAAGAGCAGCGCAACCCCTTGGCGCCAAGTTCGACCTGCGGAAAAAAATGTCCAAAAAAGGGTTGTGCTATAGCCATTGGACGTGGGGCCGGCGAATTTCGTCCGCCTTCGTCAGAATGGGCCGAGACTTTGGCCACCCCTCCCCCGTCGACAAAAATAGGCCGCGGGCAGAGCCGCGCCAAAAAAAGAGCAGCCGAACCCCTTGGTGCCAAGTTCTTCCTGCGGAAAAATGCCCAAAAAGGGGGTGGGCTATAGCCTTGGGGGGTGGGGCTGGCGAACTTCGTCCGCCGGATTCGGAATGGGCCGAGACTTTGCCCACCCCCTCTCCCGTGACAAAATAGGCCGCGGGCACAGCCGCGCCCAAAAAAGAGTAGCCGAACCCATGGCGCCAAGTTCGTCCTCCGGACAAATTCCCAAAAAAAGGGGTGTGCTATAGCCTTGGGGCGTGGGGCGGACGAACATCGTCCGCTGAACTCGGAATGGGCCGAGACTTTGGCCACCCCCTCCCCGTGACAAAATAGGCCACGGGCTCAGCCGCACCCAAAAAAGAACAGCCGAACCCCTTGGCGCCAAGTTCGTCCTGCGGAAAAATGCCCAAAAAAGGGGTGGGCTATAGGCTTGGGGCGTGGGGCTTGCAAACTTCGTCCGCCGGACTCGGAATGGGCCAAGACTTTGCCCACCCCCTCCCCGTGACAACAATAGGCCGCCGGCACAGCCGCGCCCAAAAAAGAGCAGCCGAACCCCATGGCGCCAAGTTCGACCTGCGGAAAAATGCCCACAAATGGCGTGTTCTATAGCCTTTGGTCGTGGGGCCGGCGAACTTCGTCCGCCTTCCTCGGAATGGGCCGAGACTGTGTCCACCCCCCTCCCCGCGACAAAAATAGGGCGCGGGCAGCAGCCGCGCCAAAAAAAACGAGCAGCCGAACCCCTTGGCGCCAAGTTCGTCCTGTGGAAAAATGCCCAAAAAATGGGTCGGCTATAGCCGTGGGGCGTGGGGCTGGCGCACTTCATCCGCCGGACTCGGAATGGGCTGACACTTTGACCACCCCCTCCCCGCGACAACAATAGGCCGCCGGCACAGCCGCGCCCAAAAAAGAGCAGCCGAACCCCTTGGCGCCAAGTTCGACCTGCGGAAAAATGCCCATAAAAGGCGTGTGCTATAGCCTTTGGACGTGGGGCCGGCGCACTTCGTCCGCCGTCCTCGGAATGTGCCGAGACTTTGCCCACTCCCTCCCCGCGACAAAAGTAGGCCACGAGCACAGCCGCGCTCAAAAAAAAAGCAGCCGAACCCCTTGGCGCCAAGTTCGTCCTGCTGAAAAAATGCCCAAAAAGGGGGTGGACTATAGCCTTGGGGCGTGGGGCCAGCGATCATCATCCGCCAGACTCGGAACGGGCCGAGACTTTTCCCATCCCCTCCCCCGCGGCAAAAATAGGCCGCGGAGGCAGCCGCGCCCCAAAAATTGCAGCCGAACCCTTTGGCGCCATGTTCGTCCTGCGGAAAAATGCTAAAAAAGGGGATTGGCTATAGCCAGGGGGCGTGGGGCGGCGCACTTCGTCCGCGGACTCGGAATGGGCCGAGGATATTCCCACCCCCTCCCCGCAATAAAAATAGGCCACGGGCACAGCCGCGCCCAAAAAAGAGCAGCTGAACCCCTTGGCGCCAAGTTCATCCTGCGGAAAAATGCCCAAAAAAGGGGCGTGCTATAGCCTTTGGGCGTGGTGTTGGCGAACTTCGTCCGCCTTCCTCGGAATGGGCCGAAACTTTTCCCACCCCCTCCCCACGACAAAAATAGACCGCGGGCACAGCCGCGCCCAAAAAAGAGCAGCCGAACCCCTTGGCCCCAAGTTCATCCCGCGGAAAAATGCCCAAAAAAAGGGGTGGGCTACAGCCTTGGGGCGTGGGGCTGGCAAACTTCGTCCGCCTTCCTCGGAATGGGCTGAGACTTTGCCCATCCCCACCCCACGACAAAAAGAGGCCATGGGCACAGCCGAAACCCTTGGCGCCAAGTTCGTCCTGCGGAAAAATGTCCAAAAAAGGGGTGTACTTTAGCCTTTGGGCGTGGGGCCCGGCGAACTTCGTCCGCCTTCCTCGGAATGGGCCGAGACTATGGCCACCCCCTCCCCACGCCAAAAATAGGCCGCGGGAACAACCACGCACAAAAAAGAGGAGCCAAACCCCTTGGCGCCAAGTTCGTCCTGCGGAAAAATGCCCAAAAAAGGGGTGGGCTATAGCCTTGCGGCGTGCGGCTGGCGAACTTCGACCGCCGGACTCGGAATTTGCCGAGACTTTGCCCACCCCCTCCCCGCGACAAAAATAGGCCGCGGGCACAGCCGCGCCCAAAAAAGAGCAGCCGAACCCCTTGGCCCCAAGTTCATCCCGCGGAAAAATGCCCAAAAAAGGGGTGGGCTATAGCCTTGGGGCGTGGGGCTGGCAAACTTAGTCCGCCTTCCTCGGAATGGGCTGAGACTTTGCCCATCCCCACCCCGCGACAAAAATAGGCCATGGGCACAGCCGAAACCCTTGGCGCCAAGTTCGTCCTGCGGAAAAATGTCCAAAAAAGGGGTGTACTTTAGCCTTTGGGCGTGGGGCCGGCGAACTTCGTCCGCCTTCCTCGGAATGGGCCGAGACTTTGGCCACCCCCTCCCCACGCCAAAAATAGGCCGCGGGAACAGCCACGCACAAAAAAGAGCAGCCAAACCCCTTGGCGCCAAGTTCATCCTGCGGAAAAATGCCCAAAAAAGGGGTGGGCTATAGCCTTGCGGCGTGCGGCTGGCGAACTTCGACCGCCGGACTCGGAATTTGCCAAGACTTTGCCCACCCCCTCCCCGCGACAAAAATAGGCCGCGAGCACAGCCGCGCCCAAAAAAGAGCAGCCGAACCCCTTGGCCCCAAGTTCATCCCGCGGAAAAATGCCCAAAAAAGGGGTGGGCTATAGCCTTGGGGCGTGGGGCTGGCAAACTTAGTCCGCCTTCCTCGGAATGGGCTGAGACTTTGCCCATCCCCACCCCGCGACAAAAATAGGCCATGGGCACAGCCGAAACCCTTGGCGCCAAGTTCGTCCTGCGGAAAAATGTCCAAAAAAGGGGTGTACTTTAGCCTTTGGGCGTGGGGCCGGCGAACTTCGTCCGCCTTCCTCGGAATGGGCCGAGACTTTGGCCACCCCCTCCCCACGCCAAAAATAGGCCGCGGGAACAGCCACGCACAAAAAAGAGCAGCCAAACCCCTTGGCGCCAAGTTCGTCCTGCGGAAAAATGCCCAAAAAAGGGGTGGGCCATAGCCTTGCGGCGTGCGGCTGGCGAACTTCGACCGCCGGACTCGGAATTTTCCGAGACTTTGCCCACCCCCTCCCCGCGACAAAAATAGGCCGCGGGCACAGCCGCACCCAAAAAAGAGCAGCCGAACCCCTTGGCTCCAAGTTCGTCCTGCGGAAAAATGCCCAAAAAGGGCTGGGCTATAGCCTTGGGGCGTGGGGCTGGCGAACTTCGTCCGTTGGACTTGGAATAAGCCAAGACTTTCCCCACCCCCTCCCCGCGACAAAAATAGGCCGCGGGCGCAGCCGCACCCAAAAAAGAGCAGCTGAACCCCTTGGCGCCAAGTTCGTCCTGAGGAAAAATGCCCAAAAAAGGGGTGGGCAATAGCCTTGGGGTGTGGGGCGGGCGACCTTCGTCCGCCGGACTGGGAATGGGCCGAGACCTGTCCCACCCCCTCCCCAAGACAAAAATAGGCCGCAGGCCTAGCCGCACCCAAAAAAGAGTAGCCGAACCCCTTGGCGCAACGTTCGTCTTGCAGGAAAATGCCCAAAAAGGGGGTGGGCTATAGCCTTGGGGCGTGGGGCTGGCGAACTTCGTCCGCCGGACTCGGATTGGGCCGAGGATATTCCCACCACCTCCCCGCAATAAAAATAGGCCGCGAGCACAGCCGTACCCAAAAAAGAGCAGCCGAACCCTTGGCGCCAAGTTCGTCCTGTGGAAAAATGCCCAAAAAGGGGTGGGCTGTAGCCTTGGGGCGTGGGGCGGGCGAACTTCGTCCCCCGGGCTCAGAATGGGCCGAGGCTTTGTCCACCCCCTCCCTGTGACAAAAATAGGCCGCGGGCACAGCCGAACCCCTTGGCGCCACGTTCGTCCTGCAGAAAAATGCCCAAAAAGGGGGTGGGCTATAGCCTTGGGGCTTGGGGCTGGCGAACTTCGTCCGCAGGACTCGGAAAGGGCCGAGACTTTGCCCCCCCGTCCCCGTGACAAAAATAGGCCACGGGCACAGCCGAGCCCAAAAAAGAGTAGACGAACCCCTTGGCGCCAAGTTCGTCCTGCGGAAAAATGCCCAAAAAAGGGGTGTGCTATAGCCTTTGGGCGTGGGGCCGGCGAACTTCGTCCGCCTTCCTCGGAATGGGCCGAGACATTGGCCACCCCCTCCCCGCGAGTAAAATAGGCCGCGGGCACAGCCGCGCCCAAAAAAGAGCAGCCGAACCCCTTGGCTCCAAGTTCGTCCTGCGGAAAAATGCCCAAAAAGGGCTGGGCTATAGCCTTGGGGCGTGGGGCTGGCGAACTTCGTCCGTTGGACTCGGAATAAGCCAAGACTTTCCCCACCCCCTCCCCGCGACAAAAATAGGCCGCGGGCACAGCCGCACCCAAAAAAGAGCAGCTGAACCCCTTGGCGCCAAGTTCGTCCTGAGGAAAAATGCCCAAAAAAGGGGTGGGCAATAGCCTTGGGGTGTGGCGCGGGCGAATTTCGTCCGCCGGACTCGGAATGGGCCGAGGATATTCCCACCCCCTCCCCACAATAAAAATAGGCCACGGGCACTGCCGCACCCAAAAAAGAGCAGCCTAACCCTTGGCGCCAAGTTCGTCCTGCGGAAAAATGCCCAAAGAGGGGTGGGCTATAGCCTTGGGGCGTGGGGCGGGCGAACTTCGTCCCCCGGGATCAGAATGGGCCGAGGCTTTGCCCACCCCCTCACCGTGGCAACAATAGGCCGCGGGCACAGCCACGCCCAAAAAAGATCAGCCGAACCCCTTGGCGCCAAGTTCGTCCTGAGGAAATATGCCCAAAAAGGGGATGGGCTATAGCCTTGGGGCGTGGGGCTGGCGAACGGCATCCGCCGGACTTGGAGTGGGCCGAGACTTTGAACACCCCCTCCCGATGACAAAAATAGGCCGAGGGCACAGCTACGCGCAAAAAAGAGCAGCCGAACCCCTTGGCGCCAAGTTCGTGCTGCGGAAAAATGCCCGAAAAAGGGGTGGGCTAAAGCCTTGGGGCGTGGGGCGGGTGAACTTCATCCGCCGGACTCGGAATGGGCGGAGGCTTTTCCCACCCCATCCCCGCGCAAAAAACAAGCTGCGGGCACAGCCGCACCCAAAAAACAGCAGTCGAACCCCTTGGCTCCAAGTTCGTCCTGCGGAAAAATGCCCAAAAAGGGCTGGGCTATAGCCTTGGGGCGTGGGGCTGGCGAACTTCGTCCGTTGGACTCGGAATAAGCCAAGACTTTCCCCACCCCCTCCCCGCGACAAAAATAGGCCGCGGGCACAGCCGTACCCAAAAAAGAGCAGCCGAACCCCTTGGCGCCAAGTTCGTCCTGAGGAAAAATGCCCAAAAAAGGGGTGGGCTATAGTGGCGAACTTCGTCCGCCGGACTCGGAATGGGCTGAGGATATTCCCACCCCCTCCCCACAATACAAATAGGCCGCGGGCACAGCCGCACCCAAAAAAGAGCAGCCAAACCCTTGGTGCCAAGTTCGTCCTGCGGAAAAATGCCCAAAAAGGGGTGGGCTGTAGCCTTGGGGCGTGGGGCGGGCGAACTTCGTCCCCCGGGCTCAGAATGGGCCGAGGCTTTGCCCACCCCCTCCCCGCGACAAAAATAGGCTGCGGGCACAGCCGTGTCCATAAAAGAGCAGCCGAACCCTTTGGCGCCAAGTTCGTCCAACGGAAAAATGCCCAAAAAGGGGGTGGGCTATAGCCTTGGGGCGTGGGGATGGCGAACTTGGTCCGCCAGACTCGGAATGGGCCAAGGCTTTGTCCACCCCCACCCTGTGACAAACATAGGCCGCGGGCACAGGCACGCCCAAAAAAGAGCAGCCGAACCCCTTGGCGCCAAGTTCGTCCAGCGGAAAAATGCCCAAAAAGGGGGTGGGCTATAGCCTTGGGGCGTGGGGCGGGCGAACTTCGTCCGCCGGACTCGGAATGGGCGGAGACTTTTCCCACCCCCTACCCGCAACAAAAATAGGCCGCGCGCACAGCCATGTCCAAAAAAGAGCAGCCGAACCCTTTGGCGCCAAGTTCGTCCAACAGAAAAATGCCCAAAAAGGGGGTGGGCTATAGCCTTGGGGCGTGGGGCTGGCGAACTTCGTCCGCCGGACTCGGAATGGGCCGAGACTTTGCCCACCCCTCCCCGCGACAAAAATAGGCCGCGGGCACAGCCGCGCCAAAAAAAGAGCAGCGCAACCCCTTGGCGCCAAGTTCGACCTGCGGAAAAATGTCCAAAAAAGGGTTGTGCTATAGCCATTGGACGTGGGGCCGGCGAACTTCGTCCGCCTTCGTCAGAATGGGCCGAGACTTTGGCCACCCCCTCCCCGCGACAAAAATAGGCCGCGGGCAGAGCCGCGCCAAAAAAAGAGCAGCCGAACCCCTTGGTGCCAAGTTCTTCCTGCGGAAAAATGCCCAAAAAGGGGGTGGGCTATAGCCTTGGGGGGTGGGGCTGGCGAACTTCGTCCGGCGGACTCGGAATGGGCCGAGACTTTGCCCACCCCTCCCCGCGACAAAAATAGGCCGCGGGCACAGCCGCGCCAAAAAAAGAGCAGCGCAACCCCTTGGCGCCAAGTTCGACCTGCGGAAAAATGTCCAAAAAAGGGTTGTGCTATAGCCATTGGACGTGGGGCCGGCGAACTTCGTCCGCCTTCGTCAGAATGGGCCGAGACTTTGGCCACCCCCTCCCCGCGACAAAAATAGGCCGCGGGATCAGCCGCACCCAAAAAAGAGCAGCCGAACCCCTTGGCGCCAAGTTCGTCCTGCAGAAAAATGCCGAAAAAAGGGGTGGTCCATAGCCTTGGGGCGTGGGGCTGGCGAACTTCGTCCGCCGGACTCGGAATGGGCCGAGACTTTGCCCACCCCTCCCCGCGACAAAAATAGGCCGCGGGCACAGCCGCGCCAAAAAAAGAGCAGCGCAACCCCTTGGCGCCAAGTTCGACCTGCGGAAAAATGTCCAAAAAAGGGTTGTGCTATAGCCATTGGACGTGGGGCCGGCGAACTTCGTCCGCCTTCGTCAGAATGGGCCGAGACTTTGGTCATCCCCTCCCCGCGACAAAAATAGGCCGCGGGCAGAGCCGCGCCAAAAAAAGAGCAGCCGAACCCCTTGGTGCCAAGTTCGACCTGCGGAAAAATGTCCAAAAAAGGGTTGTGCTATAGCCATTGGGCGTGGGGCCGGCGCACTTCGTCCGCCTTCATCGGAAAGGGCCGAGACTGTGGCCAACCCCTCGCCGTGACAAAAATAGGCCACGGGCTCAGCCGCACCCAAAAAAGAGCAGCCGAACCCCGTGGCGCCAAGTTCGTCCTGAGGAAAAATGCCCAAAAAAGGGGTGGGCTATAGCCTTGGGGTGTGGGGCTGGCGAACTTCGTCCGCCGGACTCGGAATGGGCTGAGACATTGCCCACCCCCTCCCCGCGACAAAAATAGGCAGCGGGCACAGCCGCACCCAAAATAGAGCAGCCGAACCCCTTGGCGCCAAGTTCGACCTGCGGAAAAATGCCCAAAAAAGGCGTGTGCTACGGCCTTGGGGCGTGGGGCGGGCGAACTTCGTCCGCCTTCCTCGGAATGGGCCGAGACTTTTCCCACCCCCTCCCCGCGATAAAAAGAGGCCGCGGGCACAGCCGCGCCCAAAAAAGAGCAGCCGAACCCCTTGGGGCCAAGTTCGGCCTGCGGAAAAATGCCCAAAAAAGGGGTGGGCTATAGCCTTGGGGCGTGGGGCAGGCGGACTTCGTCCGCCGGAGTCGGAATGGGCCGAGACGTTTCCCAACCCCTCCCCACAACATAAATAGACTGCGGGCACGGCCGCGCCCAAAAAAGAGCAGCCGAACCCCTCGGCGCCAAGTTCGTCCTGCGGAAAAATGCCCAAAAAAGGGGTGGGCTATAGCCTTGGGGCGTGGGGCTGGCGAACTTCGTCCGCCTGACGCGGAATGGGCTGTGACTTTTCCCACCCCCTCCCCGCGACGAAAACAGGCCACGGGCACAGCCGTGCCCAAAAAAGAGCAGCCGAACCCCTTGGCGCCAAGTTCGTCCTGCGGAAAAATGCCCAAAAAAGGTGTGGGCTATAGCCTTGGGGTGTCGGGCGGGCGAACTTCGTCCGCCGGACTTGGAATGTGCCGAGACTTTACCCACCCCCTCCCCGGGACAAGATAGGCTGCGGGCACAGCCGCGACCAAAAGAGAGCAGCCGAACCCCTTGGCGCCAAGTTCGTCCTGCGGAAAAATGCCCAAAAAGGAGGTGGGCTATAGCCTTTGGGCGTGGGGCCGGTGAACTTCGTCTGCCTTCATCGGAATGGGCCGAGACTTTTCCCACCCCCTCCCTGCGTCAAAAATAGGCTGCGGGCAGAGCCGTGCCAAAAAAAGAGCAGCTGAACCCCTTGGTGCCAAGTTCGTCCTGCGGAAAAATGCCCAAAAAGGGGGTGGGCTATAGCCTTGGGGTGTGGGGCCGGCGAACTTCGTCAGGCGGACTCGGAATGCGCCGAGACTTTGCCCACCGCCTCTCCGAAACAAAAATAGGCCGCGGGCACAGCCGCGCCCAAAAAAGAGGAGACGAACCCCTTGGCACCAAGTTCGTCCTGCGGAAAAATGCCCAAAAAGGAGGTGGGCTATAGCCTTGGGGCGTGGGGATGGCGAACTTCATCCGCCGGATTCGGAATGGGCCGAGACTTTGCCGACCCCCTCCCCATGACAAAATAGGCCGCGGGCACAGCCGCGCCTAAACAAGAGGAGCCGAACCCCTTGGCGCCAAGTTCGTCCTGCGGAAAAATGCCCAAAAAGGAGGTGGGCTATATCCTTGGGGCGTGGGGATGGCGAACTTCGTCCGCCGGATTCGGAATGGGCCGAGACTTTGCCGACCCCCTCCCCATGACAAAATAGGCCGCGGGCACAGCCGCGCCCAAAAAAGAGCAGCCGAACCCCTTGGCGCCAAGTTCGTCCTGCAGAAAAATGCCGAAAAAAGGGGTGGTCCATAGCCTTGGGGCGTGGGGCTGGCGAACTTCGTCCGCCGGACTCGGAATGGGCCGAGACTTTGCCCACCCCTCCCCGCGACAAAAATAGGCCGCGGGCACAGCCGCGCCAAAAAAAGAGCAGCGCAACCCCTTGGCGCCAAGTTCGACCTGCGGAAAAATGTCCAAAAAAGGGTTGTGCTATAGCCATTGGACGTGGGGCCGGCGAACTTCGTCCGCCTTCGTCAGAATGGGCCGAGACTTTGGCCACCCCCTCCCCGCTGCAAAAATAGGCCGCGGGCAGAGCCGCGCCAAAAAAAGAGCAGCCGAACCCCTTGGTGCCAAGTTCGTCCTGCGGAAAAATGCCCAAAAAGGGGTGGGCTATAGCCTTGGGGGGTGGGGCTGGCGAACTTCGTCCGCCGGATTCGGAATGGGCCGAGACTTTGCCCACCCCCTCCCCGTGACAAAATAGGCCGCGGGCACAGCCGCGCCCAAAAAGAGCAGCCGAACTCCTTGGCGCCAAGTTCGTCCTGCGGAAAAATGGCCGAAAAAGAGGTGGGCTATAGCCCTGGGGCGTTGGGCGGGCGAACTTCGTCCGCCGGACTCGAAATGGGCCGAGACTTTTCCCAACCCCTCCCTGCGACAAAAATAGGCAGCGGGCACAGCTGCGCCCAAAAAATAGAAGCTGAACCCCTTGGCGCCAAGTTCGTCCTGCGGAAGAATGCCCAAAAAGGGGGTGGTCTATAGGCTTGGGGCGTGGGGCTGGCGAACTTCGTCCGCCGGACTCAAAATGGGCCGAGCCCTTGAACACCCCCTCCCCGCGACAAAAATAGGCCGCGGGCAGAGCCGCACCCAAAAAAGAGCAGCCGAACCCCTTGGTGCCAAGTTCGTCCTGCGGAAAAATGCCCAAAAAGGGGGTGGGCTATAGCCTTGGGGGGTGGGGCTGGCGCACTTCGTCCGCCAGATTCGGAATGGGCCGAGACTTTGCCCACCCCCTCCCCGCGACAAAATAGGCCGCGGGCTCAGCCGCACCCAAAAAAGAGCAGCCGAACCCCTTGGCGCCAAGTTCGTCCTGCAGAAAAATGCCGAAAAAAGGGGTGGTCCATAGCCTTGGGGCGTGGGGCTGGCGAACTTCGTCCGCCGGACTCGGAATGGGCCGAGACTTTGCCCACCCCTCCCCGCGACAAAAATAGGCCGCGGGCACAGCCGCGCCAAAAAAAGAGCAGCGCAACCCCTTGGCGCCAAGTTCGACCTGCGGAAAAATGTCCAAAAAAGGGTTGTGCTATAGCCATTGGACGTGGGGCCGGCGAACTTCGTCCGCCTTCGTCAGAATGGGCCGAGACTTTGGCCACCCCCTCCCCGCGACAAAAATAGGCCGCGGGCAGAGCCGCGCCAAAAAAAGAGCAGCCGAACCCCTTGGTGCCATGTTCTTCCTGCGGAAAAATGCCCAAAAAGGGGGTGGGCTATAGCCTTGGGGGGTGGGGCTGGCGAACTTCGTCCGCCGGATTCGGAATGGGCCGAGACTTTGCCCACCCCCTCCCCGTGACAAAATAGGCCGCGGGCACAGCCGCGCCCAAAAAAGAGTAGCCGAACCCATGGCGCCAAGTTCGTCCTCCGGACAAATTCCCAAAAAAGGGGTGTGCTATAGCCTTGGGGCGTGGGGCGGACGAACATCGTCCGCTGAACTCGGAATGGGCCGAGACTTTGGCCACCCCCTCCCCGTGACAAAATAGGCCACGGGCTCAGCCGCACCCAAAAAAGAACAGCCGAACCCCTTGGCGCCAAGTTCGTCCTGCGGAAAAATGCCCAAAAAAGGGGTGGGCTATAGGCTTGGGGCGTGGGGCTTGCAAACTTCGTCCGCCGGACTCGGAATGGGCCAAGACTTTGCCCACCCCCTCCCCGTGACAACAATAGGCCGCCGGCACAGCCGCGCCCAAAAAAGAGCAGCCGAACCCCATGGCGCCAAGTTCGACCTGCGGAAAAATGCCCACAAATGGCGTGTTCTATAGCCTTTGGTCGTGGGGCCGGCGAACTTCGTCCGCCTTCCTCGGAATGGGCCGAGACTGTGTCCACCCCCTCCCCGCGACAAAAATAGGGCGCGGGCACAGCCGCGCCAAAAAACGAGCAGCCGAACCCCTTGGCGCCAAGTTCGTCCTGTGGAAAAATGCCCAAAAAATGGGTCGGCTATAGCCGTGGGGCGTGGGGCTGGCGCACTTCATCCGCCGGACTCGGAATGGGCTGACACTTTGACCACCCCCTCCCCGCGACAACAATAGGCCGCCGGCACAGCCGCGCCCAAAAAAGAGCAGCCGAACCCCTTGGCGCCAAGTTCGACCTGCGGAAAAATGCCCATAAAAGGCGTGTGCTATAGCCTTTGGACGTGGGGCCGGCGCACTTCGTCCGCCGTCCTCGGAATGTGCCGAGACTTTGCCCACTCCCTCCCCGCGACAAAAGTAGGCCACGAGCACAGCCGCGCTCAAAAAAAAGCAGCCGAACCCCTTGGCGCCAAGTTCGTCCTGCTGAAAAATGCCCAAAAAGGGGGTGGACTATAGCCTTGGGGCGTGGGGCCAGCGATCATCATCCGCCAGACTCGGAACGGGCCGAGACTTTTCCCATCCCCTCCCCGCGGCAAAAATAGGCCGCGGAGGCAGCCGCGCCCAAAAATTGCAGCCGAACCCTTTGGCGCCATGTTCGTCCTGCGGAAAAATGCTAAAAAAGGGGATTGGCTATAGCCAGGGGGCGTGGGGCCGGCGCACTTCGTCCGCCGGACTCGGAATGGGCCGAGGATATTCCCACCCCCTCCCCGCAATAAAAATAGGCCACGGGCACAGCCGCGCCCAAAAAAGAGCAGCTGAACCCCTTGGCGCCAAGTTCATCCTGCGGAAAAATGCCCAAAAAAGGGGCGTGCTATAGCCTTTGGGCGTGGTGTTGGCGAACTTCGTCCGCCTTCCTCGGAATGGGCCGAAACTTTTCCCACCCCCTCCCCACGACAAAAATAGACCGCGGGCACAGCCGCGCCCAAAAAAGAGCAGCCGAACCCCTTGGCCCCAAGTTCATCCCGCGGAAAAATGCCCAAAAAAGGGGTGGGCTACAGCCTTGGGGCGTGGGGCTGGCAAACTTCGTCCGCCTTCCTCGGAATGGGCTGAGACTTTGCCCATCCCCACCCCACGACAAAAAGAGGCCATGGGCACAGCCGAAACCCTTGGCGCCAAGTTCGTCCTGCGGAAAAATGTCCAAAAAAGGGGTGTACTTTAGCCTTTGGGCGTGGGGCCGGCGAACTTCGTCCGCCTTCCTCGGAATGGGCCGAGACTATGGCCACCCCCTCCCCACGCCAAAAATAGGCCGCGGGAACAACCACGCACAAAAAAGAGGAGCCAAACCCCTTGGCGCCAAGTTCGTCCTGCGGAAAAATGCCCAAAAAAGGGGTGGGCTATAGCCTTGCGGCGTGCGGCTGGCGAACTTCGACCGCCGGACTCGGAATTTGCCGAGACTTTGCCCACCCCCTCCCCGCGACAAAAATAGGCCGCGGGCACAGCCGCGCCCAAAAAAGAGCAGCCGAACCCCTTGGCCCCAAGTTCATCCCGCGGAAAAATGCCCAAAAAAGGGGTGGGCTATAGCCTTGGGGCGTGGGGCTGGCAAACTTAGTCCGCCTTCCTCGGAATGGGCTGAGACTTTGCCCATCCCCACCCCGCGACAAAAATAGGCCATGGGCACAGCCGAAACCCTTGGCGCCAAGTTCGTCCTGCGGAAAAATGTCCAAAAAAGGGGTGTACTTTAGCCTTTGGGCGTGGGGCCGGCGAACTTCGTCCGCCTTCCTCGGAATGGGCCGAGACTTTGGCCACCCCCTCCCCACGCCAAAAATAGGCCGCGGGAACAGCCACGCACAAAAAAGAGCAGCCAAACCCCTTGGCGCCAAGTTCATCCTGCGGAAAAATGCCCAAAAAAGGGGTGGGCTATAGCCTTGGGGCGTGGGGCAGGCGGACTTCGTCCGCCGGAGTCGGAATGGGCCGAGACGTTTCCCAACCCCTCCCCACAACATAAATAGACTGCGGGCACGGCCGCGCCCAAAAAAGAGCAGCCGAACCCCTCGGCGCCAAGTTCGTCCTGCGGAAAAATGCCCAAAAAAGGGGTGGGCTATAGCCTTGGGGCGTGGGGCTGGCGAACTTCGTCCGCCTGACGCGGAATGGGCTGTGACTTTTCCCACCCCCTCCCCGCGACGAAAACAGGCCACGGGCACAGCCGTGCCCAAAAAAGAGCAGCCGAACCCCTTGGCGCCAAGTTCGTCCTGCGGAAAAATGCCCAAAAAAGGTGTGGGCTATAGCCTTGGGGTGTCGGGCGGGCGAACTTCGTCCGCCGGACTTGGAATGTGCCGAGACTTTACCCACCCCCTCCCCGGGACAAGATAGGCTGCGGGCACAGCCGCGACCAAAAGAGAGCAGCCGAACCCCTTGGCGCCAAGTTCGTCCTGCGGAAAAACGCCCAAAAAGGGGGTGGGCTATAGCCTTTGGGCGTGGGGCCGGTGAACTTCGTCTGCCTTCATCGGAATGGGCCGAGACTTTTCCCACCCCCTCCCTGCGTCAAAAATAGGCTGCGGGCAGAGCCGTGCCCAAAAAAGAGCAGCCGAACCCCTTGGCGCCAAGTTCGTCCTGCGGAAAAATGCCCAAAAAAGGTGTGGGCTATAGCCTTGGGGTGTCGGGCGGGCGAACTTCGTCCGCCGGACTTGGAATGTGCCGAGACTTTACCCACCCCCTCCCCGGGACAAGATAGGCTGCGGGCACAGCCGCGACCAAAAGAGAGCAGCCGAACCCCTTGGCGCCAAGTTCGTCCTGCGGAAAAATGCCCAAAAAGGAGGTGGGCTATAGCCTTTGGGCGTGGGGCCGGTGAACTTCGTCTGCCTTCATCGGAATGGGCCGAGACTTTTCCCACCCCCTCCCTGCGTCAAAAATAGGCTGCGGGCAGAGCCGTGCCAAAAAAAGAGCAGACGAACCCCTTGGCACCAAGTTCGTCCTGCGGAAAAATGCCCAAAAAGGAGGTGGGCTATAGCCTTGGGGCGTGGGGATGGCGAACTTCATCCGCCGGATTCGGAATGGGCCGAGACTTTGCCGACCCCCTCCCCATGACAAAATAGGCCGCGGGCACAGCCGCGCCTAAACAAGAGGAGCCGAACCCCTTGGCGCCAAGTTCGTCCTGCGGAAAAATGCCCAAAAAGGAGGTGGGCTATATCCTTGGGGCGTGGGGATGGCGAACTTCGTCCGCCGGATTCGGAATGGGCCGAGACTTTGCCGACCCCCTCCCCATGACAAAATAGGCCGCGGGCACAGCCGCGCCCAAAAAAGAGCAGCCGAACCCCTTGGCGCCAAGTTCGTCCTGCAGAAAAATGCCGAAAAAAGGGGTGGTCCATAGCCTTGGGGCGTGGGGCTGGCGAACTTCGTCCGCCGGACTCGGAATGGGCCGAGACTTTGCCCACCCCTCCCCGCGACAAAAATAGGCCGCGGGCACAGCCGCGCCAAAAAAAGAGCAGCGCAACCCCTTGGCGCCAAGTTCGACCTGCGGAAAAATGTCCAAAAAAGGGTTGTGCTATAGCCATTGGACGTGGGGCCGGCGAACTTCGTCCGCCTTCGTCAGAATGGGCCGAGACTTTGGCCACCCCCTCCCCGCTGCAAAAATAGGCCGCGGGCAGAGCCGCGCCAAAAAAAGAGCAGCCGAACCCCTTGGTGCCAAGTTCGTCCTGCGGAAAAATGCCCAAAAAGGGGTGGGCTATAGCCTTGGGGGGTGGGGCTGGCGAACTTCGTCCGCCGGATTCGGAATGGGCCGAGACTTTGCCCACCCCCTCCCCGTGACAAAATAGGCCGCGGGCACAGCCGTGCCCAAAAAGAGCAGCCGAACTCCTTGGCGCCAAGTTCGTCCTGCGGAAAAATGGCCGAAAAAGAGGTGGGCTATAGCCCTGGGGCGTTGGGCGGGCGAACTTCGTCCGCCGGACTCGAAATGGGCCGAGACTTTTCCCAACCCCTCCCTGCGACAAAAATAGGCAGCGGGCACAGCTGCGCCCAAAAAATAGAAGCTGAACCCCTTGGCGCCAAGTTCGTCCTGCGGAAGAATGCCCAAAAAGGGGGTGGTCTATAGGCTTGGGGCGTGGGGCTGGCGAACTTCGTCCGCCGGACTCAAAATGGGCCGAGCCCTTGAACACCCCCTCCCCGCGACAAAAATAGGCCGCGGGCAGAGCCGCACCCAAAAAAGAGCAGCCGAACCCCTTGGTGCCAAGTTCGTCCTGCGGAAAAATGCCCAAAAAGGGGGTGGGCTATAGCCTTGGGGGGTGGGGCTGGCGCACTTCGTCCGCCAGATTCGGAATGGGCCGAGACTTTGCCCACCCCCTCCCCGCGACAAAATAGGCCGCGGGCTCAGCCGCACCCAAAAAAGAGCAGCCGAACCCCTTGGCGCCAAGTTCGTCCTGCAGAAAAATGCCGAAAAAAGGGGTGGTCCATAGCCTTGGGGCGTGGGGCTGGCGAACTTCGTCCGCCGGACTCGGAATGGGCCGAGACTTTGCCCACCCCTCCCCGCGACAAAAATAGGCCGCGGGCACAGCCGCGCCAAAAAAAGAGCAGCGCAACCCCTTGGCGCCAAGTTCGACCTGCGGAAAAATGTCCAAAAAAGGGTTGTGCTATAGCCATTGGACGTGGGGCCGGCGAACTTCGTCCGCCTTCGTCAGAATGGGCCGAGACTTTGGCCACCCCCTCCCCGCGACAAAAATAGGCCGCGGGCAGAGCCGCGCCAAAAAAAGAGCAGCCGAACCCCTTGGTGCCATGTTCTTCCTGCGGAAAAATGCCCAAAAAGGGGGTGGGCTATAGCCTTGGGGGGTGGGGCTGGCGAACTTCGTCCGCCGGATTCGGAATGGGCCGAGACTTTGCCCACCCCCTCCCCGTGACAAAATAGGCCGCGGGCACAGCCGCGCCCAAAAAAGAGTAGCCGAACCCATGGCGCCAAGTTCGTCCTCCGGACAAATTCCCAAAAAAGGGGTGTGCTATAGCCTTGGGGCGTGGGGCGGACGAACATCGTCCGCTGAACTCGGAATGGGCCGAGACTTTGGCCACCCCCTCCCCGTGACAAAATAGGCCACGGGCTCAGCCGCACCCAAAAAAGAACAGCCGAACCCCTTGGCGCCAAGTTCGTCCTGCGGAAAAATGCCCAAAAAAGGGGTGGGCTATAGGCTTGGGGCGTGGGGCTTGCAAACTTCGTCCGCCGGACTCGGAATGGGCCAAGACTTTGCCCACCCCCTCCCCGTGACAACAATAGGCCGCCGGCACAGCCGCGCCCAAAAAAGAGCAGCCGAACCCCATGGCGCCAAGTTCGACCTGCGGAAAAATGCCCACAAATGGCGTGTTCTATAGCCTTTGGTCGTGGGGCCGGCGAACTTCGTCCGCCTTCCTCGGAATGGGCCGAGACTGTGTCCACCCCCTCCCCGCGACAAAAATAGGGCGCGGGCACAGCCGCGCCAAAAAACGAGCAGCCGAACCCCTTGGCGCCAAGTTCGTCCTGTGGAAAAATGCCCAAAAAATGGGTCGGCTATAGCCGTGGGGCGTGGGGCTGGCGCACTTCATCCGCCGGACTCGGAATGGGCTGACACTTTGACCACCCCCTCCCCGCGACAACAATAGGCCGCCGGCACAGCCGCGCCCAAAAAAGAGCAGCCGAACCCCTTGGCGCCAAGTTCGACCTGCGGAAAAATGCCCATAAAAGGCGTGTGCTATAGCCTTTGGACGTGGGGCCGGCGCACTTCGTCCGCCGTCCTCGGAATGTGCCGAGACTTTGCCCACTCCCTCCCCGCGACAAAAGTAGGCCACGAGCACAGCCGCGCTCAAAAAAAAGCAGCCGAACCCCTTGGCGCCAAGTTCGTCCTGCTGAAAAATGCCCAAAAAGGGGGTGGACTATAGCCTTGGGGCGTGGGGCCAGCGATCATCATCCGCCAGACTCGGAACGGGCCGAGACTTTTCCCATCCCCTCCCCGCGGCAAAAATAGGCCGCGGAGGCAGCCGCGCCCAAAAATTGCAGCCGAACCCTTTGGCGCCATGTTCGTCCTGCGGAAAAATGCTAAAAAAGGGGATTGGCTATAGCCAGGGGGCGTGGGGCCGGCGCACTTCGTCCGCCGGACTCGGAATGGGCCGAGGATATTCCCACCCCCTCCCCGCAATAAAAATAGGCCACGGGCACAGCCGCGCCCAAAAAAGAGCAGCTGAACCCCTTGGCGCCAAGTTCATCCTGCGGAAAAATGCCCAAAAAAGGGGCGTGCTATAGCCTTTGGGCGTGGTGTTGGCGAACTTCGTCCGCCTTCCTCGGAATGGGCCGAAACTTTTCCCACCCCCTCCCCACGACAAAAATAGACCGCGGGCACAGCCGCGCCCAAAAAAGAGCAGCCGAACCCCTTGGCCCCAAGTTCATCCCGCGGAAAAATGCCCAAAAAAGGGGTGGGCTACAGCCTTGGGGCGTGGGGCTGGCAAACTTCGTCCGCCTTCCTCGGAATGGGCTGAGACTTTGCCCATCCCCACCCCACGACAAAAAGAGGCCATGGGCACAGCCGAAACCCTTGGCGCCAAGTTCGTCCTGCGGAAAAATGTCCAAAAAAGGGGTGTACTTTAGCCTTTGGGCGTGGGGCCGGCGAACTTCGTCCGCCTTCCTCGGAATGGGCCGAGACTATGGCCACCCCCTCCCCACGCCAAAAATAGGCCGCGGGAACAACCACGCACAAAAAAGAGGAGCCAAACCCCTTGGCGCCAAGTTCGTCCTGCGGAAAAATGCCCAAAAAAGGGGTGGGCTATAGCCTTGCGGCGTGCGGCTGGCGAACTTCGACCGCCGGACTCGGAATTTGCCGAGACTTTGCCCACCCCCTCCCCGCGACAAAAATAGGCCGCGGGCACAGCCGCGCCCAAAAAAGAGCAGCCGAACCCCTTGGCCCCAAGTTCATCCCGCGGAAAAATGCCCAAAAAAGGGGTGGGCTATAGCCTTGGGGCGTGGGGCTGGCAAACTTAGTCCGCCTTCCTCGGAATGGGCTGAGACTTTGCCCATCCCCACCCCGCGACAAAAATAGGCCATGGGCACAGCCGAAACCCTTGGCGCCAAGTTCGTCCTGCGGAAAAATGTCCAAAAAAGGGGTGTACTTTAGCCTTTGGGCGTGGGGCCGGCGAACTTCGTCCGCCTTCCTCGGAATGGGCCGAGACTTTGGCCACCCCCTCCCCACGCCAAAAATAGGCCGCGGGAACAGCCACGCACAAAAAAGAGCAGCCAAACCCCTTGGCGCCAAGTTCATCCTGCGGAAAAATGCCCAAAAAAGGGGTGGGCTATAGCCTTGCGGCGTGCGGCTGGCGAACTTCGACCGCCGGACTCGGAATTTGCCAAGACTTTGCCCACCCCCTCCCCGCGACAAAAATAGGCCGCGAGCACAGCCGCGCCCAAAAAAGAGCAGCCGAACCCCTTGGCCCCAAGTTCATCCCGCGGAAAAATGCCCAAAAAAGGGGTGGGCTATAGCCTTGGGGAGTGGGGCTGGCAAACTTAGTCCGCCTTCCTCGGAATGGGCTGAGACTTTGCCCATCCCCACCCCGCGACAAAAATAGGCCATGGGCACAGCCGAAACCCTTGGCGCCAAGTTCGTCCTGCGGAAAAATGTCCAAAAAAGGGGTGTACTTTAGCCTTTGGGCGTGGGGCCGGCGAACTTCGTCCGCCTTCCTCGGAATGGGCCGAGACTTTGGCCACCCCCTCCCCACGCCAAAAATAGGCCGCGGGAACAGCCACGCACAAAAAAGAGCAGCCAAACCCCTTGGCGCCAAGTTCGTCCTGCGGAAAAATGCCCAAAAAAGGGGTGGGCCATAGCCTTGCGGCGTGCGGCTGGCGAACTTCGACCGCCGGACTCGGAATTTCCCGAGACTTTGCCCACCCCCTCCCCGCGACAAAAATAGGCCGCGGGCACAGCCGCACCCAAAAAAGAGCAGCCGAACCCCTTGGCTCCAAGTTCGTCCTGCGGAAAAATGCCCAAAAAGGGCTGGGCTATAGCCTTGGGGCGTGGGGCTGGCGAACTTCGTCCGTTGGACTTGGAATAAGCCAAGACTTTCCCCACCCCCTCCCCGCGACAAAAATAGGCCGCGGGCACAGCCGCACCCAAAAAAGAGCAGCTGAACCCCTTGGCGCCAAGTTCGTCCTGAGGAAAAATGCCCAAAAAAGGGGTGGGCAATAGCCTTGGGGTGTGGGGCGGGCGACCTTCGTCCGCCGGACTCGGAATGGGCCGAGACCTGTCCCACCCCCTCCCCAAGACAAAAATAGGCCGCGGGCCTAGCCGCACCCAAAAAAGAGTAGCCGAACCCCTTGGCGCAACGTTCGTCTTGCAGGAAAATGCCCAAAAAGGGGGTGGGCTATAGCCTTGGGGCGTGGGGCTGGCGAACTTCGTCCGCCGGACTCGGATTGGGCCGAGGATATTCCCACCCCCTCCCCGCAATAAAAATAGGCCGCGAGCACAGCCGTACCCAAAAAAGAGCAGCCGAACCCTTGGCGCCAAGTTCGTCCTGCGGAAAAATGCCCAAAAAGGGGTGGGCTGTAGCCTTGGGGCGTGGGGCGGGCGAACTTCGTCCCCCGGGCTCAGAATGGGCCGAGGCTTTGTCCACCCCCTCCCTGTGACAAAAATAGGCCGCGGGCACAGCCGAACCCCTTGGCGCCACGTTCGTCCTGCAGAAAAATGCCCAAAAAGGGGGTGGGCTATAGCCTTGGGGCTTGGGGCTGGCGAACTTCGTCCGCCGGACTCGGAAAGGGCCAAGACTTTGCCCCCCCGTCCCCGTGACAAAAATAGGCCACGGGCACAGCCGAGCCCAAAAAAGAGTAGACGAACCCCTTGGCGCTAAGTTCGTCCTGCGGAAAAATGCCCAAAAAAGGGGTGTGCTATAGCCTTTGGGCGTGGGGCCGGCGAACTTCGTCCGCCTTCCTCGGAATGGGCCGAGACATTGGCCACCCCCTCCCCGCGAGTAAAATAGGCCGCGGGCACAGCCGCGCCCAAAAAAGAGCAGCCGAACCCCTTGGCTCCAAGTTCGTCCTGCGGAAAAATGCCCAAAAAGGGCTGGGCTATAGCCTTGGGGCGTGGGGCTGGCGAACTTCGTCCGTTGGACTCGGAATAAGCCAAGACTTTCCCCACCCCCTCCCCGCGACAAAAATAGGCCGCGGGCACAGCCGCACCCAAAAAAGAGCAGCTGAACCCCTTGGCGCCAAGTTCGTCCTGAGGAAAAATGCCCAAAAAAGGGGTGGGCAATAGCCTTGGGGTGTGGCGCGGGCGAATTTCGTCCGCCGGACTCGAAATGGGCCGAGGATATTCCCACCCCCTCCCCACAATAAAAATAGGCCACGGGCACTGCCGCACCCAAAAAAGAGCAGCCTAACCCTTGGCGCCAAGTTCGTCCTGCGGAAAAATGCCCAAAAAGGGGTGGGCTATAGCCTTGGGGCGTGGGGCGGGCGAACTTCGTCCCCCGGGATCAGAATGGGCCGAGGCTTTGCCCACCCCCTCACCGTGGCAACAATAGGCCGCGGGCACAGCCACGCCCAAAAAAGATCAGCCGAACCCCTTGGCGCCAAGTTCGTCCTGAGGAAATATGCCCAAAAAGGGGATGGGCTATAGCCTTGGGGCGTGGGGCTGGCGAACGTCATCCGCCGGACTCGGAGTGGGCCGAGACTTTGAACACCCCCTCCCGATGACAAAAATAGGCCGAGGGCACAGCTACGCGCAAAAAAGAGCAGCCGAACCCCTTGGCGCCAAGTTCGTGCTGCGGAAAAATGCCCGAAAAAGGGGTGGGCTAAAGCCTTGGGGCGTGGGGCGGGTGAACTTCATCCGCCGGACTCGGAATGGGCGGAGGCTTTTCCCACCCCATCCCCGCGCAAAAAACAAGCTGCGGGCACAGCCGCACCCAAAAAACAGCAGTCGAACCCCTTGGCTCCAAGTTCGTCCTGCGGAAAAATGCCCAAAAAGGGCTGGGCTATAGCCTTGGGGCGTGGGGCTGGCGAACTTCGTCCGTTGGACTCGGAATAAGCCAAGACTTTCCCCACCCCCTCCCCGCGACAAAAATAGGCCGCGGGCACAGCCGTACCCAAAAAAGAGCAGCCGAACCCCTTGGCGCCAAGTTCGTCCTGAGGAAAAATGCCCAAAAAAGGGGTGGGCTATAGTGGCGAACTTCGTCCGCCGGACTCGGAATGGGCTGAGGATATTCCCACCCCCTCCCCACAATACAAATAGGCCGCGGGCACAGCCGCACCCAAAAAAGAGCAGCCAAACCCTTGGCGCCAAGTTCGTCCTGCCGAAAAATGCCCAAAAAGGGGTGGGCTGTAGCCTTGGGGCGTGGGGCGGGCGAACTTCGTCCCCCGGGCTCAGAATGGGCCGAGGCTTTGCCCACCCCCTCCCCGCGACAAAAATAGGCCGCGGGCACAGCCGTGTCCATAAAAGAGCAGCCGAACCCTTTGGCGCCAAGTTCGTCCAACGGAAAAATGCCCAAAAAGGGGGTGGGCTATAGCCTTGGGGCGTGGGGATGGCGAACTTGGTCCGCCAGACTCGGAATGGGCCAAGGCTTTGTCCACCCCCACCCTGTGACAAACATAGGCCGCGGGCACAGGCACGCCCAAAAAAGAGCAGCCGAACCCCTTGGCGCCAAGTTCGTCCAGCGGAAAAATGCCCAAAAAGGGGGTGGGCTATAGCCTTGGGGCGTGGGGCGGGCGAACTTCGTCCGCCGGACTCGGAATGGGCGGAGACTTTTCCCACCCCCTACCCGCAACAAAAATAGGCCGCGGGCACAGCCATGTCCAAAAAAGAGCAGCCGAACCCTTTGGCGCCAAGTTCGTCCAACAGAAAAATGCCCAAAAAGGGGGTGGGCTATAGCCTTGGGGCGTGGGGATGGCGAACTTCGTCCGCCGGACTCGGAATGGGCCGAGGCTTTCTCCACCCCCACCCTGGGACAAAAATAGGCCGCGGCCACAGCCACGCCCTAAAAAGAGCAGCCGAACCCCTTGGCACCAAGTTTGTCCTGCGGAAAAAAGCCCAAAAAAGGGGTGGGCTAAAGCCTTCGGGCGTGGGGCTGGAAAACTTCGTCCACCGGACTCGGAATGGGCCGAGACATTCCCCAACCCCTCCCCGCGACAAAAATAGGCCACGGGCACAGCCGCGCCCAAAAAAGAGCAGCTGAACCCCTTGGCGCCAAGTTCGGCTGCGGAAAAATTCCCAAAAAAAGGGTGGGCTATAGCCTTGGGGCGTGGGGCTGGCGAACTTCATCCGCCGGACTCGGATTGGGTGGAGACTTTTCCCACCCCCTCCCCGCGACAAAAATAGGACGCGGGCACAGCCGCGCCCAAAAAAGGGTAGCCGAACCCCTTGGCGCCAAGTTTGTCCTGCGGAAAAATGCCCAAAAAAGAGGTGGGCTATAGCCTTGGGGCGTGGGGCGGGCGAACTTCGTCCGCTGGACTCGGAATGGGCCGAGACTTTGACCACCCCCTCCCCTCGACAAAAATAGGCCGCAGGCACAGCCGCACCCAAAAAAGAGCAGCCGAACCCCTTGGCGCCAAGTTCGTCCTGTGGAAAAATGCCCAAAAAGGGGGTGGGCTATAGCCTTGGGGCGTGGGGCTGGCGAACTTCTTCTGCCGGACTCGGAATGGGCGGAGACATTGCCCACCCTCTCCCCGTGACAAAAATAGGTTGCAGGCATAGCCGTGCCCAAAAAAGTGCAGCCGAACCCCTTGGCGCCAAGTTCGTCCGGCGGAAAAAAGCCCAAAAAAGGGGTGGGCTATAGCCTTGGGGCGTGTGGCTGGCGAACTTCGTCCGCCGGACTCGGAATGCGACGAGACTTTGTCCAACCCCTCCCCGCAACAAAAATAGGCCGTGGGCACAGCCGTGCCCAAAAAAGAGCAGTCGAACCCCTTGGCGCCAAGTTCGTCCTGTGGAAAAATGCCCAAAAAGGGGGTGGGCTATAGCCTTGGGGCGTGGGGCTGGCGAACTTCGTCCGCTGGACTCGGAATGGGCCTAGGCTTTGCCCACCCCCGCCCCGTCACAAAAATAGGCTGCGGGCACAGCCGCGCCCAAAAAAGATCTGCCGAACCCCTTGGCACCAAGTTCGTCCTGCGGAAAAATCCTCAAAAAGGGGGGTGGGCTATAGCCTTGGGGCGTGGGGCTGGCGAACTTCGTCCGCCGGACTCGGAACGGGCCGAGACTTTGCCCACCCTCCCCGTGACAAAAATAGGCCACGGGCACAGCCGCGCCCAAAAAGGACCTGCCGAACCCCTTGGTGCCAAGTTCATCCTGCGGAAAAATTCCCAAAAAGGGGTGGGCTATAGCCTTGGCGCGTGGGGCTGGCGATCTTCGTCTGCCAGACTCGGAATGGGCCGAGACTTTTCCCACCCCCTCCCAGTGACAAAAATAGGCCGCGGACACAGCCGCGCACAAAAAAGAGCAGCCGAACCACTTGGCGCCAAGTTCGTCCTAAGGAGAAATGCCCAAAAAAGGGGTGTGCCATAGCCTTTGGGCGTGGGGCCGGCGAACTTCGTCCGCCTTCCTCGGAATAGGACAAGAGTTTGGCCACCCCCTCTCCACAACAAAAATAGGCCCCGGGCACAGCCGCGCCCAAAGAAGAGCAGCCGAACCCTTGGCGCCAACTTCGTCCTGCAGAAAAATGCCCAAAAAGGGGGTGGGCTATAGCCTTGGGGCTTGGGGCTGGCGAACTTCATCCGCCGGACTCGGAATCGGCCGAGACTTTGACCACCCCCTCCCCGCGACAAAAATAGACCGCGGGGAAAGCCGCGCAAAAAAATGAGCAGCCGAACCCCTTGGCCCAAAAAGGTTGTGGGCTATAGCCTTGGGGCGTGGGGCTGGCGATCTTCGTCCGCCAGACTCGGAATGGGCCGAGACTTTTCCCACCACCTCCCAGCGACAAAAATAGGCCGCGGGCACAGCCGCGCCCAAAAAAGAGCAGCCAAACCCCTTGGCGCCAAGTTCGTCCTGCGGAAAAATGCCCAAAAAAGGGGTGTCCTATAGCCTTTGGGCGTGGGGCCGCGGAACTTCATCCGCCGGACTCGGAATGGGCCGAGGCTTTGGCTACCCCTCGCCGTGACAAAAATAGGCTGCGGGCACAGCCGCACCCAAAAAAGAGCAGCCAAACCCCTTGGCGCCAAGTTCATCCTGCGGAAAAATGCGCAAAAAAGGGGTGTGCTATAGCCTTTGGGCGTGGGGCCGCTGAACTTCGTCCGCCGGACTCGGAATGATCCGAGACTTTGGCGACCCCTCCCCGTGACAAAAATAGGCGGCGGGCACAGCCGCGCCCAAAAAAGATCAGCCGATCCCCTTGGCGCCAAGTTCGTCCTGCGGAAAAATGCCCAAAAAAGGGGTGGGCTATAGCCTTGGGGCGTGAGGCTGGCGAACTTCGTCCGCCGGACTCGGAATGGGCCGAGACTTTGCCCACCCCCTCCCCGTGACACAAATAGGCTGCGGGCACAGCCGCGCCCAAAAAAGAGCAGCCGAACCCCTTGGCGCCAAGTTTGTCCTGCGGAAAAATGCCCAAAAAGGGGATGGGCTATGGCCTTGGGGCGTGGGGCCGGCGCACTTCGTCCGCCGGACTCGGAATGGGCCGAGGATTTGCCTACCCCCTCCCCACCACAAATATAGGCCGCGGGCACAGCCGCGGCAAAAAAGAGCAGCCAAACCCCTTGGCGCCAAGTTCGTCCGGCGGAAAAATGCGCAAAAAAGGGGTGTGCTATAGCCTTTGGGCGTGGGGCAGCCAAACTTCGTCCGCCGGACTCGGAATGGGCCGAGGCTTTGGCTAACCCCTCCCCGCGACAAAACTAGGCCGCGGGCACAGCCGCGCTCAAGAAAGAGCAGCCGAACCCCTTGGCGCCAAGTTCGTCCTGCGGAAAAATGCCCAAAAAAGGGGTGGGCTATAGCCTTGGGGCGTGCGGCTACCGAAGTTCGTCCGCCGGAGTCGGAATGGGCCGAGTTTTTTTCCACCTCCTCCCCGCGACAAAAATCGGTCGCGGGCACAGCCGCGCCCAAAAAAGAGCTGCCGAATCCCTTGGCGCCAAGTTCGTCCTGCGGAAAAATGCCCAAAAAAGGGGTGTGCTATAGCCTTGGGGCGTGGGGCTAGCGAACTTCGTCCGCCGGACTCGGAATGCGCCGAGACTTTCCCACCCCCTCCCCATGACAAAAATAGGCCGCGGGCACTGCCGCGCCCAAAAAGGAGCTGCCGAACCCCTTGGCGCCAAGTTCGTCCGGCGGAAAAATGCCCAAAAAGGGGATGGGCTATAGCCATGGAGCGTGGGGCCGCCGAACTTCGTCCGCCCGACTCGGAATGGGCCGATACTTTTGCCACCCCCTCCCTGCAACAAAAATAGGCCGCGGGCACAGCCGCGCCCAAAAAAAAGCAGCCGAACACTTGGGGCAAAGTTCGTCCTGCGGAAAAATGCCCAAAGAAGGGGTGGGCTATAGCCTTGGGGTTTGGGGCTGGCGAACTTCGTCCGCCTTCCTCGAAATGGGCCGAGACTTTGCCCACACCCTCCCTGCGACAAAAATAGGCCGCGGGCAGAGCCGGGCCCACAAAAGAGCAGCCGAACCCCTTGGCGCAAAGTTCATCCTGCGGAAAAATGCCCAAAGAAGGGGTGGGCTATAGCCTTGGGGTTTGGGGCTGGCGAACTTCGTCCGCCTTCCTCGGAATGGGCCGAGACTTTGCCCACGCCCTCCCCGTGACAAAAATAGGCCGCGGGCACAGCCGCGCCCAAAAAAGAGCAGCCAAACCCCTTGGCGCCAAGTTCGTCCTGCGGAAAAATGCCCGAAAAAGTGGTGGGCTATACCCTTGGGGCGTGGGGCTGGCGAACTTCGTCCGCCGGACTCGGAATGGGTCGAGACTTTTCCCACCCCCTCCCCGCGACAAAAGTAGGCCGCGGGCACCGCCGCGCTCAAGAAAGAGCAGCCGAACCCCTTGGCGAAAAGTTCGTCCTGCGGAAAAATGCCCAAAAAGGGGGTCGGCTATAGCCTTGGGGCGTGGGGCTGGCGAACTTCGTCCACCGGACTCGGAATGGGCCGAGACTTTTCCCACCCCCTCCTGCGATAAAAATAGGCCGAGGGCACAGCCGCGCCCAATAAAGAGCAGCCGAACCCCTTGCCGCTAAGTTCGTCCTGTGGAAAAATGCCCAAAAAGGGATGGGCTATAGCCTTGGGGCGTGGGGCTGGCGCACTTCGTCCGCCGGAGTCGGAATGGGCCGAGGCTTTCCCTACCCCCTCCCCGTGACAAAAATAGGCTGCGGGCACAGCCGCGCCCGAAAAAGAGCTGCCGAACCCCTTGGCGCCATGTTCGTCCTGTGGAAAAATGCACAAAAAAGGGGTGTGCTATAGCCTTTGGGCGTGGGGCCGGCGAACTTCGTCCGCCTTCCTCGGAATGGGCCGAGACTTGGGCCACCCCCTCCCCATGACAAAAATAGGCCGCGGACACAGCCGCGCCCAAAAAAAAGCAGCCGAACCCCTTGGCGCCAAGTTCGTCCTGTGGAAAAATGCCCAAAAAAGGGGTGGCCAATAGCTTTGGGGCGTGGGGAGGGCGAACTTCGTCCGCCGGACTCGGAATGCGCCGAGGCTTTGCCCACCCCCTCCCCGCGACAAAAATAAGCCGCGGGCTCAGCCGCGCCCAAAAAAGAGCAGCTGAACCCCTTAGCGCCAAATTCGTCCGGCGGAAAACTGCCCAAAAAAGTGGTGGGCTATGGCCTTGGGGAGTGGGGCCGGCGCACTTCGTCCGCCAGACTCGGAAGGGGCCGAGACTTTGGCCACCCCCTCCCTGCGACGAAAACAGGCCGCGGGCACTGCCGCGCCCAAAAAAGAGCAGCCGAACCCCTTGGCGCCAAGTTCGTGCTGCGGAAAAATGCCCAAAAAAGGGGTGTGCTATAGCCTTTGGGAGTGGGGCCGGCGAACTTCATCCGCCTTCCTCGGAATGGGCTGAGATTTTGGCCAACCCCTTCCCGCGCCAAAAATAGGCCGTGGGCACAACCGCGCCCAAAAAAGAGCTGCCGAACCCCTTGGCGCCAAGTTCGTCCTGCGGAAAAATGCCCAAAAAAGGGGTGTGCTATAGCCTTGGGGCATGGGGCCGGCGAACTTCGTCTGCCAGACTCGGAATGGGCCGAGACTTTGCCCACCCCCTCCCCGCGACAAAAATAGGCTGCAGGAACAGCCGCGCCCAAAAAAGGGCAGCCGAACCCCTTGGCGCCAAGCTCGTCCTGCGGAAAAATGCCCAAAAAAGGGGTGTGCTATAGCCTTTGGTCGTGGGGCTGGCGAACTTCGTCCACCGGACTCGGAACGGGCCGAGACTTTTCCCACACCCTCCCCGCGACCAAAATAGGCCGCAGGCACTGCCTGGCCCAGAAAAGAGCAGTCGAACCCCTTGGCGCCAAGTTCGTCCTGCGAAAAAATGCCACAAAAAAGGGGTGTGCTATAGCCTTTGGGCGTGGGGCGGGCGAACTGCGTCCGCCGGACTCAGACTGGGCCGAGGCTTTGACCACCCCCTCCCCGCGACAAAAATAGGCCGCGGACACAGCCGCGCCCAAAAAAGAGCAGCCGAACCCCTTGGCGCCAAGTTCGTCCTGCGGAAAAATGCCCAAAAAAGTGGTGTGCTATAGTCTTGGGGCGTGGGGCTGGCGAACTTCGTCCGCCGGACTCGGAATGGGCCGAGACATTTCCCAACCTCTCCCCATGAGAAAAATAAGCCACGGGCACAGCCGCGCCCAAAAAAGAGCAGCCGAACCCCTTGGCGCCAAGTTCGTCATGCGGAAAAATGCCCAAAAAGGGGGTGGGCTATAGCCTTGGGGCGTGAGGCTGGCGAACTTCGTCCGCCGGACTCGGAATGGGCCGAGACTTTGCCCACCCCCTCCCCGCGACACAAATAGGCCGCGGGCACAGCCTCGCCCAAAAAAGAGCAGCCGAACCCCTTGGCGCCAAGTTCGTCCTGAGGAAAAATGCCAAAAAAGGGGTTGGGCTATAGCCTTGGGGCGTGGGGCCAGCGAACTTCGTCCGCCGGACTCGGAATGGGCCGAGGCTTTGCCTGCCCCCTCCCCGCGACAAAAATAGGCTGCCGGCGCAGCCGCGCCCAAAAAAGAGCAGCCAATCCCCTTGGCGCCAAGTTCGTCCGGCGGAAAAATGCCCAAAAAGGTGGTGGGCTATACCCTTGGGGCGTGGGGCTGGCGAACTTCGTCCGCCGGACTCGGAATGGGCTGAGACTTTTCCCACCCCCTCCCCGCGACAAAAGTAGGCCGCGGGCACAGCCGAGCCCAAGAAAGAGCAGCCGAACCCCTTGGCGAAAAGTTCGTCCTGCGGAAAAATGCCCAGAAAGGGGGTCGGCTATAGCCTCGGGGCGTGGGGCTGGCGAACTTCGTCCACCGGACTCGGAATGGGCCGAGACTTTTCCCACCCCCTCCTGCGACAAAAATAGGCCGAGGGCACAGCCGCGCCCAATAAAGAGCAGCCGAACCCCTTGGCGCCAAGTTCGTGCTGCGGAAAAATGCCCAAAAAAGGGGTGTGCTATAGCCTTTGGGCGTGGGGCTGGTGAACCTCGTCCGCCGGACTCGTAATGGGCCAAGACTTTTCCCACCACCTCCCCGCGACAAAAATAGGCCGCGGGCACCGCCGCGTCCAAAAAAGAGCAGCCGATCCCCTAGGCGCCAAGTTCATCCTGCGGAAAAATGCCCAAAAAATGCATGTGCTATAGCCTTGGGGCGTGGGGCGGGCGAACTACGTCCGCCGGACTCGGAATAGGCCGAGACTTTGCCCACGCCCTCCCCGTGACAAAAATAGGCCGCGGGCACAGCCGCGCCCAAAAAAGAGCAGCCAAACCCCTTGGCGCCAAGTTCGTCCTGCGGAAAAATGCCCGAAAAAGTGGTGGGCTATACCCTTGGGGCGTGGGGCTGGCGAACTTCGTCCGCCGGACTCGGAATGGGTCGAGACTTTTCCCACCCCCTCCCCGCGACAAAAGTAGGCCGCGGGCACCGCCGCGCTCAAGAAAGAGCAGCCGAACCCCTTGGCGAAAAGTTCGTCCTGCGGAAAAATGCCCAAAAAGGGGGTCGGCTATAGCCTTGGGGCGTGGGGCTGGCGAACTTCGTCCACCGGACTCGGAATGGGCCGAGACTTTTCCCACCCCCTCCTGCGATAAAAATAGGCCGAGGGCACAGCCGCGCCCAATAAAGAGCAGCCGAACCCCTTGCCGCTAAGTTCGTCCTGTGGAAAAATGCCCAAAAAGGGATGGGCTATAGCCTTGGGGCGTGGGGCTGGCGCACTTCGTCCGCCGGAGTCGGAATGGGCCGAGGCTTTCCCTACCCCCTCCCCGTGACAAAAATAGGCTGCGGGCACAGCCGCGCCCGAAAAAGAGCTGCCGAACCCCTTGGCGCCATGTTCGTCCTGTGGAAAAATGCACAAAAAAGGGGTGTGCTATAGCCTTTGGGCGTGGGGCCGGCGAACTTCGTCCGCCTTCCTCGGAATGGGCCGAGACTTGGGCCACCCCCTCCCCATGACAAAAATAGGCCGCGGACACAGCCGCGCCCAAAAAAAAGCAGCCGAACCCCTTGGCGCCAAGTTCGTCCTGTGGAAAAATGCCCAAAAAAGGGGTGGCCAATAGCTTTGGGGCGTGGGGAGGGCGAACTTCGTCCGCCGGACTCGGAATGCGCCGAGGCTTTGCCCACCCCCTCCCCGCGACAAAAATAAGCCGCGGGCTCAGCCGCGCCCAAAAAAGAGCAGCTGAACCCCTTAGCGCCAAATTCGTCCGGCGGAAAACTGCCCAAAAAAGTGGTGGGCTATGGCCTTGGGGAGTGGGGCCGGCGCACTTCGTCCGCCAGACTCGGAAGGGGCCGAGACTTTGGCCACCCCCTCCCTGCGACGAAAACAGGCCGCGGGCACTGCCGCGCCCAAAAAAGAGCAGCCGAACCCCTTGGCGCCAAGTTCGTGCTGCGGAAAAATGCCCAAAAAAGGGGTGTGCTATAGCCTTTGGGAGTGGGGCCGGCGAACTTCATCCGCCTTCCTCGGAATGGGCTGAGATTTTGGCCAACCCCTTCCCGCGCCAAAAATAGGCCGTGGGCACAACCGCGCCCAAAAAAGAGCTGCCGAACCCCTTGGCGCCAAGTTCGTCCTGCGGAAAAATGCCCAAAAAAGGGGTGTGCTATAGCCTTGGGGCATGGGGCCGGCGAACTTCGTCTGCCAGACTCGGAATGGGCCGAGACTTTGCCCACCCCCTCCCCGCGACAAAAATAGGCTGCAGGAACAGCCGCGCCCAAAAAAGGGCAGCCGAACCCCTTGGCGCCAAGCTCGTCCTGCGGAAAAATGCCCAAAAAAGGGGTGTGCTATAGCCTTTGGTCGTGGGGCTGGCGAACTTCGTCCACCGGACTCGGAACGGGCCGAGACTTTTCCCACACCCTCCCCGCGACCAAAATAGGCCGCAGGCACTGCCTGGCCCAGAAAAGAGCAGTCGAACCCCTTGGCGCCAAGTTCGTCCTGCGAAAAAATGCCACAAAAAAGGGGTGTGCTATAGCCTTTGGGCGTGGGGCGGGCGAACTGCGTCCGCCGGACTCAGACTGGGCCGAGGCTTTGACCACCCCCTCCCCGCGACAAAAATAGGCCGCGGACACAGCCGCGCCCAAAAAAGAGCAGCCGAACCCCTTGGCGCCAAGTTCGTCCTGCGGAAAAATGCCCAAAAAAGTGGTGTGCTATAGTCTTGGGGCGTGGGGCTGGCGAACTTCGTCCGCCGGACTCGGAATGGGCCGAGACATTTCCCAACCTCTCCCCATGAGAAAAATAAGCCACGGGCACAGCCGCGCCCAAAAAAGAGCAGCCGAACCCCTTGGCGCCAAGTTCGTCATGCGGAAAAATGCCCAAAAAGGGGGTGGGCTATAGCCTTGGGGCGTGAGGCTGGCGAACTTCGTCCGCCGGACTCGGAATGGGCCGAGACTTTGCCCACCCCCTCCCCGCGACACAAATAGGCCGCGGGCACAGCCTCGCCCAAAAAAGAGCAGCCGAACCCCTTGGCGCCAAGTTCGTCCTGAGGAAAAATGCCAAAAAAGGGGTTGGGCTATAGCCTTGGGGCGTGGGGCCAGCGAACTTCGTCCGCCGGACTCGGAATGGGCCGAGGCTTTGCCTGCCCCCTCCCCGCGACAAAAATAGGCTGCCGGCGCAGCCGCGCCCAAAAAAGAGCAGCCAATCCCCTTGGCGCCAAGTTCGTCCGGCGGAAAAATGCCCAAAAAGGTGGTGGGCTATACCCTTGGGGCGTGGGGCTGGCGAACTTCGTCCGCCGGACTCGGAATGGGCTGAGACTTTTCCCACCCCCTCCCCGCGACAAAAGTAGGCCGCGGGCACAGCCGAGCCCAAGAAAGAGCAGCCGAACCCCTTGGCGAAAAGTTCGTCCTGCGGAAAAATGCCCAGAAAGGGGGTCGGCTATAGCCTCGGGGCGTGGGGCTGGCGAACTTCGTCCACCGGACTCGGAATGGGCCGAGACTTTTCCCACCCCCTCCTGCGACAAAAATAGGCCGAGGGCACAGCCGCGCCCAATAAAGAGCAGCCGAACCCCTTGGCGCCAAGTTCGTGCTGCGGAAAAATGCCCAAAAAAGGGGTGTGCTATAGCCTTTGGGCGTGGGGCTGGTGAACCTCGTCCGCCGGACTCGTAATGGGCCAAGACTTTTCCCACCACCTCCCCGCGACAAAAATAGGCCGCGGGCACCGCCGCGTCCAAAAAAGAGCAGCCGATCCCCTAGGCGCCAAGTTCATCCTGCGGAAAAATGCCCAAAAAATGCATGTGCTATAGCCTTGGGGCGTGGGGCGGGCGAACTACGTCCGCCGGACTCGGAATAGGCCGAGACTTTTCCCACTCCCTCCCCGCGACAAAAATAGCCCGTAGGCACAGCCGCGCCCAAAAAAGAGCAGTCGAACCCCTTGGCGCCAAGTTCGTCCTGCGGAAAAATGCCACAAAAAAGGGGTGTGTTATAGCCTTTGGGCGTGGGGCTGGCGAACTTCGTCCGCCGGACTCGGAATGGGCCGAGACTTTTCCCACTCGCTCCCCGTGACAAAAATAGGCCGCAGGCACAGCCGCGCCCAAAGAAGAGCAGTCGAACCCCTTGGCGCCAAGTTCGTCGTGCGAAAAAATGCCACAAAAAAGGCGTGCGCTATAGCCTTGGGGCGTGGGGCGGACGAACTACGTCCGCCGGACTCAGAATGGGCCGAGGCTTTGACCTCCCCCTCCCCGTGGTAAAAATAAGCCGCGGACACAGCCGCGCCCAAAAAAGAGCAGCCGAACCCCTTGGCGCCAAGTTCGTCATGCGGAAAAATGCCCAAAAAGGGGGTAGGGTATAGCCTTGGGGCGTGGGGCTGGCGAACTTCGTCTGCCTTCCTCGGAATGGGCTGAGACTTTGCCCATCCCCTCCCCACGACAAAAATAGGCCGCGACCACAGCCGCGCCCAAAAAAGAGCAGCCGAACCCCTTGGCGCCAAGTTCATCCTGCGGAAAAATGCCCAAAAAGGTGGTGGGCTATAAGCCTTGGGGCGTGGGGCTGACGAACTTCGTCCGCTGGACTCGGAATGGGCCGAGACGTTTCCCACCCCCTCCCCGCGATAAAAATAGGCCGCGGGCACAGCCGCGCCCATAAAAGAGCAGCCGATCCCCTTGGCGCCAAGTTCGTCCTGCGGAAAAATGCCCAAAAAACGGGTGTGCTATAGCCTTTGGGCGTGGGGCTGGCGAACTTCGTCCGCCGGACTCGGAATGGGGCGAGACTTTTCCCACTCCCTCCCCGCGACAAAAATAGGCTGCACGCACAGCCGCGCCCAAGAAAGAGCAGTCGAACCCCTTGGCGCCAAGTTCGACCTGCGAAAAAATGCCACAAAAAAGGGGTGTGCTATAGCCTTGGGGCGTGGGGTGGGCGAACTATGTCCGCTGAACTCAGAATGGGCCGAGGCTTTGACCACCCCCTCCCCGTGACAGAAATAGGCCGCAGACACAGCCACGCCCAAAAAAGAGCAGGCGAACCCCTTGGCGCCAAATTCGTCCTGCGGAAAAATGCCCAAAAAGGGGGTGGGCTATAGCCTTTGGGCGTGGGGCTGGCGAACGTCGTCCGCCTGCCTCGGAATGGGCCGAGACTTTGCCCACCCACTCCCTACGACAAAAATAGGCCGCGGGCACAGCCGCGCCCAAAAAAGAGCAGCCGAACCCCTTGGCGCCAAGTTCGTCCTGCGGAAAAATGCCCAAAAAAGGGGTGTGCTACAGTCTTTGGGCGTGGGGCCGGCAAAGTTCCTCCGCCTTGCTCGGAATGGGCCGAGCCTTTTCCCACCCTCTCCCCACGCCAAAAATAGGCCGCGGGCACAGCCGCGCACAAAAACGAGCAGCCGCACCCCTTGGCGCCAAGTTCGTCCTGCGGAAAAATGCCCAAAAAGGAGGTGGGCTACAGCCTTGGGGCGTGGGGCTGGCGAACTTCGTCCGCCTTACGCAGAATCGGCAGAGACTTTGCCCACCCCCTCCCCGAGGCGAAAATAGGCTGCGGCACAGCCGCGCCCAAAAAAGATAAGCCGAACCCCTTGGCGCCAAGTTTGTCCTGCGGAAACATGCCCAAAAAGGGGGTGCACTATATAGCCTTGGGGCGTGGGGCTGGCGAACTTCGTCCGCCGCACTCGGAATGGGTCGAGAATTTGCCCACCCCCTCTCCACGACAAAAATAGGCCGCGGACACAGCCGCGCCCAAAAAAGTTCAGCCGAACCCTTTGGCGCCAAGTTCGTCCTGCGAAAAAATGCCCAAACAGGGGGCGGGCTATAGCCTTGGGGCGTGGGGCTGGCTAACTTCGTCCGCCTGACTCGGAATGGGTCGAGACTTTGCCCACCCCCTCCCCGCGACAAAGATAGGCCGTGGACACAGCCGCGCCCAAAAATGGGCAGCCGAACCCCTTGGCGGCAAGTTCGTCCTGCAGAAAAATGCCCACAAAGGGGGTGGGCTATAGCCCTGGGGCGTGGGGCCGGCGAACTCCGTCCGCCGGACTCGGAATGGGTCGAGACTTTGCCCACCCCCTCCCCGCAATAAAAATAGGCCACGGACACAGCCGCGCCCATAAAAGTGCAGGCGAACCCCTTGGCGCCAAGTTCGTCATGCGGAAAAATACCCAAATAGGGGGTGGGCTATAGCCTTGGGGCGTGGGGCTGGCGAACTTCGTCCGCCGGACTCGGAATGGGTTGAGACTTTGCCCAACCCCTCCCCGCGACAAAAATAGGCCGCGGACACAGCCGCGCCCAAAAAAGAGCAGCCGAACCCCTTGGCGCCAAGTTCGTCCTGCGGAAAAATGCCCAAAAAAGGGGTGTGCTATAGTCTTTGGGCGTGGGGCCGGCAAAGTTCCTCCGCCTTGCTCGGAATGGGCCGAGCCTTTTCCCACCCTCTCCCCACGCCAAAAATAGGCCGCGGAAACAGCCGCGCACAAAAACGAGCAGCCGCACCCCTTGGCGCCAAGTTCGTCCTGCGGAAAAATGCCCAAAAAGGAGGTGGGCTACAGCCATGGGGCGTGGGGCTGGCGAACTTCGTCCGCCTTACGCGGAATCGGCAGGGACTTTGCCCACCCCCTCCCCGAGGCAAAAATAGGCGGCGGCACAGCCTCGCCCAAAAAAGAGCAGCCGAACCCCTTGGCGCCAAGTTCGTCCTGCGGAAACATGCCCAAAAAGGGGGTGGGCTATATAGCCTTGGGGCGTGGGGCTGGCTAACTTCGTCCGCCGGACTCGGAATGGGTCGAGACTTTGCCCACCCCCTCCCCGCGACAAAGATAGGCCGTGGACACAGCCGCGCCCAAAAAAGGGCAGCCGAACCCCTTGGCGGCAAGTTCGTCATGCGGAAAAATGCCCAAAAAGGGGGTAGGGTATAGCCTTGGGGCGTGGGGCTGGCGAACTTCGTCTGCCTTCCTCGGAATGGGCTGAGACTTTGCCCACCCCCTCCCCACGACAAAAATAGGCCGCGACCACAGCCGCGCCCAAAAAAGAGCAGCCGAACCCCTTGGCGCCAAGTTCATCCTGCGGAAAAATGCCCAAAAAGGTGGTGGGCTATAAGCCTTGGGGCGTGGGGCTGACGAACTTCGTCCGCTGGACTCGGAATGGGCCGAGACGTTTCCCATCCCCTCCCCGCGACAAAAATAGGCCGCGGGCACAGCCGCGCCCATAAAAGAGCTGCCGATCCCCTTGGCGGCAAGTTCGTCCTGCGGAAAAATGCCCAAAAAACGGGTGTGCTATAGCCTTTGGGCGTGGGGCTGGCGAACTTCGTCCGCCGGACTCGGAATGGGGCGAGACTTTTCCCACTCCCTCCCCGCGACAAAAATAGGCCGCACGCACAGCCGCGCCCAAGAAAGAGCAGTCGAACCCCTTGGCGCCAAGTTCGACCTGCGAAAAAATGCCACAAAAAAGGGGTGTGCTATAGCCTTGGGGCGTGGGGTGGGCGAACTATGTCCGCTGAACTCAGAATGGGCCGAGGCTTTGACCACCCCCTCCCCGTGACAGAAATAGGCCGCAGACACAGCCACGCCCAAAAAAGAGCAGGCGAACCCCTTGGCGCCAAATTCGTCCTGCGGAAAAATGCCCAAAAAGGGGGTGGGCTATAGCCTTTGGGCGTGGGGCTGGCGAACGTCGTCCGCCTGCCTCGGAATGGGCCGAGACTTTGCCCACCCACTCCCTACGACAAAAATAGGCCGCGGGCACAGCCGCGCCCAAAAAAGAGCAGCCGAACCCCTTGGCGCCAAGTTCGTCCTGCGGAAAAATGCCCAAAAAAGGGGTGTGCTACAGTCTTTGGGCGTGGGGCCGGCAAAGTTCCTCCGCCTTGCTCGGAATGGGCCGAGCCTTTTCCCACCCTCTCCCCACGCCAAAAATAGGCCGCGGGCACAGCCGCGCACAAAAACGAGCAGCCGCACCCCTTGGCGCCAAGTTCGTCCTGCGGAAAAATGCCCAAAAAGGAGGTGGGCTACAGCCTTGGGGCGTGGGGCTGGCGAACTTCGTCCGCCGCACTCGGAATGGGTCGAGAATTTGCCCACCCCCTCTCCACGACAAAAATAGGTCGCGGACACAGCCGCGCCCAAAAAAGTTCAGCCGAACCCTTTGGCGCCAAGTTCGTCCTGCGAAAAAATGCCCAAACAGGGGGCGGGCTATAGCCTTGGGGCGTGGGGCTGGCTAACTTCGTCCGCCTGACTCGGAATGGGTCGAGACTTTGCCCACCCCCTCCCCGCGACAAAGATAGGCCATGGACACAGCCGCGCCCAAAAATGGGCAGCCGAACCCCTTGGCGGCAAGTTCGTCCTGCAGAAAAATGCCCACAAAGGGGGTGGGCTATAGCCCTGGGGCGTGGGGCCGGCGAACTCCGTCCGCCGGACTCGGAATGGGTCGAGACTTTGCCCACCCCCTCCCCGCAATAAAAATAGGCCACGGACACAGCCGCGCCCATAAAAGTGCAGGCGAACCCCTTGGCGCCAAGTTCGTCATGCGGAAAAATACCCAAATAGGGGGTGGGCTCTAGCCTTGGGGCGTGGGGCTGGCGAACTTCGTCCGCCGGACTCGGAATGGGTTGAGACTTTGCCCAACCCCTCCCCGCGACAAAAATAGGCCGCGGACACAGCCGCGCCCAAAAAAGAGCAGCCGAACCCCTTCGCGCCAAGTTCGTCCTGCGGAAAAATGCCCAAAAAAGGGGTGTGCTATAGTCTTTGGGCGTGGGGCCGGCAAAGTTCCTCCGCCTTGCTCGGAATGGGCCGAGCCTTTTCCCACCCTCTCCCCACGCCAAAAATAGGCCGCGGAAACAGCCGCGCACAAAAACGAGCAGCCGCACCCCTTGGCGCCAAGTTCGTCCTGCGGAAAAATGCCCAAAAAGGAGGTGGGCTACAGCCTTGGGGCGTGGGGCTGGCGAACTTCGTCCGCCTTACGCGGAATCGGCAGGGACTTTGCCCACCCCCTCCCCGAGGCAAAAATAGGCGGCGGCACAGCCTCGCCCAAAAAAGAGCAGCCGAACCCCTTGGCGCCAAGTTCGTCCTGCGGAAACATGCCCAAAAAGGGGGTGGGCTATATAGCCTTGGGGCGTGGGGCTGGCTAACTTCGTCCGCCGGACTCGGAATGGGTCGAGACTTTGCCCACCCCCTCCCCGCGACAAAGATAGGCCATGGACACAGCCGCGCCCAAAAAAGGGCAGCCGAACCCCTTGGCGGCAAGTTCGTCCTGCAGAAAAATGCCCACAAAGGCGGTGGGCTATAGCCCTGGGGCGTGAGGCCGGCGAACTCCGTCCGCCGGACTCGGAATGGGTCGAGACTTTGCCCACCCCCTCCCCGCGATAAAAATAGGCCGCGGACACAGCCGCGCCCATAAAAGAGCAGGCGAACCCCTTGGCGCCAAGTTCGTCATGCGGAAAAATACCCAAATAGGGGGTGGGCTATAGCCTTGGGGCGTGGGGCTGGTGAACTTCGTCCGCCGGACTCGGAATGGGTCGAGACTTTGCCCAACCCCTCCCCGTGACAAAAATAGGCCGCGGGCACAGCCGCGCCCAAAAAAGAGCAGCCGAACCCCTTGGCGCCAAGTTCGTCCTGCGGAAAAATGCCCAAAAAAGGGGTGTGCTACAGTCTTTGGGCGTGGGGCCGGCAAAGTTCTTCCGCCTTGCTCGGAATGGGCCGAGCCTTTTCCCACCCTCTCCCCACGCCAAAAATAGGCCGCGGGCACAGCCGCGCACAAAAACGAGCAGCCGCACCCCTTGGCGCCAAGTTCGTCCTGCGGAAAAATGCCCAAAAAGGAGGTGGGCTACAGCCTTGGGGCGTGGGGCTGGCGAACTTCGTCCGCCTTACGCGGAATCGGCAGAGACTTTGCCCACCCCCTCCCCGAGGGAAAAATAGGCGGCGGCACAGCCGCGCCCAAAAAAGAGCAGCCGAACCCCTTGGCGCCAAGTTCGTCCTGCGGAAACATGCCCAAAAAGGGGGTGGGCTATATAGCCTTGGGGCGTGGGGCTGGCGAACTTCGTCCGCCGGACTCGGAATGGGTCGAGACTTTGCCCAACCCCTCCCCGCGACAAAAATAGGCCGCGGACACAGCCGCGCCCAAAAAAGAGCAGCCGAACCCCTTGGCGCCAAGCTCGTCATGCGGAAAAATACCCAAATAGGGGGTGGGGTATAGCCTTGGGGCGTGGGGCTGGCGAACTTCGTCCGCCGGACTCGGAATGGGTCGAGACTTTGCCCAACTCCTCCCCGCGACAAAAATAGGCCGCGGACACAACCGCGCCCAAAAAAGAGCAGCCGAACCCCTTGGCGCCAACTTCCTCCTGCGGAAAAATGCCCAAAAAGGAGGTGGGCTATAGCCTCGGGGCGTGGGGCTGGCGAACTTTGTCCGCCTTACGCGGAATCGGCAGAGACTTTGCCCACCCCCTCCCCGAGGCAAAAATAGGCAGCAGTACAGCCGCGCCCAAAAAAAAGCAGCCGAACCCCTTGGCGCCAAGTTCGTCCTGCGGAAACATGCCCCAAAAGGGGGTGGGCTATATAGCCTTGGGGCGTGGGGCTGGCGAACTTCGTCCGCCGGACTCGGAATGGGTCGAGAATTTGCCCACCCCCTCTCCGCGACAAAAATAGTCCGCGGACACAGCCGCGCCCAAAAAAGTTCAGCCGAACCCTTTGGCGCCAAGTTCGTCCTGTGAAAAAATGCCCAAATAGGGGGTGGGCTATAGCCTTGGGGCGTGGGGCTGGCTAACTTCGTCCGCCGGACTCGGAATGGGTCGAGATTTTGCCCACCCCCTCCCCGCGACAAAGATAGGCCGTGGACACAGCCGCGCCCAAAAAAGGGCAGCCGAACCCCTTGGCGGCAAGTTCGTCCTGCAGAAAAATGCCCACAAAGGGGGTGGGCTATAGCCCTTGGGCGTGGGGCCGGCGGACTCGGAATGGGTCGAGATTTGCCCACCCCCTCCCCGCGATAAAAATAGGCCGTGGACACAGCCGCGCCCATAAAAGAGCAGGCGAACCCCTTGGCGCCAAGTTCGTCATGCGAAAAAATGCCCACAAAGGGGGTGGGCTATAGCCCTGGGGCGTGGGGCCGGCGAACTCCGTCCGCCGGACTCGGAATGGGTCGAGACTTTGCCCACCCCCTCCCCGCGATAAAAATAGGCCCTGGACACAGCCGCACCCATAAAAGAGCAGGCGAACCCCTTGGCGCCAAGTTCGTCATGCGAAAAAATGCCCACAAAGGGGGTGGGCTATAGCCCTGGGGCGTGGGGCCGGCGAACTCCGTCCGCCGGACTCGGAATGGGTCGAGACTTTGCCCACCCCCTCCCCGCGATAAAAATAGGCCGCGGACACAGCCGCGCCCATAAAAGAGCAGGCGAACCCCTTGGCGCCAAGTTCGTCATACGGAAAAATACCCAAATAGGGGGTGGGCTATAGCCTTGGGGCGTGGGGCTGGCGAACTTCGTCCGCCGGACTCGGAATGTGTCGAGACTTTGCCCAACCTCTCCCCGCGACAAAAATAGGCCGCGGACACAGCCGCGCCCAAAAAAGAGCAGCCGAACCCCTTGGCGCCATGTTCGTCATGCGGAAAAATACCCAAATAGGGGGTGGGGTATAGCCTTGGGGCGTGGGGCTGGCGAACTTCGTCCGCCGGACTCGGAATGGGTCGAGACTTTGCCCAACCCCTCCCCGCGACAAAAATAGGCCGCGGACACAGCTGCGCCCAATAAAGAGCAGCCGAACCCCTTGGCGCCAAGTTCCTCCTCCGGGAAAAATGCCCACAAAGGGGGTGGGCTATAGCCTTGGGGCGTGGGGCTGGCACACTTCGTCCGCCGGACTCGGAATGGACCGAGACTTTGCCAACCCCCTCCCCGCGACAAAAATAGGCCGCGGGCACAGCCGCGCCCAAAAAAGAGCAGCCGAACCCCTAGGTGGCTTGTTCGTCCTGCGGAAAAATGCTCAAAAAGGGGGTGGGCTATAGCCTTGGGGCGTCGGGCGGGCGAACTTCGTCCGCCGGACTCGGAATGGGCCAAGACTCTTCCCACACCCTCCCCGCTACAAAAATAGGCCGTGGGCACAGCTGCGCCCAAAAAAGAGCAGCTGAACCCCTTGGCCCCAAGTTCGTCCTACGGAAAAATGCCCAAAAAAGGGGTGTGCTATAGCGTTTGGGCGTGGGGCCGGAAAAGTTCATCCGCCTTCCTCGGAATGGGCCGAGACTATGCCCACCCCGTCCCCACGATAAAAATAGGCCGCGGCCACAGCCACGCCCAAAAAAGAGCAGCTGAACCCCTTGGCACCATGTTCGTCCTGCGGAAAAATGCCCAAAAAGGGGGTGGGCTATATAGCCTTGGGGCGTGGGGCGGGCGAACTTCGTCCGCCGGACTCGGAATGGGCCGAGACTTTTCCCACCCCCTCCCCACGTCAAAAATAGGCCATGGGCACAGTCGCACCCAAAAAAGCGCAGCCGAACCCCTTGGCGCCAAGTTCTCCTGCGGAAAAATGCCCGAAAAAGGGGTGTGCTATAGCCTAGGTCCGTGGGGCCGGTGAACTTCGTCCGCCTTCCTCGGAATGGGCCGAGACTTTGGCCACCCCCTTCCCGTGCCAAAAATAGACCGCGTGCACAGCCGCGCCCAAAAAAGAGCAGCCCAACCCCTGGGCGCCAAGTTCGTCCTGCGGGAAAATGCCCAAAATAGAGGTGGGCGATAGCCTTGGGGCATGGGGCCGGCGAACATCGTCCGCCGGACTCGGAATGGGCCAAGACCTTTCCCACCCCCTCCCCGCGACAAAAATAGGCCGCGGGCACAGCCGCGCCCAAAAAAGAGCAGCCGAACCCCTTGGCGCCAAGTTCGTCCTGCGGAAAAATGCCCAAAAAAGGGGTGTGCTATAGCCTTGAGGCGTGGGGCAGCTGAAGTTCGTCCGCCGGACTCGGAATGGGCCGATACTTTTCCCAGCACGCTCCACGACAAAAATAGGCCGCGGGCACAGCCGCGCCCAAAAAAGAGCAGCCAAAGGCCTTGGCGCCAAGTTCGTCCCGCGGAAAAATGCCCAAAAAAGGGTGGGCTATAGCCTTGGGGCGTGGGGCTGGCGAACTTCACCCGCCGGACTCGGAATGTGCCGAGACTTCACCCTCCCCCTCCGCGCGACAAAAATAGGCCGCGGGCACAGCCGTGCCCAAAAAAGAGCAGCCGAACCCGTTAGCGCCAAGTTCGTCCTGCAGAAAAATGCCCAAAAAGGCGGTGGGCTATAGCCTTGGGGCGTGGGGCCAGCAAAGTTCATCCGCCGGACTCGGAATGGGCCGAGACTTTTCCCACCCCCTCCCCGCGACAAAAATAGGCCGCGGGCACAGCCGCGCCAAAAAAAGAGCAGCCGAAGCCCTTGGTGCCAAGTTCGTCCTGCGGAAAAATGCCCAAAAAAGGGGTGTGCTATAGCCTTGAGGCGTGGGGCAGCTGAAGTTCGTCCGCCGGACTCGGAATGGGCCGATACTTTTCCCAGCACGCTCCACGACAAAAATAGGCCGCGGGCACAGCCGCGCCCAAAAAAGAGCAGCCAAAGGCCTTGGCGCCAAGTTCGTCCCGCGGAAAAATGCCCAAAAAAGGGTGGGCTATAGCCTTGGGGCGTGGGGCTGGCGAACTTCACCCGCCGGACTCGGAATGTGCCGAGACTTCACCCTCCCCCTCCGCGCGACAAAAATAGGCCGCGGGCACAGCCGTGCCCAAAAAAGAGCAGCCGAACCCGTTAGCGCCAAGTTCGTCCTGCAGAAAAATGCCCAAAAAGGCGGTGGGCTATAGCCTTGGGGCGTGGGGCCGGCAAAGTTCATCCGCCGGACTCGGAATGGGCCGAGACTTTTCCCACCCCCTCCCCGCGAGAAAAATAGGCCGCGGGCACAGCCGCGCCAAAAAAAGAGCAGCCGAAGCCCTTGGTGCCAAGTTCGTCCTGCGGAAAAATGCCCAAAAAAGGGGTGGGCAATAGCCTCGGGGCGTGGGGCTGGCGAACTTCGTCCGCCGGACTCGGAATGGGCCGAGACTTTGCCCACCCCCTCCCCGCGAAAAAAATAGGCCGCGGGCACAGCCGCGGCGAAAAAAGAGCAGCCGAACCCCTTGGCGCCATGTTCGTCCTGCGGAAAAATGCCCAAAAAAGGGGTGTGCTATAGCCTTTGAGCGTGGGGCCGGCAAAGTTCATCCGCCTTCCTCGGAATGGGCCGAGATTTTGACCACCCTCTCCCCGCGCCAAAAATAGGCCGCACACACAGCCGCGCCCAAAATAGGCCGCAGGCACAGCCGTGCCCAAAAAGGAGCAGCCGAAGGCCTTGGCGCCAATTTCCTCCGGCGGAAAAATGCCCAAAAAAGGGTGGGCTATAGCCTTGGGGCGTGGGGCTGGCTAACTTCACCCGCCGGACTCGGAATGTGCCGAGACTTCACCCTCCCCCTCCGCGCGACAAAAATAGGCCGCGGGCACAGCCGTGCCCAAAAAAGAGCAGCCGAACCCGTTAGCGCCAAGTTCGTCCTGCAGCAAAATGCCCAAAAAGGCGGTGGGCTATAGCCTTGGGGCGTGGGGCCGGCAAAGTTCATCCGCCAGACTCAGAATGGGCCAAGACTTTTCCCACCCCCTCCCCGCGAGAAAAATAGGCCGCGGGCACAGCCGCGCCCAAAAAAGAGCAGCTGACCCCTTGGCGCCACGTTCGTCATGAGGAAAAATGCCCAAAAAAGGGGTGGGCTATAGCCTTGGGGCGTGGGGCTGGCGAACTTCATCCGCCGGACTCGGAATGTGCCGAGACTTTACCCTCCCCCTCCGCGCGACAAAAATAAGCCGTGGACACAGCCGCGCCCAAAAAAGAGCAGCCAAACCCCTTGGCGCCAAGTTCGTCCTGTGGAAAATTGCCCAAAAAAGGGGTGTGCTATAGCCTTTGGGCGTGGGGCCGGTAAAGTTCATCCGCAATCCTCAGAATGGGCCGAGACTTTGGCCACCCCCTCCCCGCACCAAAAATAGGCCGCGGGCACAGCCGCACCCAAAAAAGAGCAGCCGGACGACTTGTCGCCAAGTTCGTCCTGCGGAGAAATGCCCAAAAAAGGGGTGGGCTATAGCCTTGGGGCGTGGGGCGGGCGAACTTCGCCCGCCGGACTCGGAATAGGCCGACACTTTGCCCAACCCCTCCCCACGACAAAAATAGGCCGCGGCCACAGCCGTGCCTAAAAAAGAGCAGCCGAACCCCTTTGCGCCAAGTTCGTCCTGCGGAAAAATGCCCAAAAAAGGGGTGGGCTATAGCCTTGGGGCGTGGGGCGGGCGAACTTCGCCCGCCGGACTCGGAATAGGCCGACACTTTGCCCAACCCCTCCCCACGACAAAAATAGGCCGCGGCCACAGCCGTGCCTAAAAAAGAGCAGCCGAACCCCTTGGCGCCAAGTTCGTCCTGCGGAAAAATGCCCAAAAAAAGGGTGGGCTATAGCCTTGGGGCGTAGGGCTGGCGAACTTCGTCCGCCGGAGTCAGAATGTCCCGAGACTTTGCCCACCCCCTCCCTGCGAATAAAATAGGCCGCGGGCACAGCCGCGCCCAAAAAAGAGCAGCCGAACCCCTTGGCGCCAAGTTCGTCCAGCGGAAATATGCCCCAAAAGGGGGTGGGCTATAGCCTTCAGGCGTGGGCCTGGCGAACTTCGTCCGCCGGACTCGGAATGGGCCGAGACTTTTCCCACCCCCTCCCCGTGACAACAATAGGCCGTGGACACAGCTGCGCCCAAAAAAGAGCAGCCAAACCCCTTGGCGCGAAGTTCGTCCTGTGGAAAATTGCCCAAAAAAGGTGTGTGCTATAGCCTTTGGGCATGGGGCCGGCAAAGTTCATCCGCAATCCTCAGAATGGGCCGAGACTTTGGCCACCCCCTCCCCGCGCCAAAAATAGGCCGCGGGCACAGCCTCGCCCAAAAAAGAGCAGCCGGACCACTTGGCGCCAAGTACGTCCTGCGGAGAAATGCCCAAAAAACGGGTGTGCTATAGCCTTGGGGCGTGGGGCCGGCGAACTTCGTCCGCCTTCCTCAGAATGTGCCGAGACTTTGTCCACCCCCTCCCCGCCACCAAAATAGGCCGCGGGCACAGCCGCGCCCAAAAAAGAGCAGCCGAACCCCTTGGCAGAAGTTCGTCCTGCGGAAAAATGCCCAAAAAAAGGGTGGGCTATAGCCTTGGTGCGTGGGGCTGGCAAACTTCATCCGCCGGACTCGGAATGTGCCGAGACTTTGCCCACCCCCTCCTTGCGACAAAAATAGGCCGCGGGCACAGCTGCGACCAAAAAAGAGCAGCCGAACCCCTTGGCGCCAAGTTCGTCCTGCCGAAAAGTGCCCAAAAAAGGGGTGTGCTATAGCCTTTGGGCGTGGGGCCGGCAAAGTTCATCCGCCTTCCTCGGAATGGGCCGAGACTTTGGCCACCCCCTCCCAACGCCAAAAATAGGCCGCGGACTCAGCCGCGCCCAAAAAAGACCAGCCGAACCCCTTGGCGCCAAGTTCGTCCTGCGGAAAAATGCCCAAAAAAGGGGTGTGCTATAGCCTTGGGGCGTGGGGCGGGCGAACTTCGTCCGCCGGACTCGGAATGTGCCGAGACTTTGTCCACCCCCTCCCCGCGGCAAAAATAGGCCGCGAACACCGCCGCGCCCAAAAAAGAGCAGCCGAACCCCTTGGCGCCAAGTTCGTCCTGCGGAAAAATGCCCAAAAAATGGGTGGGCTATAGCCTTGGGGCGTGGGGCGGGTGAACTTTATCCGCCGGTCGCGGAATGGGCCGAGACTGTGCCCACGCTCTCCCCATGACAAAAATAGGCCGCGGGCAAAGCTGCGCCGAAAAAAAAACAGCCGAACCCCCTGGTGCCAAGTTCGTCCTGCGGAGAAATGACCAAAGTAGTGGTGTGCTTTAGCCTTGGGGCATGCGGCTGGCAAAGTTCGTCCCCCGGACTCGGAATGGACCGAGACTTTTCTCACCCCCTCCCCGCGACAAAAATAGGCCGCGGGCACAGCCACGCCCAAAAAAGAGCAGCCGAACCCGTTGGCGCCAAGTTCGTCCTGCGGAAAAATGCCCAAAAATGGGGTGGGCTATAGCCTTGGGGCGTGGGGCTGGTGAACTTCGTCCGCCTTCCTTGGAATGGGCCGAGACTCTGCCCAACCCTCCCCGTGAAAAAAATAGGCCGCGGGCACAGCCGCGCCCAAAAAAGAGCAGCCGAACCCCTTGGCGCCAAGTTCGTCCTGCGGAAAAGTGCCCAAAAAAGGGGTGTGCGATAGCGTTTGGGCGTGGGGCCGGCAAAGTTCATCCGCCTTCCTCGGAATGGGCCGAGACTTTGGCCACCCCCTCCCCACGCCAAAAATAGGACGCGGGCACAGCCGCGCCCAAAAAAAAGCAGCCGAACCCCTTGGTGCCAAGTTCGTCCTGCGGAAAAATGCCCAAAAAAGAGGTGGGCTATAGCCTTGGGGCGTGGGGCGAGCGAACTTCGTCCGCCGGACTCGGAATGGGCCGAGACTTTGGCCACCCCCTCCCCACGACAAAAATAGGCCGCGGGCACAGCCGCGTCCAAAAAAGAGCAGCTGAACCCCTTGGTGCCAAGTTCGCCCGGCGGAAAAATGCCCAAAAAAGGGGTGGGCTATAGCCTTGGGTCGTGGGGCTGGCGAACTTCGTCCGCCTGACTCGGAATGGGCGGAGACATTGCCCACCCCCTCCCCGCAACAAAAATAGGCTGCGGGCACAACCGCGCCCAAAAAAGTGCAGCCGAACCCCTTGGCGCGAAGTTCGTCCTGCGGAAAAATGCGCAAAAAAGGGGTGTGCTATAGCCTTTGGGCGTGGGGCCGGCAAAGTTCGTCCGCTGGACTCGGAATGGGCCGGGCCTTTGGCCACCCCCTCCCCCCGACAAAAATTGGTCGCGGGCACAGCCGCGCCCAAAAAAGAGTAGCCGAACCCCTTGGCGCCAAGTTCGTCCTGCGGCAAAATACCCAAAAAAGGGGTGTGCTATAGCCTTTGGGCGTCGGGCCGGCAAAGTTCATCCGCCTTCCTCGGAATGGGCCGAGACTTTTCCCACCCCTTCCCCGTGCCAAAAATAGGCCGCGGGCACAGCTGCGCCCAGAAAAGAGCAGCCGAATCCCTTGGCGCCAAGTTCGTCCTGCGGAAAAATGCCCAAAAAGGGGGTGGGCTACAGCCTTCGGGCGTGGGGTGGGCGAACTTCGTCCGCCTTCCTTTGAATGGGCCGAGACTTTGGCCACCCCCTCCCCCCGCCAAAAATAGGATGCGGGCACAGCCGCGCACAAAAAAGAGCAGCCGAACCCCTAGGCGCCAAGTTCGTCCTGCGGAAAAATGCCCAAAAAAGGGGTGGGCTATTGCCTTGGGGCGTGGGGCTGCCGAACTTCGTCCGCCGGACTCGGAATGGGCCGAGACTTTGCCTACCCCCTCCCCGCGACAAAAATAGGCCGCGGGCACAGCCGCGCCCAAAAAAGAGCAGCCAAACCCCTTGGCGGCAAGTTCGTCCTGCGGAAAAATGCCCAAAAAAGGGGTGTGCTATAGCCTTTGGGCGTGGGGCCGGCGAACTTCGTCCGCCTTCCTCGGAATGGGCCGAGACTGTGCCCACCCCCTCCCCGCGACAAAAATAGGCCGCGGGCAGAGCCGCGCCAAAAAAAGAGCAGCCGAACCCCGTGGCGCCAAGTTCGACCTGCGGAAAAATGTCCAAAAAAGGGGTGTGCTATAGCCTTTGGGTGTGGGGCCGGCGAACTTCGTCCGCCTTCGTCGGAATGGGCCGAGACTTTGGCCACCCCCTCCCCGTGACAAAAATAGGCCGCGGGCACAGCCGCACCAAAAAAAGAGCAGCCGAACCCCTTGGTGCCAATTTCGTCCTGCGGAAAAATGCCCAAAAAGGGGGTGGGCTATAGCCTTGGGGTGTGGGGCAGGCGAACTTCGTCCGGCGGACTCGGAATGGGCCGAGACTTTGCCCACCCCCTCTCCACAACAAAAATAGGCCGCGGGCACAGCCGCGACCAAAAAAGAGCAGCCGAACCCCTTGGTGCCAAGTTCGTCCTGCGGAAAAATGCCCAAAAAGGGGGTGGGCTATAGCCTTGGGGTGTGGGGCAGGCGAACTTCGTCCGGCGGACTCGGAATGGGCCGAGACTTTGCCCACCCCCTCTCCACAACAAATGTAGGTCGCGGGCACAGCCGCGACCAAAAAAGAGCAGCCGAACCCCTTGGCGCCAAGTTCGTCCTGCGGAAAAATGCCCAAAAAAGGGGTGGGCTATAGCCTTGGGGAGTGGGGCGGGCGAACTTCGTCCGCTGGACTCGGACAGGGCCGAGACTTTTCCCACCCCCTCCCCGTGACAAAAATAGGCAGTGGGCACAGCCGCGCCCAAAAAAAAGCAGCCGAACCCCTTGGCGCCACGTTCATCCTGCGGAAAAATGCCCAAAAAGGGGGTGGGCTACAGCCTTCGGGCGTGGGGTGGGCGAACTTCGTCCGCCTTCCTTTGAATGGGCCGAGACTTTGGCCACCCCCTCCCCATGCCAAAAATAGGACGCGGGCACAGCCGCGCACAAAAAAGAGCAGCCGAACCCCTAGGCGCCAAGTTCGTCCTGCGGAAAAATGCCCAAAAAAGGGGTGGGCTATTGCCTTGGGGCGTGGGGCTGCCGAACTTCGTCCGCCGGACTCGGAATGGGCCGAGACTTTGCCCACCCCCTCCCCGCGACAAAAATAGGCCGCGGGCACAGCCACGCCCAAAAAAGAGCAGCCAAACCCCTTGGCGGCAAGTTCGTCCTGCGGAAAAATGCCCAAAAAAGGGGTGTGCTATAGCCTTTGGGCATGGGGCCGGCGCACTTCGTCCGCCTTCGTCGGAATGGGCCGAGACTTTGGCCACCCCCTCCCCGCGACAAAAATAGGCCGCGGGCACAGCCGCACCAAAAAAAGAGCAGCCGAACCCCTTGGCGCCAAGTTCGTCCTGCGGAAAAATGCCCAAAAAAGGGGCGTGCTATAGCCTTGGGGCGTGGGGTGGACGAACATCGTCCGCCGGACCCGGAATGGGCCGAGACTTTGCCCACCCCCTCCCCGTGACAAAATAGGCCGCGGGCTCAGCCGCACCCAAAAAAGAACAGCCGAACCCCTTGGCGCCAAGTTCGTCCTGCTGAAAAATGCCCAAAAAGGGGGGGGACTATAGCCTTGGGGCGTGGGGCTGGCGATCATCGTCCGCCAGACTCGGAACGGGCCGAGATTTTTCCCACCCCCTCCACGTGGCACAAATAGGCCGCGGGGCAGCCGCGCCCAAAAATTGCAGCCGAACCCTTTGGCGCCACGTTCGTCCTGCGGAAAAATGCTAAAAAAGGAGATGGGCGATAGCCAGGGGGCGTGGGGCCGGCGAACCTCGTCCGCCGGGCTCGGAATGGGCCGAGACTTTGACCACCCACTCCCCACGACAAAAATAGGCCGCGGGGACAACCGCGTCCAAAAAATAGCAGCCGATCCCGTTGGCGCCAAGTTCATCCGGCTGAAAAAGGGGATGGGCTATAGCCTTGGGGCGTGGGGCCGGCGAATTTCGTCCGCCGGACCCGGAATGGGCCGAGGCTTTGCCCACCCCCTCGCCGTGACAAAAATAGGCCGCGGGCACAGCTGCGCCCAAAAAAGAGCAGCCGAAACCCTTGGCGCCAAGTTTGTCCTGCGGAAAAATGCCCAAAAAGGGGGTGGGCTACAGCCTTCGGGCGTGGGGCGGACGAACATCGTCCGCCTTCCTTCGAATGGGCCGAGACTTTGGCCACCCCCTCCCCACGCCAAAAATAGGCCGCGGGCTCAGCCGCGCACAAAAAAGAGCAGCCGAACCCCTTGGCGCCAAGTTCGTCCTGCGGAAAAATGCCCAAAAAGGGGGTGGGCTATAGCCTTGGGGCGTGGGGCTGGCGAACTTCGTCCGCCGGACTTGGAATGGGCCGAGACTTTTCCCACCCCCTCCCGGAGACAAAAATAGGCCGCGGGCACAGCCGCGCCCAAAAAGGAGCAGCCGAACCCCTTGGCGCCAAGTTCGTCCTGCTGAAAAATGCCCAAAAAGGGGGTGGACTATAGGCTTGGGGCGTGGGGCTGGCGATCATCGTCCGCCAGACTCGGAACGGGCCGAGATTTTTCCCACCCCCTCCCCACGGCAAATATAGGCCGCGGGGGCAGCCGCGCCCAAAAATTGTAGCCGAACCCTTTGGGGCCATGTTCGTCCTGCGGAAAAATGCTAAAAAAGGGGATGGGCGATAGCCAGGGGGCGTGGGGCCGGCGAACCTCGTCCGCCGGACTCGGAATGGGCCGAGACTTTGACCACCCCCTCCCCGCGACAAAAATAGGCTGCGGGGACAACCGCGCCCAAAAAATAGCAGCCGATCCCGTTGGCGCCAAGTTCATCCGGCTGAAAAAGGGGATGGGCTATAGCCTTGGGGCGTGGGGCCGGCGAACTTCGTCCGCCGGTCTCGGAAAGGGCCGAGACTTTGCCCACCACCTCCCTGAGACAAAAATAGGCCGCGGGCACAGCCGCGCCCAAAAAAGAGCAGCCGAACCCCTTGGCCCCAAGTTTATCCCGCGGAAAAATGCCCAAAAAAGGGGTGGGCTATAGCCTGGGGGCGTGGGGCTTGCGAACATCGTCCGCCTTCTTCGGAATGGGCCGAGACTTTGACCACCCCCTCCCCGCAACAAAAATAGGCCGCGGGCACAGCCGCACCCAAAAAAGAGCAGCCGAACCCCTTGGCGCCAAGTTTGTCCTGCGGAAAAATGCCCAAAAAAGGGGTGGGCTATAGCCTTGGGGAGTGGGGCTGGCGAACTTCGTCCGCCGGATTCGGAAAGGGCCGAGACTTTGCCCACCACCTCCCCGAGACAAAAATAGGCCGCGGGCACAGCCGCGCCCAAAAAGGTGCGGCCGAACCCCTTGGCGCCAAGGTAATCCCGCGGAAAAATGCCCAAAAAAGGGGTGGGCTATAGCCTTGGGACGTTGGGCTGGCAAACTTCGTCCGCCTTCCTCGGAATGGGCTGAGACATTGCCCATCCCCACCCCGCGAGAAAAATAGGCCATGGGCACAGCCGAAACCCTTGGTGCCAAGTTCGTCCTGCGGAAAAATGTCGAAAAAAGGGGTGTACTTTAGGCTTTGGTCGTGGGGCTGCCGAACTTCCTCCGCCTTTCTCGGAATGGGCCGAGACTTTGGCCACCCCCTCCCCATGCCAAAAATAGGCCACGGGAACAGCCACGCACAAAAAAGAGCAGCCTAACCCCTTGGCGCCAAGTTCGTCCTGCGGAAAAATGCCCAAAAAAGGGGTGGGCTATAGCCTTGCGGCGTGCGGCTGGCGAACTTCGACCGCCGGACTCGGAATTTGCCGAGACTTTGCCCACCCTCTCCCTGTCACAAAAGTAGGCCGCAGGCACAGCCGCGCCCAAAAAGGAGCAGCCGAACGCTTTGGCGCCAAGTTCGTCCTGCGGATAAATGCCCAAAAAGGGGGTGGGCTATAGCCTTGGGGCATGGGGCTGGCGAACTTCGTCCGCCAGACTCGGAATGGGCCGAGGCTTTGCCCACCCCCTCACCGTGACAAAAATAGGCCGCGGGTACAGCCGTGCCCAAAAATGAGCAGCCGAACCCCTACGCGCCACGTTCGTCCTGCGGAAAAATGCCCAAAAAAGGGGTGGGCTATAGCCTTGGGGCGTGGGGCTGGCGAACTTCGTCCGCCGGAGTCGGAATGTGCCGTGACTTTGCCCACCCCCTCCCCGTGACAGAAATAGGCCGCGGGCACCGCCGCGCCCAAAAAAGAGCAGCCGAACCCCTTGGCGCCACGTTCGTCCTGCAGAAAAATGCACAAAAAGGGGGTGGGCTATAGCCTTGGGGCGTGGGGCGGGCGAACTTCATCCGCCGGACTCGGAACGGGCCGAGGCTTTTCCCACCCCCTCCCCGCGTAAAAAACAGGCTGCGGGCACAGCCGCACCCAAAAAACAGCTGTCGAACCCCTTGGCGCCAAGTTCGTCCGGCGGAAAAATGCCCAAAAAAGGGGTGTGCTATAGCCTCGGGGCGTGGGGCGGGGCGAACTTCATCCGCCAGACTCGGAATGTGCCGAGACATTGGCCACCCCCTCCCCTTGAGAAAAATAGGCCGCGGGCGAAGCCGCGCCCAAAAAAGAGCAGCTGAACCCCTTGGCGCCAAGTTCGTCCTACGAAAAATGCCCAAAAAGGGGTCGGCTATAGCCTTGGGGCGTGGGGCGGGCGAACTTCGTCTGCCGGACTCGGAATAAGCCAAGACTTTCCCCACCCCCTCCCCGTGACAAAAATAGGCAGCGGGCACAACCGCGCCCAAAAAAGAGCAGCCGAACCCCTTGGCGCCAAGTTCGTCCTGCGGAAAAATGCCCAAAAAGGGGGTGGGCTATAGGCTTGTGGCGTGGGGCTGGCGAACTTCGTCTGCCGGAGTCGGAATGTGCCGAGACTTTGCCCACCCCCTCCCCGCGACAAAAATAGGCCACGGGCACAGCTGTTCCCAAAAAAGAGCAGCCGAACCCCTTGGCGCCACGTTCGTCCTGCAGAAAAATGCCCAAAAAGGGGGTGGGCTATAGCCTTGGGGCTTGGGGCTGGCGAATTTGTCCGCCGGACTCGGAATGGGCCGAGACTTTGTCCACCCCTTCCCCGCGACACAAATAGGCCACGGGCACAGCCGAGCCCAAAAAAGAGTAGCCGAACCCCTTGGCGCTAAGTTTGTCCTGCGGAAAAATGCCCAAAAAAGGGGTATGCTATAGCCTTTGGGCGTGGGGCCGGCGCACTTCGTCCGCCTTCCTCTGAATGGGCCGAGACATTGGCCACCCCCTCCCCGCGAGAAAAATAGGCCGCGGGCACAGCCGCACCCAAAAAAGAGTACCCGAACCCCTTGGCGCCAAGTTCGTCCTGAGAAAAAATGCCCAAAAAAGGGGTGGGCTATAGCCTTGGGGTGTGGGGCGGGCGAACTTCGTCCGCTGGACTCGGAATAGGCCGAGACCTGTCCCACCCCCTCCCCGAGACAAAAATAGGCCGCGGGCCCAGCCGCGCCCAAAAAAGAGTAGCCGAACCCCTTGGCGCCACGTTCGTCTTGCGGAAAAATGCACAAAATGGGGGTGGGCGATAGCCTTGGGGCGTGGGGCGGGCGTACTTCGTCCGCCGGACTCGAAATGGGCCGAGGATATTCCCACCCCTTCCCCGCAACAAAAATAGGCCGCGGGCACAGCCGCGACCAAAAAAGAGCAGCCGAACCCTTGGCGCCAAGTTCGTCCTGCGGAAAAATGCCCAAAAAGGGGTGGGCTATAGCCTTGGGGCGTGGGGCGGGCGAACTTCGTCCGCCGGACGCGGAATAAGCCAAGACTTCCCCCACCCCCTCCCCGTGACAAAAATAGGCCGCGGGCACAGCCGCGCCCAAAAAGTAGCAGCCGAACCCCATGGCGCCAAGTTCGTCCTGTGGAAAAATGCCCAAATGGGGGGTGGGCTATAGCCTTGGGGCGTGGGGCTGGCGAACTTCGTCCACCGGGCTCAGAATGGGCCGAGGCTTTGCCCACCCCCTCACCGCGACAACAATAGGACGCGGGCACAGCCACGCCCAAAAAAGAGCAGCCGAACCCCTAGGCGCCAAGTTCGTCCTGGGGAAAAATGCCCAAAAAGGGGATGGGCTATAGCCTTGGGGCGTGGGGCTGGCGAACTTCGTCCGCCGGACTCGGAGTGGGTCGAGACTTTGACCACCCCTCCCCATGATAAAAATAGGCCGAGGGCACAGCCGCGCCCAAAAAAGAGAAGCCGAACCCCTTGGCGCCAAGTTCGTCCTGCGGAAAAATGCCCAAAAAAGGGTGGGCTATAGCCTTGGGGCGTGGGGCGGGCGAACTTCATCCGCCGGACTCGGAATGGGCCGAGGCTTTTCCCAGCCCCTCCCCGCGCAGAAAACAGGCTGCGGGCACAGCCGCACCCAAAAAAAAGCAGTCGAACCCCTTGGCGCCAAGTTCGTCCGGCGGAAAAATGCCCAAAAAAGGGGTGTGCTATAGCCTTGGGGCGTGGGGCGGGCGAACTTCGTCCGCCGGACTCGGAATGTGCCGAGACTTTGCGCACCCCCTCCTCGCGCCAAAAATAGGACGCAGGCACAGCCTCGCCCAAAAAGGAGCAGCCGAACCCCTTGGCGCCCGGTTCATCCTGCGGAAAAATGCCCAAAAAGAGGGTGGGCTATAGCCATGGGGCGTGGGGCTGGCGAACTTCGTCCACCGGACTCGGAATGGGCTGAGCCTTTGCCCACCCCCTCAGCGCGACAGAAATAGGCCGCGGGCACAGCCGCGCCCAAAAGAGAGCAGCCGAACCCCTTGGCGCCAAGTTCGTCATGCGGAAAAATGCCAAAAAAAGGATTGGGCTGTAGCCTTGGGGCGTGGGGCGGGCGAACTTCGTCCACCGGTCTCGGAATGTGCCGAGACTTAGCCAACCCCGTCCCCGTGACAAAAATAGGCCGAGGGCACAGCCGCGGCCGAAAAGGAGCAGCTGAACCCCTTAGCGCCAAGTTCGTCCTGCGGAAAAATGCCCAAAACGGGGTCGGCTATAGCCTTGGGGCGTGGGGCTGGCGAACTTCGTCCGTCGGACTCGGAATAAGCCAAGACTTTCCCCACCCCCTCCCCGCGACAAAAATAGGTCGCGGGTACAGCTGCGCCCAAAAAGGAGCAGCCGAACACCTTGGCGCCAAGTTCGTCCTTCGGAAAAATGCCCAAAAAGGGGGTCGGCTATAGCCTTGGGGCGTGGGGCTGGCGAACTTCGTCCACCAGACTCAGAATGGGCCGAGGCTTTGCCCACCCCCTCACCGCAATAAAAATAGGCCGCGGGCATAGCCGCGCCCAAAAAAGAGCAGCCGAACCCCTTGGCGCCAAGTTCGTCCTGCGGAAAAATGCCCAAAAAAGGGGTGTGCTATAGCCTTGGGGCGTGGGGCTGGCCAACTTCGTCCGCCGGACTCGGAATGGGCCGAGGATATTCCCACCCCCTCCCCGCGACAAAAATAGGCAGCGGGCACAACCACGCCCGAAAAAGAGCAGCCGAACCCCTTGGCGCCAAGTTCGTCCTGCGGAAAAATGCCCAAAAAAGGGGTGTGCTATAGCCTTGGGGCGTGGGGCGGGTGAACTTCGTCCACCGGTCTCGGAATGTGCCGAGACTTTGCCAACCCCGTCCCCGTGACAAAAATAGGCCGAGGACACAGCCGCGGCCGAAAAGGAGAAGCTGAACCCCTTAGCGCCAAGTTCGTCCTGCGGAAAAATGCCCAAAACGGGGGTGGGCTATACCCTTGGGGCGTGGGGCTGGCGAACTTCGTCCGCCGGACTCAGAACGGGTTGAGGCTTTGCCCACCCCCTCACCGCGACAAAAATAGGCCGCGGGCACAGCCGCGCCCAAAAAAGAGCTGCCGAACCCCTTGGCGCCAAGTTCGTCCGGCGGAAAAATGCCCAAAAAGGGGGTGGGCTATAGGCTTGGGGCGTGGGGCAGGCGAACTTCGTCCGCCGGACTCGGAATGGGCCGAGGCTTTGCCCACCCCCTCCCCACGACAAAAATAGGCCGTGGGCACAGCCGCGCCAAAAAAGGAGCCGCCAAACCCCTTGGCGCCAAGTTCGTCCTGCGGCAAAATGCCCAAAAACGGGTTGGGCTATAGCCTTGGGGCGTGGGGATGGCAAACTTCGTCCGCCGGACTCGGAATGGGTCGAGACTTTGTCCACACCCTCACCGTGACAAAAATAGGCCACGGGCACAGCCGCGCCCAAAAAAGAGCTGCCGAACCCCTTGGCGCCAAGTTCGTCCTGTGGAAAAATGCCCAAAAAGGGGGTGGGCTATAGCCTTGGGGCGTGGGGATGGCGCACTTCGTCCGCCGGACTCACAATGGGACGAGTCTTTGTCTACCCCCTCCCCGTGACAAAAACATGCCGCGGTTACACCCACGCCCAAAAAAGAACAGCCGAACCCCTTGGTCGGAATGGGACGAGGCTTTGTCCACCCCCTCCCCGTGACAAAAATATGCCGCGGTTACACCCACGCCCAAAAAAGAACAGCCGAACCCCTTGGCGTGAAGTTCGTCCTGCGGAAAAATGCCCAAAAAAGGGGTGGGCTATAGCCTTGGGGCGTGGGGCTGGCGATCTTTGTCCGCAGGACTCGGAATGGGCGGAGACATTTCCCACCCCCTCCCCGCGACAAAATTAGGCCGCGGGCACAGCCGCGCCCAAAAAAGAGCAGCCGAAACCCCTGGCGCCAAGTTCGTCCGGTGGAAAAATGCCCAAAAAAGGGTTGGGCAATAGCCTTGGGGCGTGGGGTTGGCGAACTTCGGTTGCCGGACTCGGAATGGGCCGAGACTTTCCCCACCCCTCCCCGTGACAAAAATAGGCCACGCGCACAGCCACGCCCAAATGAGAGCAGCCGAACCCCTTGGCGCCAAGTTCATCCTGAGGAAAAATGCCCAAAAAGGAGGTGGGCTATAGCCTTGGGGCGTGGGGCGGGCGAGCTTCGTCCGCCGGACTCGGAATGGGCCGAGACTTTGACCACCCCCTCCCCACGACAAAAATAGTCCGTAGGCACAGCCGCGTCCAAAAAAGAGCAGCCGAACCCCTTGGTGCCAAGTTCGTCCTGCGGAAAAATGCCCAAAAAGGGGGTGGGCTATAGCCATGGGGCGTGGGGATGGCGAACTTCGTCCGCCGGACTCGGAATGGGCCGAGGCTCGGTCCACCCCCTCCCCACGACAAACATAGGCCGCGGGCACCGCTGCGCCCAAAAAAGAGCAGCCGAACCCCTTGGAGCCAAGTTCGTCCTGCGGAAAATTGCCCAAAAAGGGGGTGGGCTATAGCCTTGGGGCGTGGGCGGGCGAATTTTGTCCGCCGGACTCGGAATGGGCCGAGACTTTTCCCACCCCCTTCCCGTGACAAAAATATGCCGCGGGCACAGCCGCGCCCAAAAAAGAGCAGCCGAACCCCTTGGCGCCAAGTTTGTCCTGCGGAAAAATGCCCAAAAAAGGGGTGGGCTATAGCCTTGGGACGTGGGGCTGGCGATCTTCGCACGCCGGACTCGGAATGGGCCGAGATTTTTCCCACCCCCTCCCCGCAACAAAAATAGGCCGCAGCCACTGCCGCACCCAAAAAAGAGCAGCCAAACCCCTTGGCGCCAAGTTCATCCTGTGGAAAAATGCCCAAAAAAGGGGTGCGCTATAGCCTTGGGGTGTGGGGCTGGCGAACTTCGTTTGCCGGACTCGGAATGGGCCGAGACTTTTCCCACCCCCTCCCCATGAAAAAAATAGGCCGCGCGCACAGCCGCGCCCAAAAGAGAGCAGCCGAACCCCTTGGCGCCAAGTTCGTCCGGCGGAAAAATGCCCAAAAACGGGTGGGCTATAGTCTTGGGGTGTGGGGCTGGCGACTTTTGTCTGCCGGACTCGGAATGGGCCGAGACTTTTCCCACCCCCTCCCCGCGACAAAAATATACCGCGGGCACAGCCACGCCCAAAAAAGAGCAGCCGAACCCCTTGGCGCCAAGTTCGTCCTGCGGAAAAATGCCCAAAAAAGGGGTGGGCTATAGCCTTGGGGCGTGGGGCTGGCGATCTTTGTCCGCCGGACTCGGAATGGGCGGAGACATTTCCCACCCCGTCCCCGCGACAAAATTAGGCCGCGGGCACAGCCGCGCCCAAAAAAGAGCAGCCGAACCCCTTGGCGCCAAGTTCGTCCTGCGGAAAAATGCCCAAAAAAGGGTTGGGCAATAGCCTTGGGACGTGGGGTTGGCGAACTTCGGTTGCCGGACTCGGAATGGGCCGAGACTTTTCCCACCCTCTCCCCGTGAAAAAAATAGGCCGCGGCCACAGCCGCGCCCAAATGAGAGCAGCTGAACCCCTTGGCGCCAAGTTCGTCCTGTGGAAAAATGCCCAAAAAAGGGGTGGGCTATAGCCTTGGGGAATGGGGCTGGCGAACTTCGTTTGCCGGACTCGGAATGGGCTGAGACTTTCCCCACCCCCTCCCCACGACAAAAATAGGCAGCGGGCACAGCCGTGTCATAAAAGAGCAGCCGAACCCTTTGGCGCCAAGTTCGTCCAACGGAAAAATGCCCAAAAAGGTGATGGGCTATAGCCATGGGCCGTGGGGACGGCGAACTTCGTCCGCCGGACTCGGAATGGGCCGAAGCTTTGTCCACGCCCTCCCTGCGACAAAAATAGGCCATGGGCACAGCCACGCCCAAAAAAGAGCAGCCGAACCCCTTGGCGCCAAGTTCGTCCTGCGGAAAAAAGCCCAAAAGAGGGGTGGGCTAAAGCCTTGGGGCGTGGGGCTGGCGAACTTTGTCCGCCGGACTCGGAATGGGCCGAGACATTCCCCAACCCCTCCCCGCGACAAAAATAGGCCGCGGTCACAGCCGCGCCTAAAAAAGAGCAGCCGAACCCCTTGGCGCCAAGTTCGGCTGCGGAAAAATTCCCAAAAAAAGGGTGGGCTATAGCCTTGGGGCGTGGGGCTGGCGAACTTCGTCCGCCGGACACGGAATGGGTGGAGACTTTTCCCACCCCCTCCACACGACAAAAATAGGACGCGGGCACAGCCGCGCCCAAAAAAGTGCAGCCGAACGCCTTGGCGCCAAGTTCGTCCTGCGGAAAAATGCCCAAAAAAGAGGTGGGCTATAGCCTTGGGGCGTGGGGCTGGCGAACTTCTTCTGCCGGACTCGGAATGGGACGAGACATTGCCCACCCCCTCCCCATGACAAAAATAGGTTGCGGGCATAGCCGCGCCCCAAAAAGGGCAGCGGAACCCCTTGGCGCCAAGTTCGTCCTGTGAAAAAAAGCCGAAAAAAGGGGTGGGCTATAGCCTTGGGGCGTGGGGCTGGCGAACATCGTCCGCCGGACTCGGAATGTGCCGAGACTTTGCCCAACCCCTCCCCGCGACAAAAATAGTCCTCGGGCACAGCCGCGCCCAAAAAAGAGCAGCCCAACCTCTTGGCGCTAAGTTCGTCCTGCGGAAAAATGCCCAAAAAAGGGGTGTGCTATAGCCTTGGGGCGTGGGGCTGGCGCAATTCGTCCGCCAGACTCGGAATGGCTCGAGACTTTGCCCACACCCTCCCCGTGACAAAAATAGGCCGCGGGCACTGCCGCGCCCAAAAAAGAGCAGCCGATCCCCTTAGCGCCAAGTTCGTCCAGTGGAAAAATGCCAAAAAAGGGGGTGGGCTATAGCCTTGGGGCGTGGGGCTGGCGAACTTCGTCCGCCTTCCTCGGAATTCGCCGAGACTTTGCCCACACCCTCCCCTCTAAAAACATAGGCCGTGGGCACAGCCGCGCCCAAAAAAGAGCAGCCGAACCCCTTGGCGCCAAGTTCGTCCTGCGGAAAAATGCGCAAAAGAGGGGTGGGCTAAAGCCTTGGGGCGTGGGGCTGGCGAACTTCGTCCGCCAGACTCGGAATGGGCCGGGACATTTCCCTCCACCTGCCCGCGACAAAAATAGGCCACGGGCGTAACTGCGCCCAAAAAAGAGCAGCTGAAACCCTTGGCGCCATGTTCCTCCTGCGGAAAAATGCCCAAAAAAGGGGTGGGCTAGAGCCTTGGGGCGTGGGGCTGGCGAACTTTGTCCACCTTCCTCGGAATGGGCCGAGACATTGCCCACCCCCTCCCCGCGACAAAGATAGGCCGCGGGCACAGCCGCGCCCTAAAAAGAGTAGCCGAACCCCTTGGCGCCAAGTTCGTCCTGCGGAAAAATGCCCAAAAAAGGGGTGTGCTATAACCTTTGGGCATGGGGCAGGCAAAGTTCATCCGCCTTCCTCGGAATGGGCCGAGACTTTCCCCACCCCCACCCCGCGACAAAAATAGGCTGCGGGCACAGCCGAACCCCTTGGCGCCAAGTTCGTCCTGCGAAAAAATGCCACAAAAAAGGGGTGTGTTATAGCCTTTGGGCGTGCGGCTGGCAAACTTCGTCCGCCGGACTCGGAATGGGCCGAGAATTTTCCCACTCCCTCCCCGCGACAAAAATAGCTCGTAGGCACAGCCGCGCCGAAAGAAGAGCAGTCGAACCCGTTGGCGCCAAGTTCGTCGTGCGAAAAAATGCCACAAAAAAGGCGTGCGCTATAGCCTTGGGGCGTGGGGCGGGCAAACTACGTCCGCCGGACTCAGAATGGGCCGAGGATTTGACCTCCCCCTCCCCGCAAAAAAAATAGGCCGTGGACACAGCCGCGCCCAAAAAAGAGCAGCCGAACCCCTTGGCGCCAAGTTCGTCATGCGGAAAAATGCCCAAAAAGGGGGTAGGCTATAGCCTTGGGGCGTGGGGCTGGCGAACTTCGTCCGCCTTCCTCGGAATGGGCTGAGACTTTGCCAACTCCCTCCCCGCGACAAAAATAGGCCGCGAGCACAGCCGCGCCCAAAAAAGAGCAGCCGAACCCCTTGGCGCCAAGTTCGTCCTGCGGAAAAATGCCCAAAAAGAGGGTGGGCTATAGCCTTGGGGCGTGGGGTTGGCGCAATTCGTCCGCTAGACTCAGAATGGGCCGAGACTTTGTCCACACCCTCCCCGTGACTAAAATAGGCCGCGGGCAGAGCCGCGCCCAAAAACGAGCAGCCGATCCCCTAGGCGCCAAGTTTGTCCAACGGAAAAATGCCCAAAAAGGGGGTGGGCTATAGCCTTGGGGCGTGGGGCTGGCGAACTTCGTCCGCCTTCCTCGGAATTGGCCGAGACTTTGCCCACCCCCTCCCCACTAAAAAAATAGGCCGCGGGCAGAGCCGCGCCCAAAAACGAGCAGCCGATCCCCTAGGCGCCAAGTTTGTCCAACGGAAAATGCCCAAAAAGGGGGTGGGCTATAGCCTTGGGGCGTGGGGCCAGCGAACTTCGTCCGCCGAACTCGGAATGGGCGGAGACTTTTCCCACCCCCGCCCTGTGCCAAAAATAGCCCGCGGGCACAGCCGCGCCCAAAAAAGATCAGCCGAACCCCTTGGCGCCAAGTTCGTCCTGCGGAAAAATGCCAAAAAAGGGGTGTGCGATAGCCTTTGGGTGTAGGGCCGGTGAACTTCGTCCGCCTTCCTCGGAATGGGCCGAGACTTTGGCCACCCCCTCCCCACGACAAAAACAGGCCGCGGGCACAGCCGCAAGCAAAAAAGAACAGCCGATCCCCTTGGTGCCAAGTTCGTCCTGCGGAAAAATGCCCAAAAAAAGGGGTGTGCTATAGCCTTGGGGCGTGGGGCCGGCGCACTTCATCCGCCGGACTCGGAATGGGCGGAGACTTTTCCCACCCCCTCCCCGCGCCAAAAATAGGCCGTGGGCACAGCCGCGCCCAAAAAAGATCAGCCGAACCCCTTGGCTCCAAGGTCGTCCTGTGGAAAAATGCCAAAAAAGGGGTGTGCTATAGCCTTTGGGCGTGGGGTCGGCGCACTTCGTCCGCCTTCCTCGGAATGGGCCGACACGTTGGCCACCCCCTCCCTGGAACACAAATAGGCCGCGGGCACAGCCGCGCCCAAAAAAGAGCAGCCGAACCCCTTGTTTGCAAAGTTCGTCCTGCGGCAAAATGCCAAAAAAAGGGGTGTGCTATAGCCTTTAGGCGTGGGGCCGGCAAAGTTCATCCGCATTCCTCGAAATGGGCTGAGACTTTGCCCACCCCCTCCCCGCGCCAAAAATAGGCCGCGGGCACAGCCGCGCCCAAAAAAGAGCAGCCGAACCCCTTGGCGCTAAGTTCGTCCTGTGGAAAAATTCCCAAAAAGGGGGTGGGCTATAGCCTTGGGGCGTGGGGCCGGCGAACTTCGTCCGCCAGACTCGGAATGGGCCGAGACTTTTTCCACCCACTCCCCGCGCCAAAAATATACCGCGGGGACACCCGCGCCCAAGAAAGAGCAGCCGAACCCCTTGGTGCCAAGTTTGTCCTGCGGAAAAATGCAGAAAAAGGGGTTGGGCTATAGCCTTGGGGCGTGGGGCCGGCAAAGTTCATCCGCCTTCCTAGGAATGGGCCGAGACTTTGCCCACCCCCTCCCCGTGCCAAAAATAGGCCGCGGGCACAGCCGCGCCCAAAAAAGAGCAGCCGAACCCCTTGGCGCTAAGTTCGTCCTGTGGAAAAATTCCCAAAAAGGGGGTGGGCTATAGCCTTGGGGCGTGGGGCCGGCGAACTTCGTCCGCCAGACTCGGAATGGGCCGAGACTTTTTCCACCCACTCCCCGCGACAAAAATAGGCTGCGGGCACAGCCGCGACCAAAAAAGAGCAGCCGAACCCCTTGGCGCGAAGTTCGTCCTGCGGAAAAATGCTCAAAAAAGGGGTGGGCAAAAGCCTTGGGGCGTGGGGCTGGCGAACTTCGTCCACCGGACTCAGAATGGGCCGAGGCTTTGCCCACCCCCTCACCGCAACAAAAATAGGCTGCGGGCACATCCGCGCCCAAAAAAGAGCAGCCGAACACCTAGGCGCAAAGTTCTTCCTGCGGAAAAATGCCCAAAAAAGGGGCGTGCTATAGCCTTGGGGCGTGGGGCTGGCGAACTTTGTCCGCCTGACTCGGAATGGGCCGAGACTTTGTCCACCCCCTCCCCACGACAAAAATAGGCCGCGGGCACAGCCGCAACCAAAAAAGAGCAGCCGAACCCCTTGGCGCGAAGTTCGTCCTGCGGAAAAATGCCCAAAAAAGGGGTGTGCTATAGCCTTGGGGCGTGGGGCGGGCGAACTTTGTCCGCCGGATTCGGAATGGGCCGAGACATTGCCCACGCCCTCCTCGTGACAAATATAGGCAGCGGGCGCAGCCGCGCGCAAAAAAAAGCACCCGAACCCCTTGGCGCCAAGTTCGTCCTGCGGAAAAGTGCCCAAAAAGGGAATGTGCTATAGCCTTGGGGCGTGGGGCCGGCGAACGAACTCGGAATGGGCTGAGGCTTTTCCTACCCCCTCCCCGCGACAAAAATAGGCCGCGGGCACAGCCGCGCAGAAAAAAGAGCAGCCAAACCCCTTGGCGCCAAGTTCGTCCTGCTGATAAATATCCAAAAATGGGGTGTGCTATAACCTTTGGGCGTGGGGCCGGCGAACTTCGTCCGCCTGCCTCGGAATGGGCCGAGACTTTGGCCACGCCCTCGCCGTGACAAAAAAAGGCCGCGGGCACAGCCGCGCCAAAAAAAGGGCAGCCGAATCCCTTGGCGCCAAGTTCGTCCTGCGGAAAAATGCCCAAAAAAGGAGTGGCCTATAGCCTTGGGGCGTGGGGCTGGCGAACTTCGTCCGCCGGACTCGGAATGGGCCGAGACTTTGCCCACCCCCTCCCCGCGACAAAAATAGGCCGCGGGCACAGCCGCGCCCAAAAAAGAGCAGCCGAACCCCTTGGCGCCAAGTTCGTCCTGTGGAAAAATGCCCAAAAAAGGGGTGCGCTATAGCCTTGGGGCGTGGGGCGGGCGAACTTCGTCCGCCGGACACGGAATGGGCCGAGACTTTTCCCACCCCCTACCCGCATCAGAAATAGGCCGTGGGCACAGCCGCGCCCAAAAAAGAGCAGCATCACCCCTTGGCGCCAAGTTCATCCTGCGGAAAAATGCCCAAAAAAGGGGTGGGCTATAGCCTTGGGGCGAGGAGCGGGCGAACATCGTCCGCCGGACTCGGAATGGGCCGAGACTTTTCCCACCCCTTCCCCGTGACAAAAATAGGCTGCGGGCACAGGCGCGCCCAAAAAAGAGCAGCCGAACCCCTTGACGCCAAGTTCGTCCTGCGGAAAAATGCCCAAAAAAGGGGTGGGCTATAGCCTTGGGGCGTGGCGCCGGCGAAATTCGTCCGCCGGACTCGGAATGGGCCGAGACTTTGCCCACACCCTCCCCGTGATAAAAATAGACCGCGGGCACAGCCGCGCCCAAAAAAGTGCAGACGAACCCTCTTGGCGCCAAGTTCGTCCTGCGGAAAAATGCCCAAAAAAGGGGTGGGCTATAGCCTTGGGGCGTGGGGCTGGCGAACGTCGTCCGCCGGACTCGGAATGGGCCGAAACTTTGCCCACCCCCTACCCGCATCAGCAATAGCCCGCGGGCACAGCCGCGCCCAAAAAAGAGCAGCCGAACCCCTTGGCGCCAAGTTCGTCCTGCGGGAAAATGCCCAAAAAAGGGGTGGGCTATAGCCTTGGGGCGTGGGGCTGGCGAACTTTGTCCACCGGACTCGGAATGGGCCGAGACTTTTGCCACCCCCTCCCTGTGACAAAAATAGGCCGCGGCCACAGCCGCAGCCAAAAAAGAGTAGCCAACCCACTTGGCGCCAAGTTCGTCCGCCGGAAAAATGCCCAAAAAAGGGGTGGGCTATAGCCTGTGGGCGTGGGGGCCGGCTCACTTCGTCCGCCGGACTCGGAATGGGCCGACACTTTGCCCACCCCCTCCCCGCGGCAAAAATAGGCCGCGGGCACAGCCGCACCCAAAAAAGAGCAGCCGAACCCCTTGGCGGCATGTTTGTCCTGCAGAAAAATGCCCAAAAAAGGGGTGGGCTACAGCCTCGGAGCGTGGGCGGGCGAACTTCGTCCGCCGGACTCGGAATGGGCTGAGACATTTCCCAACCCCTCCCCGTGACAAAAATAGGCCGCAGGCACAGCTACGCCCAAAAAAGTGCAGCCGAACCCCTTGGCGCCAAGTCCGTCCTGCGGAAAAATGCCCAAAAAGGGGGTGGGCTATAGCCTTGGGGCGTGGGGCTGGCGAACTTCGTCCGCCTTCCTCGGAATGGGCCGAGACTATGCCCACTACCTCACCGCGACAAAACTAGGCCGCGGGCACAGCCGCGCCCAAAAACAAGCTGCCGAACCCCTTGGCGCCAAGTTCGTCCTGCGGAAAAATGCCCAAAAAAGGGGTGTGCTATAGCCTTGGGGAGTGGGGCTGCCGAAGTTCGTCCGCCGGACTCGGAATGGGCCGAGACGTTTCCCACCCCCTCCCCACGACAAAAATAGGCTACGGGGAGAGCCGCGCCGAAAAAAGAGCAGCCGAACCCCTTGGCGCCAAGTTCATCCTGCGGAAAAATGCCCAAAAAAGGGATGGGCTATAGCCTTGGGGAGTGGGGCTGGCGAACTTCGTCCGCCGGACTCGGAATGGGCCGAGACTTTTCCCACCCCCTCCCCGCAACAAAAACAGGCCGCGGGCACGGCCGCAAGCAAAAAAGAACAGCCGATCCCCTTGGCGCCAAGTTCGTCCTGCGGAAAAATGCCCAAAAAAGGGGTGTGCTATAGCCTTGGGGCGTGGGGCCGGCGCACTTCATCCGCCGTACTCGGAATGGGCGGAGACTTTTCCCACCCCCTCCCCGCGCCAAAAATAGGCCGTGGGCACAGCCGCGCCTAAAAAAGATCAGCCGAACCCCTTGGATCCAAGGTCGTCCTGTGGAAAAATGCCAAAAAAGGGGTGTGCTATAGCCTTTGGGCGTGGGGTCGGCGCACTTCGTCCGCCTTCCTCGGAATGGGCCGACACGTTGGTCACCCCCTCCCTGAGACAAAAATAGGCCGCGGGCACAGCCGCGCCCAAAAAAGAGCAGCCGAACCCCTTGGTGCCAAGTTCGTCCTGCGGAAAAATGCCCAAAAAAGGGGTGTGCTATAGCCTTTAGGCGTGGGGCCGGCAAAGTTCATCCGCATTCCTCGAAATGGGCTGAGACTTTGCCCACCCCCTCCCCGCGCCAAAAATAGGCCGCGGGCACAGCGCGCCCAAAAAAGAGCAGCCGAACCCCTTGGCGCTAAGTTCGTCCTGTGGAAAAATTCCCAAAAAGGGGGGTGGGCTATAGCCTTGGGGCGTGGGGCCGGCGAACTTCGTCCGCCAGACTCGGAATGGGCCGAGACTTTTTCCACCCACTCCCCGCACCAAAAATATGCCGCGGGGACACCCACGCCCACGAAAGAGCAGCCGAACCCCATGGCGCCAAGTTCGTCCTGCGGAAAAATGCCCAAAAAAGGGCGTGTGCTATAGCCTTTGGGCGTGGGGCCGGCAAAGTTCATCCGCAATCCTCGGAATGGGCCGACACTTTGCCCACCCCCTCCCTGCACCAGAAATAGGCCGCGGGCTCCGCTGCACCCAAGAAAGAGCAGCCGAACCCCTTGGCGCCAAGTTCGTCCTGCGGAAAAATGCCCAAAAAGGGGGTGGGCTAGAGCCTTGGGGCGTGGGGCTGGCGAACTTCGTCCGCCTTCCTCGGAATGGGCCGCGACTTTGCCCAACCCCTCCCCACGACAAAAATAGGCCGCGGGCACAGCCGCGCCCCAAAAAGCGCAGCCGAACCCCTTGGCGCCAAGTTCGTCCTGCGGAAAAATGCCCAAAAAAGGGGTGGGCTATAGCCTTGGGGCGTGGGCCGAGCGAACTTCATCCGCCCTCCTCAAAATGGGCCGAGACTTTGCCCACCGCCTCCCCGCGACAAAAATAGGCCGCGGGCACAGCCGCGCCCAAAAAAGAGCAGCCGTACCCCTTGGCGCCAAATTCGTCCTGCGGAAAAAAGCCCAAAAAAGGGGTGTGCTATAGCCTTGTGGCGAGGGGCTGCCGAAGTTCATCCGCCATCCTCGGAATGGGCCGAGGCTCTGCCCGCCTCCTCCCCGCACCAAAAATACGCCGCGGGCACAGCCGCTCCCAAAAAAGAGCAGCCGAACCCCTTGGCCCCTAGTTCGTCCTGCGGAAAAATGCCGAAAAAGGGGTGTCCTATAGCCTTTGGGCGTGGGGCCGGTAAAGTTATTCCGCCTTCCTCGGAATGGGCCGAGACATTGCCCACCCCCTCCCCGCACCAAAAATAGGCCGCCGGCACAGCTGCGCCCAAAAAAAAGCTGCCGAACCCCTTGGCGCCACGTTCGTCCTGCGGAAAAATGCCCAAAAAGGGGGTGGGCTAGAGCCTTGGGGCGTGGGGCTGGCGAACTTCGTCCGCCAGACTCGGAATGGGCCGAGACTTTTCCCACCCCCTCCCCGCGACATCAATAGGCCACGGGCACAGCCGCGCCGAAAAAAGAGCAGCCGAACCCCTTGGCGCCAAGTTCGTCCTGCGGAAAAATGCCCAAAAAAGGGGTGTGCTATAGCCTTGGGGAGTGGGGCTGCCGAACTTCGTCCGCCGAACTCGGAATGTGCCGAGACTTCGCCCACCCGCTCCCCACGACAAAAATAGGCCGCGGGCACAGCCACGCCCAAAAAAGAGCAGCCGAACCCCTTTGCGCCAAGTTCGTCCTGCGGAAAAATGCCCAAAAAAAGGGTCGGCTAGAGCCTTGGGGCGTGGGGCTTAAGAACTTCGTCCGCCGGACTCGGAATGTGCCGAGACATTGCCCACCCCTCCCCGCAAATAAAATCGGCCGCGGGCACAGCCGCGCCCAAAAAAGAGCAGCCGAACCCCTTGGCGCCAAGTTCGCCCACCGGAAAAATGCCGAAAAAGGCGGTGGGCTACAGCCTTGGGACGTGGGGCTGGCGAACTTCGTCCGCCGGACTCGGAATGGGCCGAGACTTTTCCCACCCCCTCCCCGCGACAACAATAGGCCACGGGCACAGCCGCGCCGAAAAAAGAGCAGCCGAACCCCTTGGCGCCAAGTTTGTCCTGTGGAAAAATGCCCAAAAAGCAGGTGGGCTATAGCCTTGGGGTGTGGGGCTGGCGAACTTCGTCCGCTGGACTCGGAATGGGCCGAGACTTTTCCCACATTCTCCCCGTGACAAAAATAGGCCGCGGGCACGGCCGCGCCCACAAAAGAGCAGCCGAACTCCATGGCGCCAAGTTCGCCCTGCGGAAAAATGCCCAAAAAAGGGGTGTGCTATAGCCTTTGGGCGTGTGGCCGGTAAAGTTATTCCGCCTTCCTCGGAATGGGCCGACACTTTGCCCACCCCCTCCCCGCGACAAAAATAGGCCGCGGGCACAGCCGCGCCCAAAAAAGAGCTTCCGAACCCCTTGGCGCCAAGTTCGTCCTGCGGAAAAATGCCCAAAAAAGGGGTGTGCTATAGCCTTTGGGCGTGTGGCCGGTAAAGTTCATCCGAATCCTCGGAATGGGCCGAGACATTGCCCACCCCCTCCCCGCGCCAAAAATAGGCCGCAGGCACAGTCGCGACCAAAAAAGAGCAGCCGAACCCCTTGGCGCCATGGTCGTCCTGCGGAAAAATACCCAAAAAGGGGGTGGGCTATAGCCTTGGGGCGTGGGGCTGGGGAACTTCGTCCTCCGGACTCGGAATGGGCTCAGACATTTCCCACCCCCTCCCCACGACAAAAATAGGCCACGGGCACAACCGCTCCCAAAAAAGAGCAGCCGAACCCCTTGGCGCCAAGTTCGTCCTGCGGAAAAATGCCCAAAAAGGGGGTGGGCTAGAGCCTTGGGGCGTGGGGCTTGCGAACTTCGTCCGCCATCCTCGGAATGGGCCGTGACTTTCCCAACCCCTCCCCGCAATAAAAATACGCCGCGGGCACAGCCACGCCCCAAAAAGGGCAGCCGAACCCCTTGGCGCCAAGTTCGTCCTGCGGAAAAATGCCCAAATAACGGGTGGGCTATAGCCTTGGGGCGGGGGGCTAGCGAAATTCATCCGCCCTCCTCAAAAAGGGCCGAGACTTTGCCCACCGCCTCCCCGCGACAAAAATAGGCCGCGGGCACAGCCGCGCCCAAAAAAGAGCAGCCGTACCCCTTGGCGCCAAATTCGTCCTGCGGAAAAAAGCCCAAAAAAGGGGTGTGCTATAGCCTTGTGGCGTGGGGCTGCCGAAGTTCATCCGCCTTCCTCGGAATGGGCCGACGCTCTGCCCGCCTCCTCCCCGCACCAAAAATACGCCGCGGGCACAGCCGCTCCCAAAAAAGAGCAGCCGAACCCCTTGGCCCCTAGTTCGTCCTGCGGAAAAATGCCCAAAAAAGGGGTGTGCTATAGCCTTTGGGCGTGGGGCCGGCAAAGTTATTCCGCCTTCCTCGGAATGGGCCGAGACATTGCCCACCCCCTCCCCGCACCAAAAATAGGCCGCGGGCACAGCTTCGCCCAAAAAAAAGCTGCCGAACCCCTTGGCGCCACGTTCGTCCTGCGGAAAAATGCCCAAAAAGGGGGTGGGCTAGAGCCTTGGGGCGTGGGGCTGGCGAACTTCGTCCGCCTTCCTCGGAATGGGGCGCGACTTTGCCCAACCCCTCCCCACGACAAAAATAGGCCGCGGGCACAGCAGCGCCCCAAAAAGCTCATCCGAACCCCTTGGCGCCAAGTTCGTCCTGCGGAAAAATGCCCAAAAAAGGGGTGGGCTATAGCCTTGGGGTGTGGGGCTAGCGAACTTCGTCCGCCCTCCTCAAAATGGGCCGAGACTTTGCCCACCACCTCCCCGCGCCAAAAATAGGCCGCGGGCACAGCCGCACCTGAAAAAGAGCAGCCGTACCCCTTGGCGCCAAGTTCGTCCTGCGGCAAAAAACCCAAAAAAGGGAGTGGCCTATAGCCTTGGGACGTGGGGCTGGCGAACTTCGTCCGCCATCCTCGGAATGGGCAGAGACTTTGCCCAACCCCTCCCCGCGACAAAAATAGGCCGCGGGCACAGCCGCACCCAAAAAAGAGCAGCCGAACCCCTTGGCCCCTAGTTCGTCCTGCAGGAAAATGCCCAAAAAAGGGGTGTGCTATAGCCTTTAGGCGTGGGGCCGGCAAAGTTATTCCGCCTTCCTCGGAATGGGCCGAGACACTGCCCACCCCCTCCCCGCACCAAAAATAGGACGCATGCACAGCTGCGCCCAAAAAAAAGCTGCCGAACCCCTTGGCGCCAAGTTCGTCCTGCGGAAAAATGCCCGAAAAAGGGGTGGGCTAGAGCCTTGGGGCGTGGGGCTGGCGAACTTCGTCCGCCTTCCTCGGAATGGGCCGCGACTTTCCCAACCCCACCCCGCGACAAAAATAGGCCGCGGGCACAGCCGTGCCCCAAAAAGCGCAGCCGAACCCCGTGGCGCCATGTTCGTGCTGCGGAAAAATGCCGAAAAAAGGGGTGGGCTATAGCCTTGGGGCGTGGGGCTAGCGAACTTCGTCCGCCCACCTCAAAATGGGCCGAGAATTTGCCCACCCCCTCCCGCGACAAAAGTAGGCCGCGGGCACAGCCGCGCCCAAAAAAGAGCAGCCGAACCCCTTGGCGCCAAGTTCGTCCTGCGGAAAAATGCCCAAAAAAGGGGTGGGCTATAGCCTTGGGGCGTGGGGCTAGCGAACTTCGTCCGCCGCCCTCAAAATGGGCCGAGACTTTGCCCACCCCCTCCCCACGACAAAAATAGGCCGCGGGCACAGCCGCGCCCAAAAAAGAGCAGCCGTACTCCTTGGCGCCAAGTTCGTCCTGCGGAAAAAAGCCGAAAAAAGGGGTGTGCCATAGCCTTGTGGTGTGGGGCTGCCGAAGTTCATCCGCCTTCCTCGGAATGGCACGAGGCTATGCCCGCCTCCTCCCCGCACCAAAAATACGCCGCGGGCACAGCCGCGCCCAATAAAAAGCAGTCGAACCCCTTGGCTCCAAGTTCGTCCTGCGGAAAAATGCCCAAAAAAGGGATGTGCTATAGCCTTTGGGCGTGGGCCCGGCAAAGTCCGTCCGCCTTCCTCGGAATGGGCCGAGACTTTGCCCACCCCCTTACCGCTAAAAAAATAGGCCGCGGGCGCAGCCGTGCCCAAAAAAGAGCGGCCGAACCCCTTGCCTGCGGAAAAATGCCCAAAAAGGGAGTGGGATATAGCCTTGGGGCGTGGGGCTGGCGAACTTCGTCCGCCTTCCTCGGAATGGGCAGAGACTTTGCCCAACCCCTCGCTGCGACAAAAATAGGCCGCGGGCATAGCCGAACCCAAAAAAGAGCAGCCGAACCCCTTGGTTCGTCCTGCAGAAAAATGCCCAAAAAAGGGGTGTGCTAAAGCCTTTGGGCGTGGGGCCGGCAAAGTTATTCCGCCTTCCTCGGAATCGGCCGAGACACTGCCAACCCCCTCCCCGCACCAAAAATAGGCCGCAGGCACAGCTGCGCCCAAAAAAAAGCTGCCGAACCCCTTGGCGCCACGTTCGTCCTGCGGAAAAATGCCCAAAAAGGGGGTGGGCTATAACCTTGGGGCGTGGGGCGGGCGAACTTCGTCCGCCGGGCTCGGAATGGGCTGAGACATTTCCCACCCCCTCTCCGCGTCAAAAATAGGCCACGGGCACAACCGCGCCCAAAAAACAGCAGCCGAACCCCTTGGCGCCAAGTTCGTCCTGCGGAAAAATGCCCAAAAAGGGGGTGGGCTAGAGCCTTGGGGCGTGGGGCTGGCGAACTTCGTCCGCCTTCCTCGGAATGGGCAGAGACTTTGCCCAACCCCTCCCGCGACAAAAATAGGCCGCGGGCACAGCCGCGCCCAAAAAAGAGCAGCCGAACCCCTTGGCGCCAAGTTCGTGCTGCGGAAAAATGCCCAAAAAAGGGGCGGGCTAGAGCCTTGGGGCGTGGGGCTGGCGAACTTCGTCCGCCTTCCTCGGAATTGGCCGCGACGTTCACAACCCCACCCCGCGACAATAATAGGCCGCGGGCACAGCCGCGCCCCAAAAAGCGCAGCCGAACCCCTTGGCGCCAAGTTCATCCTGCGGAAAAATGCCCAAAAAAGGGGTGGGCTATAGCCTTGGGGCGTGGGGCTAGCGAACTTCATCCGCCCTCCTCAAAATGGGCCGAGACTTTGCCCACCCCCTCCCCGCGACAAAAATAGGCGGCGGGCACAGCCGCGCCCAAAAAAGAGCAGCCGTACCCCTTGGCGCCAAGTTCGTCCTGCGGAAAAAAGCCGAAAAAAGGGGTGTGCTATAGCCTTGTGGCGTGGGGCTGCCGAAGTTCATCCGCCTTCCTCGGAATGGGCCGAGGCTCTGCCCGCCTCCTCCCCGCACCAAAAATACCCCGCGGGCACAGCCGCGCCCAAAAAAGAGCACCCGAACCCCTTGGCGCCAAGTTCGTCCTGCGGAAAAATGCCCAAAAAAGGGGTGTGCTATAGCCTTTGGGCGTGGGCCCGGCGAAGTTCGTCCGCCTTCCTAGGAATGGGCCGAGACTTTGCCCACCCCCTCCCCGCTAAAAAAATAGGCCGCGTGCCCAGCCGTGCCCAAAAAAAAGCAGTCGAACCCCTTGGCGCCAAGTTCGTCCTGCGGAAAAATGCCCAAAAAGGGGGTGGCCTATAGCCTTTGGGGGTGGGGCCGGCAAAGTTCATCCGCCTTCCTCATAATGGGTCGAAACTTTGCCCACCCTCTCCCCGTGACAAATTAAGGCCACAGGCACAGCCGCACCCAAAAAGGAGCAGCCGAACCCCTTGGCGCCAAGTTCGTCCCGCGGAAAAATGCCCAAAAATGGGGTGGGCTATAGCCTTGGGGCGTGGGGCTGGCCCACTTTGTCCGCCTTCCTCGGAATGGGCCGAGACTTTGACCAACCCCTCCCCGCAACAAAAATAGGCCGCGGGCACAGCCGCGCCCAAAAAAGAGCAGCCGAACCACTTGGCCCCTAGTTCGTGCTGCGGAAAAATGCCCAAAAAAGGGGTGTGCTATAGCCTTTGGGCGTGGGGCCGGCAAAGTTATTCCGCCTTCCTCAGAATGGGCCGAGACTTTGCCCACCCCCTCCCCGCGCCAAAAATAGGCCGCAGGCACAGTCGCGACCAAAAAAGAGCAGCCGAACCCCTTGGCGTCATGGTCGTCCAGCGGAAAATTGCCCAAAAAGGGGGTGGGCTATAGCCTTGGGGCGTGGGGCTGGTGAACTTCGTCCTCCGGACTCGGAATGGGCTGAGACATTTCCCACCCCCTCCCCGCGACAAAAATAGGCCACGGGCACAACCGCGCCCAAAAAAGAGCAGCCGGACCCCTTGGCGCCAAGTTCATCCTGCGGAAAAATGTCCAAAAAAGGGGTGTGCTATAGCCTTTGGGCGTGGGGCCGGCAAAGTTCATCCGCCTTCCTCGGAATGGGCCGAGACTTTACCCCCCCCCCCTCCCCGTGTAAAAAATATGCCGCGCCCAAAAAAAAGAAGTCGAACCCCTTGGCGCCAAGTTCGTCCTGCGGAAAAATGCCCAAAAAAGGGGTGTGCTATAGCCTTTCGGCGTGGGGCCGGCAAACTTCATCCGCCTTCCTCGGAATGGGCAGAGACTTTGCCCACCCCCTCCCCGCGACAAAAATAGTCGCGGGCGCTGCCACGCCCAAAAAAGAGCAGCCAAACCCCTTGACGCCAACTTCGTCCTGCGGAAAAATGCACAAAAAAGGGGTGGGCTATAGCCTTGGGGCGTGGGGCTAGCGAACTTCGTCCGCCCTCCTCAAAATGGGACGAGACTTTGCCCACCGCCTCCCCACGCCAAAAATAGGCCGCGGGCACAGCCGCGCCTAAAAAAGAGCAGCCGTACCCCTTGGCGCCAAGTTCGTCCTGCGGAAAAAAGCCCAAAAAAGGGAGTGGCCTATAGCCTTGGGGCGTGGGGCTGGCGAACTTCGTCCGCCTTCCTCGGAATGGGCAGAGACTTTGCCCACCCCCTCCCCGCGCCAAAAATAGGCCGCAGGCACAGTCGCGACCAAAAAAGAGCAGCCGAACCCCTTGGCGCCATGGTCGTCCAGCGGAAAATTGCCCAAAAAGGGGGTGGGCTATAGCCTTGGGGCGAGGGGCTGGTGAACTTCGTCCTCCGGACTCGGAATGGGCTGAGACATTTCCCACCCCCTCCCCGCGACAAAAATAGGCCACGGGCACAACCGCGCCCAAAAAAGAGCAGCCGAACCCCTTGGCGCCAAGTTCATCCTGCGGAAAAATGTCCAAAAAACGGGTGTGCTATAGCCTTTGGGCGTGGGGCCGGCAAAGTTCATCCGCCTTCCTCGGAATGGGCCGAGACTTTGCCCACCCCCTCCCCACGACAAAAATAGGCCTCAGGCACAGCGGCACCCAAAAAAGAGCTGCCGAACCCCTTGGCGCCAAGTTCGTCGCGCGGAAAAATGCCCAAAAATGGGGTGGGCTATAGCCTTTGGGCGTGGGGCTGGCGAACTTCGTCCGCAGGACTCCGAATGGGCCGAGACATTTCCCACCCCCTCCCCACGATAAAAATAGGCCACGGGCACAACCGAGTCCAAGAAAGAGCAGCCGAACCCATAGGCGCCAAGTGCGTCCAGCGGAAAAATGCCCAAAAAAGGGGTGGGCTATAGCCTTGGGACGTGGGGCTGGCGAACTTTGTCCGCCTTGCTTGGAATAGGCCGAGACTTTGTGCACCCCCTCCTTGCGACAAAAATAGGCCGCTGGCACAGCTGTGCCCAAAAAAGAGCAGCGGAACCCCTTGGCGCCATGTTCGTCCTGCGGAAAAATGCCCAAAAAAGGGTTGTGCTATAGCCTTTGGGCGTGGGGCTGGCAAAGTTCATCCGCCTTCCTCGGAATGGGCCGAGACTTTACCCCCCCCCCTCCCCGTGTAAAAAATATGCCGCGCCCAAAAAAAAGCAGTCGAACCCCTTGGCGCCAAGTTCGTCCTGCGGAAAAATGCCCAAAAAAGGGGTGTGCTATAGCCTTTCGGCGTGGGGCCGGCAAACTTCATCCGCCTTCCTCGGAATGGGCAGAGACTTTGCCCACCCCCTCCCCGCGACAAAAATAGTCGCGGGCGCTGCCACGCCCAAAAAAGAGCAGCCAAACCCCTTGGCGCCAACTTCGTCCTGCGGAAAAATGCACAAAAAAGGGGTGGGCTATAATCTTGGGGCGTGGGGCTAGCGAACTTCGTCCGCCCTCCTCAAAATGGGCCGAGACTTTGCCCACCGCCTCCCCGCGCCAAAAATAGGCCGCGGGCACAGCCGCGCCTAAAAAAGAGCAGCCGTACCCCTTGGCGCCAAGTTCGTCCTGCGGAAAAAAGCCCAAAAAAGGGAGTGGCCTATAGCCTTGGGGCGTGGGGCTGGCGAACTTCGTCCGCCTTCCTCGGAATGGGCAGAGACTTTGCCCAACCCCTCCCCGCGACAAAAATAGGCCGCGGGCACAGCCGCACCCAAAAAAGAGCAGCCGAACCCCTTGGCCCCTAGTTCGTCCTGCGGAAAAATGCCCAAAAAAGGGGTGTGCTATAGCCTTTGGGCGTGGGGCCGGCAAAGTTATTCCGCCTTCCTCGGAATGGGCCGAGACACTGCCCACCCCCTCCCCGCACCAAAAATAGGCCGCATGCATAGCTGCGCCCAAAAAAAAGCTGCCGAACCCCTTGACGCCAAGTTCATCCTGCGGAAAAATGCCCAAAAAGGGGGTGGGCTAGAGCCTTGTGGCGTGGGGCTGGCGAACTTCGTCCGCCTTCCTCGGAATGGGCCGCGACTTTCCCAACCCCTCCCCGCGACAAAAATAGGCCGCGGGCACAGCCGGGCCCCAAAAAGCGCAGCCGAACCCCTTGGCGCCAAGTTCGTGCCGCGGAAAAATGCCCAAAAAAGGGGTGGGCTATAGCCTTGGGGCGTGGGGCTAGCGAACTTCGTCCGCCCTCCTCAAAATGGGGCGAGACTTTGCCCACCCCCTCCCGCGACAAAAATAGGCCGCGGGCACAGCCGCGCCCAAAAAAGAGCAGCCGAACCCGTTGGCGCCAAGTTCGTCCTGCGGAAAAATGCCCAAGAAAGGGGTGGGCTATAGCCTTGGGGCGTGGGGCTAGCGAACTTCGTCCGCCCTCCTCAAAATGGGCCGAGACTTTGCCCACCCCCTCCCCACGACAAAAATAGGCCGCGGGCACAGCCGCGCCCAAAAAAAGCAGCCGTACCCTTTGGCGATAAGTCCGTCCTGCGGAAAAAAGCCGAAAAAAGGGGTGTGCTATAGCCTTGTGGCGTGGGGCTGCCGAAGTTCATCCGCCTTCCTCGGAATGGGCCGGGGCTCTGCCCGCCTCCTCCCCGCACCAAAAATACGCCGCGGGCACAGCCGCGCCCAAAAAAGAGCACCCGAACCCCTTGGCGCCAAGTTCGTCCTGCGGAAAAATGCCCAAAAAAGGGGTGTGCTATAGCCTTTGGGCGTGGGCCCGGTGAAGTTCGTCCGCCTTCCTCGGAATGGGCCGAGACTTTGCCCACCCCCTCCCCGCTAAAAAAATAGGCCGTGGGCGCAGCCGTGCCCAAAAAAAAGCAGTCGAACCCCTTGGCGCCAAGTTCGTCCTGCGGAAAAATGCCCAAAAAGGGGGTGGGCTATAGCCTTTGGGCGTGGGGCCGGCAAAGTTCATCCGTCTTCCTCAGAATGTGCCGAGACTTTGCCCACCCTCTCTCCGTGACAAATTAAGGCCGCGGGCACAGCCGCACCCAAAAAGGAGCAGCCGAACCCCTTGGCGCCAAGTTCGTCCCGCGGAAAAATGCCCAAAAATGGGGTGGGCTATAGCCTTGGGGCGTGGGGCTGGCCCACTTCGTCCACCTTCCTCGGAATGGGCCGAGACTTTGCCCAACCCCTCCCCGCGACAAAAATAGGCCGCGGGCAAAGCCGCACCCAAAAAAGAGCAGCCGAACCCCTTGGCCCCTAGTTCGTCCTGCGGAAAAATGCCCAAAAAAGGGGTGTGCTATAGCCTTTGGGCGTGGGGCCGGCAAAGTTATTCCGCCTTCCTCGGAATGGGCCGACACTTTGCCCACCCCCTCCCCGCGACAAAAATAGGCCGCGGGCACAGCCGCGCCCAAAAAAGAGCAGCCGTACCCCTTGGCGCCATGTTCGTCCTGCGGAAAAAAGCCGAAAAAAGGGGTGTGCTATAGCCTTGTGGCGTGGGGCTGCCGAAGTTCATCCGCCTTCCTCGGAATGGGCCGAGGCTCTGCCCGCCTCCTCCCCACACCAAAAATACGCCGCGAGGACAGCCGCGCCCAAAAAAGAGCACCCGAACCCCTTGGCGCCAAGTTTGTCCTGCGGAAAAATGCCCAAAAAAGGGGTGTGCTATAGCCTTTGGGCGCGGGCCCGGCGAAGTTTGTCCGCCTTCCTCGAAATGGGCCGAGACTTTGCCCACCCCCTCCCCGCTAAAAAAATAGGCCGCGGGCGCAGCCGTGCCCAAAAAAAAGCAGTAGAACCCCTTGGCGCCAAGTTCGTCCTGCGGAAAAATGCCCAAAAAGGGGGTGGGCTATAGCCATTGGGCGTGGGGCCGGCAAAGTTCGTCCGCCTTCCTCAGAATGGGCTGAGACTTTGCCCACCCTCTCGCCGTGACAAATTAAGGCCGCGGGCACAGCCGTACCCAAAAAGGAGCAGCCGAACCCCTTGGCGCCAAGTTCGTCCCGCGGAAAAATGCCCAAAAATGGGGTGGGCTATAGCCTTGGGGCGTGGGGCTGGCCCACTTCGTCCGCCTTCCTCGGAATGGGCCGAGACTTCGCCCAACCCCTCCCCGCGACAAAAATAGGCCGCGGGCACAGCCGCGCCCAAAAAAGAGCAGCCGAAGCCCTTGGCCCCTAGTTTGTCCTGCGGAAAAATGCCCAAAAAAGGGGTGCTATAGCCTTTGGGCGTGGGGCCGGCAAAGTTCATCCGCCTTCCTCGGAATGGGCCGAGAGTTCGCCCCATCCTCCCTGCGCGAAAAATAGTGTGCGGGCACTGCCGCGCCCAAAAAAAAGCAGTCGAACCCCTTGGCGCCAAGTTCGTCCTGCGGAAAAATGCCCCCAAAAAGGGGTGTGCTATAGCCTTTGGGCGTGGGGCCGGCAAAGTTCATCCGCCTTCCTCGGAATGGGACGAGACTTTGCCCACCCCCTCCACATGACAAAAATAGGCCTCAGGCACAGCGGCACCCAAAAAAGTGCAGCCGAACCCCTTGGAGCCAAGTTCGTCCCGCGGAAAAATGCCCAAAAATGGGATGGGCTATATCCTTCGGGCGTGGGGCTGGAGAACTTCGTCCGCTGGACTCCGAATGGGCCGAGACATTTCCCACCCCCTCCCCACGATAAAAATAGGCCACGGGCACAACCGCGTCCAAGAAAGAGCAGCCGAACCCATTGGCGCCAAGTTCGTCCAGCGGAAAAATGCCCAAAAAAAGGGTGGGCTATAGCTTTGGGACGTGGGGCTGGCGAACTTTGTCCGCCTTCCTCGGAATAGGCCGAGACTTTACCCCCCCCCCTCCCCGTGTAAAAAATATGCCGCGCCCAAAAAAAAGCAGTCGAACCCCTTGGCGCCAAGTTCGTCCTGCGGAAAAATGCCCAAAAAAGGGGTGTGCTATAGCCTTTCGGCGTGGGGCCGGCAAACTTCATCCGCCTTCCTCGGAATGGGCAGAGACTTTGCCCACCCCCTCCCCGCGACAAAAATAGTCCGCGGGCGCTGCCGCGCCCAAAAAAGAGCAGCCGAACCCCTTGGCGCCAAGTTCGTCCTGCGGAAAAATGCCCAAAAAAGGGGTGTGCTATAGCCTTTGGGCGTGGGGCCGGCAAAGTTCATCCGCCTTCCTCGGAATGGGCTGAGAGTTTGCCCCATCCTTCCCGCGTGAGCCCGCGCCCAAAAAAAAGCAGTCAAACCCCTTGGCGCCAAGTTCGTCCTGCGGAAAAATGCCCAAAAAGTGGGTGGGCTATAGCCTTTGCGCGTGGGGCCGGCAAAGTTCATCCGCTGGACTCGGAATGAGCCGAGACATTTCCCACCCCCTCCCCACGACAAAAATTGGCCTCGGGCACAACCGCATCCAAAAAAGAGCAGCCGAACCCCTTGGCGCCAAGTTCGTCCAGCGGAAAAAAGCCCAAAAACGGGGTGCGCTATAGCCTTGGGACGTGGGGCTGGCGAACTTCGTCCGCCTTCCTCGGAATGGGCCGAGACTATGCCCACCCCCTCCCCGCGACAAAAATAGGCCGCGGGCACAGCCGCACCCAAAAAAGTGCAGCCGACCCCCTTGGCGCCAAGTTCGTCCCGCGGAAAAATGCCCAAAAATGGGGTGGGCTATAGCCTTGGGGCGTGGGGCTGGCGAACTTCGTCCGCTGGACTCGGAATGAGCCGAGACATTTCCCACCCCCTCCCCACGACAAAAATTGGCCTCGGGCACAACCGCGTCCAAAAAAGAGCAGCCGAACCCCTTGGCGCCAAGTTCGTCCTGCGGAAAAAAGCCCAAAAACGGGGTGCGCTATAGCCTTGGGACGTGGGGCTGGCGAACTTCGTCCGCCTTCCTCGGAATGGGCCGAGACTATGCCCACCCCCTCCCCGCGACAAAAATAGGCCGCGGGCACAGCCGCACCCAAAAAAGTGCAGCCGACCCCCTTGGCGCCAAGTTCGTCCAGCGGAAAAATGCCCAAAAAAGGGGCGTGCTGTAGCCTTTGGGCGTGGGGCCGGCAAAGTTCATCCGCCTTCCTTGGAATGGGCATAGACTTTGCCCACCCCTCCCCGCGACAAAAATAGTCCGCGAGCGCTGCCGCGCCCAAAAAAGAGCAGCCGAACCCCTTGGCGCCATGTTCGTCCTGCGGAAAAATGCCCAAAAAAGGGGTGTGCTATAGCCTTTTGGCGTGGGGCCGGCAAAGATCATCCGCCTTCCTCGGAATGGGCAGAGACTTTGCCCACCCCCTCCCCGCGACAAAAATAGTCCGCGGGCGCTGCCGCGCCCAAAAAAGAGCAGCCGAACCCCTTGGCGCCATGTTCGTCCTGCGGAAAAATGCCCAAAAAAGGGGTGTGCTATAGCCTTTGGGCGTGGGGCCGGCAAAGTTGATCCGCCTTCCTCGGAATGGGCCGAGAGTTTGCCCCATGCTCCCCGCACGAAAAATAGGGCGCGGGCACTGCCGCGCCCAAAAAAGAGTAGCCGAACCCCTTGGCGCCAAGTTCGTCCTGCGAAAAAATGCCCAAAACATGGGTGTGCGCCTTTGGGCGTGGGGCCGGCAAAGTTCATCCGCCTTCCTCGGAATGAGCCGAGACTTTTGCGACCCCCTCCCCGCTAAAAAAACAGGCCGTGGGCGCAGCCGCGCCCAAAAAACAGCAGCCGAACCCCTTGGTGCCAAGTTCGTCTTGCGGAAAAATGCCCAAAAAAGGGGTGTGCTATAGCCTTGGGGCGTGGGGCTGCCGAACTTCGTCCGCCGGAATCGGAATGGGCCGAGACTATTCCCACCCCCTCCCCATGACAAAAATAGGCCGCGGGCACAGCCGCGCCCAAAAAAGAGCTGCCGAAACCCTTGGCGCCATGTTTGTCCTGCGGAAAAATGCCCAAAAAAGGGGTGTGCTATAGCCTTTGGGCGTGGGGCCGGCAAAGTTCATCCGCCTTCCTCGGAATGGGCCGAGAGTTTGCCCCATCCTCCCCGCACGAAAAATAGGGCGCGGGCACAGCCGCGCCCAAAAAAGAGTAGCCGAACCCCTTGGTGCCAAGTTCGTCCTGCGGAAAAATGCCCAAAACATGGGTGTGCGCCTTTGGGCGTGGGGCCGGCAAAGTTCATCCGCCTTCCTCGGAATGGGCCGAGACTTTGGCGACCCCCTCCCCGCTAAAAAACCTGGCCGTGGGCGCAGCCGCGCCCAAAAAACAGCAGCCGAACCCCTTGGTGCTAAGTTCGTCCTGCGGAAAAATGCCCAAAAAAGGGGTGTGCTATAGCCTTGGGGCGTGGGGCTGCCGAACTTCGTCCGCCGGAATCGGAATGGGCCGAGACTATTCCCACCCCCTCCCCACGACAAAAATAGGCCGCGGGCACAGCCGCACCCTAGAAAGAAAAGCCGAACCCCTTGGCGCCAAGTTCGTCCTGCGGAAAAATGCCCGAAAAAGGGGTGGGCTATAGCATTCGGGCGTGGGGCTGGCGAACTTCATCCGCGATCGTCGGAATGGGCCGAGACTTTGCCCAACCCCTTCCCGCGACAAAAATAGGCTGCGGGCACAGCCACGTCCAAAAAAGAGCAGCTGAACCCCTCGGCGCCAAGTTCGACCTGCGGAGAAATGCCCAAAAAAGGGGTGTGCTATAGCCTTGGGGCGTGGGGCTGCCGAAGTTCGTCCGCCGGACTCGGAATGGGCCGAGACTATTCCCACCCCCTCCCTGCGTCACAAATAGGCCGCGGGCACAGCCGCGCCAAAAAAAGAGCAGCCAAACCCCTTGGCGCCATGTTCGTCCTGCGGAAAAATGCCCAAAAAGCGGGTGGGCTATAGCCTTGGGGCGTGGGGCTGGCGAACTTCGTCCGCCGGACTAGGAATCGGCCGAGACTTTTCCAACCCCCTCCCCGCGACAAAAATAGGCCGCGGGCACAGCCGCGCCCAAAAACGAGCAGCCGAACCCCTAGGCGCAAAGTTCGTCCTGCGGAAAAATGCCCCAAAAAGGGGTGGGCTATAGCCTTGGGGCGTGGGGTTTGCGAACTTCGTCCGCCGGACTTGGAATGGTCAGAGACCTTGCCCACCCCCTCCCCGCGAGAAAAATAGGCCGCGGGGACAGCTGAAGGACAACATTTGTCCATGAGGTTCCTAATAACGCAACTATTGCGCAGTAAAATTAAAACAGATGGCGGAAGCCCTAGAAACCTCGGATCGACTTCATTCAATAACGAAAATCAAGAGGAAAGATTGAAGTTTAATTACCTCACTTTCAGTTTCGAAAAAAACTTCGTGAAGTGGGAGAAAACGACTGAAAACAGCAAGCTCCGAACACTGTCCAGAAAAACAGCTCTGCACGAACAGCTTCTGTTTTGCCACGATCTGAGATCCTTTAAGCACCCCAATTGTGATGCCTCTAATCAGTCCACACTTAGAAAAGTTCTAGGAGTTGAGAGGATTTGGAATCTCGAAATTTCATTAAGAAATGAGAGAGATAATGAAGAAACATGAGTGCTAGCTCATTTGATTCCATCCACCAAATAAAGCCCCATTATCTCTAATAATGGCACCAAACATTATCATGTGCTTAGACCCACCCACTTAGCCATTATTTATTGAAATTGATCTCATCACTTCAATAAACTATTTAATCAAATAAATAAATAGCTAATATTAATTAATTTCGGAATTAATTATTTAACCCTATTTTGATCACATCAAATGGTTAAATGTGGGCTTCTCTTGTGACATGTTCTAATGCTTTCTCTTAATCCATATTGGATCCAATAAAAGCCCATAATTCTAAACCCAAAATTGGTCTAGTAGTCCATAATCATATATGAACCCGAACATGTCCAAAACGGTCATTTTACGTGCTCGACATTCCATAATGTTTAATTGAGGATTTATGAAATTTATTTTGTTCCTTAAACTATTTATGGAACATCTAAATTTCTATCTTAAATCATATTTAAGATGTATTTATATTTATATTCATTCTCAATGAATTATAATATAAATATTGATTTTCCTAAAATTAGGAAATCTAACTTCTCATTTTCTAGTAACTCCTTTTTCATTTCTATATTGTGTGTGACCTTTTAGGTTCTTAGTTATAAGGTAGTAGAACTATTTTAATGATAACTCTTTATTCATTAAATGATGCTAAACTCTTTAGTCATCAATTAGAACCTTTCTAATGACCTTAAGATGCATTGGTAATACGCTTTACCAATATTGATCATAAGGTTTCTACAAGTCATGAGTGACACCTACCAGTATATCACGACTATCCAAATAACAAGAATTGTTGGATCTATAGAACCTATTCCATTGTATCTCTATGTCTTGGTCTTTTCATCATCCATGTCCAGAGAAAAACACAGCTTATGGTTTATTATGTTAAGCAGTTGTGCTTTATCTCAAAATAAATATAAATGAACTTGACATGATAATATAATTTGAACTCCTTCAAATATATTTCACCTTGGCCAAGGATTTCTCATGCCAATTCATATTATCTCATAGGGACATCCTTTTTGTATATTACAAAGTGATGAATTCCATATTGGCCATCAACTTGTCTTCATACATAGCCAACCATGACAGCTATTGCTAGATCTCTTCCGTGATTAGGAATCAATCGTTATGCATTCACATATCAGAGATGTCTATGTATAAGACATCTGTTATGCCTCAGGTCTAAAGTCCATTACTAAACATAGTGTCTGTTACAATGTATAATAAGCCATTAACACTCACGACCATATGGCTTACTATATTCGGTCAAGTTCAGTAAACTTGTTCTTTTGACAAGTACCTATGTGTTTGACTTGACATCTCATGTCAATGATATGAAACTCACCATCCATTTTAGTATCACATACCATAAGGAGTCATAACACATACTAGTGTTTATAGGAATTTATAATGTCCAATCATAAATCCACCACTAGGAACTATTTATAAGTATAGTACAAAGGATACACGTTTCATATTCTCGACATACTCGAGAATGTGTTCCTTAACTATTTTACTTCTTGGACTATATTCATTAAATTAATATATGAATATTGATAACTTTGCCATTTTATAACTATCAAAATGCTATTCAAATACAATCATTCCCTAAACAATCAAATCACCATTCGATTGGCCTTTAGGGCATATTACTAACAATCTCCCACTTGCACTAAAGCCAATCGCTATGGTATCTCATACCCATCTTCTCAAGATGACGATCTAATTGCTGTTGAGTAAGTGCTTTAGTCAGAGGATCCGCAGTGTTATCAGCGGAGGCTACTTTCTGCATAGTGATATCACTCCTTCCAATGATTCCTTAATAATGTTATATCTTCTCTCAATGTGTTTGGACTTCTGGTGAGACCTTGGTTCCTTAGCTTGTGCTATAGCTCCATTGTTGTCATGAGATTGACAACGCAATGGTTGGAACCACTTGAAGTTATTGAATAAACTGCCGTATCCAAACAACATCTTTTGCTGCATCTGATGCAGCTATATATTCCGCTTCAGTGGTAGAATCTAGAGTAGTTGCTTGCTTGGAACTTTTCCAGCTTACTGCTCCACCATTGATAGTGAATAAAAATCTTGATGTAGATTTTCTGTCATCTACATCTGACTGGAAATCTGAATCAGTGAAGCCTTCAATTTTTTAGCTCACCCTCTCCATATGTTAAGAACAAATCTTTAGTTCTTCTTAAGTACTTAAAGATATTCTTAACTGCGGTCCAATGTTCCTCACCCGGATTACTCTGGTATCTGCTAGTGACACTCACTGCATGAGCTATATCCGGTCTAGTACATAGCATAGCATAGATAAGACTTCCAATTGCAGAAGCATATGGAATCTTATTCATACGCTCTCTCTCATCATAAGTTTTTGGACTCATGCTTTTAGAGGGATGAATTCCATGTCTTAAGGGTATAAAACCCTTTTTGGAATCCCACATATTAAATTTCTTTAATATCTTTTCTATGTACTTAGCTTGACATAGACCTATTAATCTTCTGGATCTATCTCTATAAATCCTGATTCCCAAGATATACATTGCATCTCCTAGGTCTTTTAATGGAGAAGTTTTGAGAAAGCCAAATTTTGACAGAAGACATTTGTCCAATGTCATTTCCTATAAGCAATATGTCATCTACATATAGCACAAGGAAAGTTATTGCACTCCCACTGACCCTTTTGTAAACACATGGTTCATCCTCATTCTTGATGAAACCAAATGATTTGATTGCATCATCGAATCGGATGTTCCAACTCCTGGAGGCTTGTTTTAGCCCATAAATGGACTTTCTTAGCTTGCATACTTTATGAGGATTTGTCTTGGATTCAAAACCACAAGGTGAATGGTCAGAGACCTTGCCCACCCCCTCCCCGCGAGAAAAATAGGCCGCGGGCACAGCCGCACCCAAAAACGAGCAGCCGAACCCCTTGGCGCCAAGTTCGTCCTGCGGAAAAATGCCCAAAAAAGGGGTGTGCTATAGCCTTTGGGCGTGGGGCCGGCAAAGTTCATCCGCCCTCCTCGGAATTGGCCGAGACTTTGACCACCCCCTCCCCGCGCCAAAAATAGGCCGCGGGCACAGCCGCGCCCAAAAAAGAGCTGCCGAACCCCTTGGCACCAAGTTCGTCCTGCGGAAAAATGCCCAAAAAGCGGGTGGGCTAAATCCTTGGGGCGTGGGGCGGGCGAACTTCGTCCGCCGGACTAGGAATGGGCCGAGACTTTTCCCACCCCCTCCCCACGAAAAAAATAGGCCGCGGGCACAGCCGCGCCCAAAAACGAGCAGCCGAACCCCTAGGCGCAAAGTTCGTCCTGCGGAAAAATGCCCAAAAAAGGGGTGGGCTATAGCCTTGGGGCGTGGGGCTTGCGAACTTCGTCCGCCGGACGCTGAATGGTCAGAGACCTTGCCCACCCCCTCCCCGCGACAAAAATAGGCCGCGGGCACAGCGGCACCCAAAAACGAGCAGCCGAAACCCTGGGCGCCAAGTTCGTCCTGCGGAAAAATGCCCAAAAAAAGAGTGGGCTATAGCCTTGGGGCGTGGGGCCGGCAAAGTTCGTCCGCCGGACTCGGAATGCCGAGACTTTTCTCACCCCCTCCCCGCAGCAAAAATAGACCGCGGGCACAGCCGCACCCTAGAAAGAGCAGCCGAACCCTTGGTGCCAAGTTCGTCCTGCGGAAAAATGCCCAAAAAAGGGGTGGGCTATAGCTTTGGGGCGTGGGGCTGGCGAAGTACGTCCGCCTTCCTCTGAATGGGCCGAGACTTTGCCCACCCGGTCCCCGCGACAAAAATAGGCCGCGGGTACAGCCGCGCCCAAAAACAAGCAGCCGAACCCCTTGGCGCCAACTCCGTCCTGCGGAAAGATGCCCAAAAAGGGGGTGGGCTATAGCCTTGGGGCGTGGGGCTGGCGCACTTCGTCCGCCTTCCTCGGAATGGGCCGAGGCTTTCCCCACCCCCTCCCGCGACAAAAATATGCGGCGGGCACAGCCGTACCCAAAAAAGAGCAGCCGAGCCCCTTGGCGCCAAGTTCGTCCTGCGGAAAAATGCCCAAAAACGGGGTGTGCTATAGCCTTGGGGCATAGGGCTGGCGCACTTCGTCAAACTTCCTCGGAATGGGCCGAGACTTTGCCCACCGCCTCCCCGCGACAAAAATAGGCCGCGGGCACAGCCGTACCCAGAAAAGAGCAGCCGAGCCCCTTGGCGCCAAGTTCGTCCTGCGGAAAAATGCCCAAAAAAGGGGTGTGCTATAGCCTTGGGGCGTAGGGCTGGCGCACTTCGTCCGCCTTCCACGGAATGGGCCAAGGCTTTCCCCACCCCCTCCCCGCGACAAAAATAGGCCGCGGGCACAGCCGTGTCCAAAAAAGAGCAGCCGCACCCCTTGGCGCCAAGTTCGTCCTGCGGAAAAGGGCACAAAACGGGGGTGGGCTATAGCCTTTGGGCGTGGGGCTGGCGAACTTCGTCCGCCGGTCTCGGAATGGGCCGAGACTTTGCCCACCCTCTTCCCACGACAGAAATAGTCCGCGGGCACAGCCGCGCCCAAAAAAGAGCTGCCGAACCCCTTGGCGCCAAGTTCGTCCTGCGGAAAAATGCCCAAAAAGGGGGTGTGCTATAGCCTTTGGGCGTGGGGCCGGGAAAGTTCATCCGCCTTCCTCGGAATGGGCCGAGACTTTGGCCACCCTCTCCCCGCACCAAAAATAGGCGGCGGGCACAGCCGCGCCAAAAAAGAGCAGCCGAACCCCTTGGCGCCGTGTTCGTCCTGCGGAAAAATGCCCAAAAAGGGGGTGGGCTATAGCCTTGGGGCGTGGGGCTGGCGAACTTCGTCCGCCGGTCTCGGAATGGGCCGAGACTTTGCCCACCCTCTTCCCACGACAGAAATAGTCCGCGGGCACAGCCGCGCCCAAAAAAGAGCTGCCGAACCCCTTGGCGCCAAGTTCGTCCTGCGGAAAAATGCCCAAAAAGGGGGTGTGCTATAGCCTTTGGGCGTGGGGCCGGGAAAGTTCATCCGCCTTCCTCGGAATGGGCCGAGACTTTGGCCACCCTCTCCCCGCACCAAAAATAGGCGGCGGGCACAGCCGCGCCAAAAAAGAGCAGCCGAACCCCTTGGCGCCGTGTTCGTCCTGCGGAAAAATGCCCAAAAAGGGGATGGGCTATAGCCTTGGGGCGTGCGGCTGGCGAACTTCGTCCACCGGTCTCGGAATGGGGCGAGACTTTTCTCACCCACTCCCCGCGACAAAACTAGGCCGCGGGCACATCCGCGCCAAAAAGAGAGCAGCCGAACCCCTTGGCGCCAAGTTCGTCCTGCGGGAAAATGCCCAAAAAGGGGGTGGGCTATAGCCTTGGGGCGCGGGGCTGGCGAACATCGTCCGCCGGACTCGGAATTGGCTGAGACCATGCCCACCCCCACCCCGCGACAAAAATAGGCCGCGAGCACAACCGCACCCAAATAAGAGCAGCCGAACCCCGTGGCGCCAAGTTCGTCCTCCGGAAAAATGCCCAAAAAAGGGGTGGGCTATAGCCTTGCGGCGTGGGGCGTGTGAACTTCGTCCGCCGGGCACGGAATGGGCCGAGACTTTGCGCACTCGCTCCCCGCGACAAAAATAGGCCGCGAGCAAAGCCGCGCCCAAAATAGAGCAGCTGAACCCCATGGCGCCAAGTTCGTCCTGCGGAAAAATGCCCAAAAAAGGGGTGGGCTATAGCCTTGCGGCGTTGGGCGGGCGAACTTCGTCCACCGGACACGGAATGGGCCAAGACTTTTCCCACCCGCTCCCCGCGACAAAAATAGGCCGCGGGCTCAGCCGCGCCCAAAATACAGAAGCCGAACCCCTTGGTGCCAAGTTCGTCCTGCGGAAAAATGCCCAAAAAAGGGGTGGGCTATAGCCTTGCGGCGTGGGGCGGGCGAACTTCGTCCGCCGGACACGGAATGGGCCGAGACACTGCCCACCCCGTCCCCGCGACAAAAATAAGCCGCGGGCACAGCCGCGCCCAGAAAAGAGCATCCGAACCCATTGGCGCCAAGTTCGTCCTGCGGAAAAATGTCCAAAAAAGGGCTGGGCTATAGCCTTGGGTCGTGGGGCTGGCGAACTTCATCGGCCTTCCTCGGAATGGGCCGAGACTTTGCCCACCCTCTTCCCACGACAGAAATAGTCCGCGGGCACAGCCGCGCCCAAAAAAGAGCTGCCGAACCCCTTGGCGCCAAGTTCGTCCTGCGGAAAAATGCCCAAAAAGGGGGTGTGCTATAGCCTTTGGGCGTGGGGCCGGGAAAGTTCATCCGCCTTCCTCGGAATGGGCCGAGACTTTGGCCACCCTCTCCCCGCACCAAAAATAGGCGGCGGGCACAGCCGCGCCAAAAAAGAGCAGCAAAACCCCTAGGCGCCGTGTTCGTCCTGCGGAAAAATGCCCAAAAAGGGGGTGGGCTATAGCCTTGGGGCGTGGGGATGGCGAACTTCGTCCGCCGGTCTCGGAATGGGGCGAGACTTTTCTCACCCACTCCCCGCGACAAAACTAGGCCGCGGGCACATCCGCGCCAAAAAGAGAGCAGCCGAACCCCTTGGCGCCAAGTTCGTCCTGCGGGAAAATGCCCAAAAAGGGGGTGGGCTATAGCCTTGGGGCGCGGGGCGGGCGAACTTCGTCCGCCGGACTCGGAATTGGCCGAGACTTTTCCCACCCCCTCCCCGCGACAAAAATACGCCGCGGGCACAGCCGCGCCCAAAAAAGAGCAGCCGAACCCTTGGCGCCAAGTTCGTCCTGCGGAAAAATGCCCAAAAAGGGGGTGGGCTATTGCCTTGGGGCGTGGGGCAGGCGAACTTCGTCCGCTGGACTCGGAATGGGGCGAGACTTTGCCCACCCCCTCCCAACGACAAACCTAGGCCGCGGGCACATCCGTGCCCAAAAAAGAGCGGCCGAACCCCTTGGAGCCTAGTTCATCCTGCAGAAAAATGCCCAAAAAAGGGGTGTGCTATAGCCGTTGGGCGTTGGGCCGGCAAACTTCATCCGCCGGACTCGGAATGGGCCGAGACTTTGCCAACGCTCTCCCCGCGACAAAAATACACCGCGGGTACAGCCGCACCCAAAAAGGAGCCGCCGAACCCCTTGGCGCCAAGTTCGTCCTGTGGAAAAATGCCCAAATAGGGGGTGGGCTATAGCCTTGGGGCGTGGGGCGGGCGAACTTCGTTCGCCGGACTCGAAATGGGCCGAGACATTTCCCACCCCCTCCCTGCGACAAAATTAGGCCTTGGGCACAGCCGCGCCCTAAAAAGTGCAGCCGAACCCCCTGGCGCCAAGTTCGTCCTGCGGAAAAATGTCCAAAAAAGGGGTGGGCTATAGCCTTGGGTCGTGGGGCTGGCGAACTTCGCCTGCCTGACTCGGAATGGGCCGAGACTTTGCTCACCCCCTCCCCGTGACAAAAATAGGCCGAACGCACAGCCGCGCCCAAAAAAGAGCAGCCGAACCCCTCGGCGCTAAGTTCGTCCTGCGGAAAAATGCCCAAAAAAGGGGTGTGCTATAGCCTTGGGGCGTGGGGCTGGCTAACTTCGTCCGCCGGACTCGGAATGGGCCGAGACTTTTCCCACCCCCTCCCTGTGACAAAAATAGTCTGCGGGCTCAGCCGCGCCCAAAAAAGAGCAGCCGAACCCCTTGGCGCCAAGTTCGTCCTGCGGAAAAATGCCCAAAAAAGGGGTTTGCTATACCCTTGGGGCGAGGGGCTGCCGAAGTTCGTCCGATGGACTCCGAACGGGCCGAGACTTTTCTCACCCCCTCCCCGCGACAAAAATAGGCTACGGGCACAGGCGCGCCCAAAAAACAACAGCCGAACCCCTTGGCGCCAAGTTCGTCCTGCGGAAAAATACCCAAAAAGGGGGTGGGCTATAGCCTTGGGGCGTGGGGCAGGCGAACTTCGTCCGCCGGACTCGGAATGGGCCGAGACTTTGCCCACCCCCTCCCGACGACAAAATTAGGCCGTGGGCACATCCGTGCCCAAATAAGTGCGGCCGAACCCCTTGGCGCCTAGTTCATCCTGCAGAAAAATGCCCAAAAAAGGGGTGTGCTATAGCCGTTGGGCGTTGGGCCGGTGAACTTCATCTGCCGGACTCGGAATGGGCCGAGACTTTGCCAACGCTCTCCCCGCGACAAAAATAGACCACGGGCACAGCCGCGACCAAAAAGGAGCGGCCGAAACCCTTGGCGCGAAGTTCGTCCTGCGGAAAAATGCCCAAAAAAGGGGTGTGCTATAGCCTTGGGACGTGGGGCTGGCGAACTTCGTCTGCCGGACTCGGAATGGGCCGAGACTTTTCCCACCCACTCCCCGCGACAAAAATAGACCGCGGGCACAGCCGCGCCCAAAATAGAGAACCCGAACCCCTTGGCGTCAAGTTCGTCCTGCGGAAAAATGCCCAAAGAGGGGGTGGGCTATAGCCTTGGGGCGTGGGGCAGGCGAACTTTGTCCGCCGGACTCGGAATGGGCCGAGACGTTTCCCACCCCCTACCTGCGACAAAAATAGGCCGCGGGCACAGCCGCGCCCAAAAAAGAGCACCCGAACCCCTTGGCGCCAAGTTCGTCCTGCGGAAAAATGCCCAAAAAAGGGGTTTGCTATAGCCTTGGGGCAAGGGGCTGCCGACGTTCGTCCGATGGACTCAGAACGGGCCGAGACTTTTCTCACCCCCTCCCCGCGAAAAAAATAGGCTACGGGCACAGGCGCGCCCAAAAAACAACAGCCGAACCCCTTGGCGCCAAGTTCGTCCTGCGGAAAAATACCCAAAAAGGGGGTGGGCTATAGCCTTGGGGCGTGGGGCAGGCGAACTTCGTCCGCCGGACTCGGAATGGGCCGAGACTTTGCCCACCCCCTCCCAACGACAAAACTAGGCCGCGGGCACATCCGTGCCCAAAAAAGAGCGGCCGAACCCCTTGGCGCCTAGTTCATCCTGCAGAAAAATGCCCAAAAAAGGGGTGTGCTATAGCCGTTGGGCGTTGGGCCGGCGAACTTCATCTGCCGGACTCGGAATGGGCCGAGACTTTGCCAACGCTCTCCCCGCGACTAAAATAGACCGCGGGCACAGCCGCGACCAAAAAGGAGCGGCCGAACCCCTTGGCGCGAAGTTCGTCCTGCGGAAAAATGCCCAAAAAAGGGGTGTGCTATAGCCTTGGGACGTGGGGCTGGCGAACTTCGTCCGCCGGACTCGGAATGGGCCGAGACTTTTCCCACCCACTCCCCGCGACAAAAATAGACCGCGGGCACAGCCGCGCCCAAAATAGAGAACCCGAATCCCTTGGCGCCAAGTTCGTCCTGCGGAAAAATGCCCAAAAAGGGGGTGGGCTATAGCCGTTGGGCGTGGGGCCGGCGAATTCCGTCCGCCTTCCTCGGAATGGGACAAGACTTTGGCAACCCCCTCCCAGCAACAAAAATAGGCTACGGGCACGGCCGTGCTCAAAAACGAGCGGCCGAACCCCTTGGCGCCAAGTTCATCCCGCGGGAAAATGCCCAAAAAGGGGGTGGGCTATAGCCTTGGGGCGTGGGGCGGGCGAACTTCGTTCACAGGACTCGGAATGGGCCGAGAAATTTCCCACCCCCTCCGCGCGATAAAAATAGACCGCGGGCACAGCCGCGCCCAAAATAGAGAAGCCGAACCCCTTGGTGCCAAGTTCGTCCTACGGAAAAATGCCCAAAAAAGGGGTGGGCTATAGCCATGCGGCGTGGGGCCTGCGAACTTCGTCCGCCGGACACAGAATGGGCCGAGGCTCTGCCCACCCCGTCCCCATGACAAAAATAAGCCGCGGGCACAGCCGCGCCCAGAAAAGAGCAGACGAACCCCTTGGCGCCATGTTCGTCCTGCGGAAAAACGCCCAAAGAGGGGGTGGGCTATAGCCTTGGGGCGTGGGGCGGGCGAACTTCGTCCGCCGGACTCGGAATGGGCCGAGACGTTTCCCACCCCCTCCCTGTGACAAAAATAGGCCGCGGGCACAGCCGCACCCTAAAAAGAGCAGCCGAACCCCTTGGCGCCAAGTTAGTCCTGCGGAAAAATGTCCAAAAAAGGGGTGGGCTATAGCCTTGGGTCGTGGGGCGGGCGAACTTCGTCCGCCGGACTCGGAATGGGGCGAGACTTTGCCCACCCCCTCCCCACGACAAAAATAAGCCACGGGCACAGCCACGCCCAAAAAGGAGCAGACGAACCACTTGGCGCCAAGTTCGTCCAGCGGAAAAATGCCCAAAGAGGGGGTGGGCTATAGCTTTGGGGCGTGGGGCTGGCGAACTTCATCCGCCGGACTCGGAATGGGCCGAGACATTTCCCACCCCCTCCCTGCGACAAAAATAGGCCACGGGCACAGCCGCGCCCTAAAAAGTGCAGCTGAACCCCTTGGCGCCAAGTTCGTCCTGCGGAAAAATGTCCAAAAAAGGGGTGGGCTATAGCCTTGGGTCGTGGGGCTGGCGAACTTCGTCTGCCTAACTCGGAATGGGCTGAGACTTTGCCCACCCCCTCCCCGTGACAAAAATAGGCCGAAGGCACAGCCGCGCCCAAAAAAGAGCAGCCGAACCCCTTGGCGCTAAGTTCGTCCTGCGGAAAAATGCCCAAAAAAGGGGTGTGTTATAGCCTTGGGGCGTGGGGCTGGCGAACTTCGTCCGCCGGACTCGGAATGGGCCGAGACTTTTCCCACCCCCTCCCTGCGACAAAAATAGTCTGTGGGCTCAGCCGCGCCCAAAAAAGAGCAGCCGAATCCCTTGGCGCCAAGTTCGTCCTGCGGAAAAATGCCCAAAAAAGGGGTTTGCTATAGCCTTGGGGTGAGGGGCTGCCGAAGTTCGTCCGACGGACTCAGAACGGGCCGAGACTTTTCTCACCCCCTCCCCGCGACAAAAATAGGCTGCGGGCACAGGCGCGCCCAAAAACCAACAACCGAACCCCGTGGCACCAAGTTCGTCCTGCGGAAAAATACCCAAAAAGGGGGTGGGCTATAGCCTTGGGGCGTGGGGCCGGCGAACTTCTTCCGCCTTCCTCGGAATGGACTGAAACTTTGGCCACCCCCTCCGCATGGCAAAAATAGGCCCCATGCACAGCCGCCCCCAAAAAAGAGCAGACGAACCCCTTGGCGCCAAGTTCGTCCTGCGGAAAAATGCCCAAAGAGGGGGTGGGCTATAGCCTTGGGGCGTGGGACTGGCGAACTTCGTCGGCCGGACTCGGAATTGGCCGAGACATTTCCAACCCCCTCCCTGCGACAAAAATAGGCCGCGGACACAGCCGCGCCCAAAAAAGAGCAGCCGAACCCCTTGGCGCGAAGTTCGTCCTGCGGAAAAATGCCCAAAAAAGGGGTGTGCTATAGCCTTGGGGTGTGGGGCGGGCGAAGTTCGTCCGCCTTACTCGGAATGGGCCGAGACATTGCCCACCCCCTCCCCATGACAAAAATAGGCCAGGGGCACAGCCGCACCCAAAAAAGAGCAGCCGAACCCCTAGGCACCAAGTTCGTCCTGCGGAAAAATGCCCAAAAAAGGGTGGGCTATAGCCTTGGGGCGTGGGGCTGGCGAACTTCGTCCGCCGGAATCAGAATGGGCCGAGACTTTGCCCACCCCCTCCCCATGACAAAAATAGGCTGCGGGCATATCAGTGCCCAAAAAAGAGCAGCCGAACCCCTTGGCGCCAAGTTCGTCCAGCGGAAATATGCCCAAAATGGGGGTGGGCTATAGCCTTGGGGCGTGGGGCTGGCGAACTTCGTCCGCTGGACTCGGAATGGGCCGAGACATTGCCCACCCCCTCCCCGTGACAAAAATAGGCCAGGGGCACAGCCGTACCCAAAAAAGAGCAGCCGAACCCCTAGGCACCAAGTTCGTCCTGCGGAAAAATGCCCAAAAAAGGGTGGGCTATAGCCTTGGGACGTGGGGCTGGCGAACTTCGTCCGCCGGAATCAGAATGGGCCGAGACTTTGCCCACCCCCTCCCCATGACAAAAATAGGCTGCGGGCACAGCCGCGCCCAAAAAAGAGCTGCCGAACCCCTTGGCACCAAGTTCGTCCTGCGGAAAAATGCCCAAAAAAGGGGTGTGCTATAGCGTTTGGGCGTGGGGCCGGCAAAGTTTATCCCCAATCCTCGGAATGGGCCGAGACTGTGGCCACCCCCTCCCAGCGCCAAAAATAGGCCGCGGGAACAGCAGCTCCCAAAAAAGAGCAGCCGAACCCCTTAGCGCTAAGTTCGTCCTGCGGAAATATGCCCAAAAAAGGGGTGTGCTATAGCCTTGGGGCGTGGGGCTGGCGACCTTCGTCCGCCGGCCTCGGAATGGGATGAGCCATTGCCCACCCCCTCCCCGTGACAAAAATAGGCCGCGGGCACAGCCGCGCCCAAAAAAGAGCTGCCGAACCCCTTGGCGAAAAGTTCGCCCTGCGGAAAAATGACCAAAAAAGGGGTGGGCTATAGCCTTGGGCCGTGGGGCTGCCGAACTTCGTCCGCTGAACTCGGAATGTGCCGAGACTTTTCCCACCCCCTCCCCACGACAAAAATAGGCCGCGGCCACAGCCGCTCTCAAAAAAGAATAGCCGAACCCCTTGGCGCCAAGTTCGTCCCGCGGAAAAATACCCAAAAAAAAGGTGGGCTATAGCCCTGGGGCGTGTGGATGGCGAACTTCGTCCGCCGAACTCGGAATGTGCCGAGAGATTGCCCCACCCCTCCCCGCGACAAAAATAGGCCACCGGCACAGCCGCGCCCAAAAAAGAGCAGCCGAAACCCTTGGCGCCAAGTTCGTTCAGCGGAAAAATGCCCAAAAAGGGGGTGGGCTAGAGCCTTGGGGCGTGCGGCTAGCGAACTTCGTCCGCCGAACTAGGAATGGGCCGAGACTTTGCCCACCCCCTCCCTGTGACAAAAATAGGCCGCGGGCACATCTGCGCCCAAAAAAGTGCTGCCGAACCCCTTGGCACCAAGTTCGTCCTGCGGAAAAATGCCCAAAAAGCGGGTGGGCTATAGCCTTGGGGCGTGCGGCTAGCGAACTTCGTCCGCCGGACTAGGAATGGGCCGAGACTTTGCCCACCCCCTCCCCGCAACAAAAATAGGCCGCGGGCACAGCTGCACCCAAAAAAGAGCTGCCGAACCCCTTGGCACCAAGTTCGTCCTGCGGAAAAATGACCAAAAAAGGGTGGGCTATAGCCTTGGGGCGTGGAGCTGGCGAACTTCGTCCGCCGAACTCGGAATGTGCCAAGACTTTTCCCATCCCCTCCCCACGACAAAAATAGGCCGCGGCCACAGCCGCGCTCAAAAAAGAATAGCCGAACCCCTTGGCGCCAAGTTCGTCCCGCGGAAAAATACGCAAAAAAGGGTGGGCTATAGCCTTGGGGCGTGGGGCTGGCGAACTTCGTCCGCCGAACTCGGAATGTGCCGAGACTTTGCCCCACCCCTCCCCACGACAAAAATAGGCCACGGGCGCAGCCGCGCCCAAAAAAGAGCAGCCGAAACCCTTGGCGCCAAGTTCGTCCTGCGGAAAAATGCCCAAAAAGGGGGTGGGCTATAGCCTTGGGGCGTGCAGCTAGCGAACTTCGTCCGCCGTACTAGGAACGGGCCGAGACTTTGCCCACCCCCTCCCTGCGACAAAAATAGGCCGCGGGCACAGCTGCACCCAAAAAAGAGCTGCCGAACCCCTTGGCACCAAGTTCGTCCTGTGGAAAAATGCCCAAAAAGCGGGTGGGCTATAGCCTTGGGGCGTGCGGCTAGCGAACTTCGTCCGCCGGACTAGGAATGGGCCCAGACTTTGTCCACCCCCTCCCCGCAACAAAAATAGGCCGCGGGCACAGCTGCGCCCAAAAAAGAGCGGCCGAACCCCTTGGCACCAAGTTCGTCCTGCGGAAAAATGCCCAAAAAGAGGGTGGGCTATAGCCTTGGGGCGTGGGGCTGGCGAACTTCGTCCGCCGGACTAGGAATGGGCCGAGACTTTTCCCACCCCCTCCCCGCGACAAAAATAGGCCGCGGGCACAGGCGCGCCCAAAAACGAGCAGCCGAACCCCTAGGCGCAAAGTTCGTCCTGCGGAAAAATGTCCAAAAAAGGGGTGGGCTATAGCCTTGGGGCGTGGGGCTTGCGAACTTCGTCCGCCGCACTAGGAATGGGCCGAGACGTTTGCCACCCCCTCCCCGCGAAAAAAATAGGCCGCGGGCAGAGCCGCGCCAAAAAAAGAGCTGCCGAACCCCTTGGCACCAAGTTCGTCCTGCGGAAAAATGTCCAAAAAGCGGGTGGGCTATAGCCTTGGGGCGTGCGGCTAGCGAACTTCGTCCGCCGGACTAGGAATGGGCCGAGACATTGCCCACCCCCTCCCCGCGACAAAAATAGGCCGCGGGCACGGCTGCACCCAAAAAAGAGCAGCCGAACCCCTTGGCGCCATGTTCGTCCAGCGGAAAAATGCCCAAAAAGGGGGTGGGCTATAGCCTTGGGGCGTGGGGCTGGCGAACATCGTCCGCTGGACTCGGAATGGGCCGAGACTTTGGCCACCCCCTCCCAGTGACAACAATAGGCCGCGGGCACAGCCGCGCCCAAAAAAGAGCTGCCGAACCCCGTGGCACCAAGGTCGTCCTGCGGAAAAATGCCCAAAAACCGGGTGGGCTATAGCCTTGGGGCGTGGGGCTGGCGAACTTCGTCCGCCGAACTCGGAATGTGCCGAGACATTTCCCACCCCCTTCCCGCGACAAAAATAGGCCGCGGCCACAGCCGCGCTCAAAAAAGAATAGCCGAACCCCTTCGCGCCATGTTCGTCCCGCGGAAAAATACCCAAAAAAGGGGTGGGCTATAGCCTTGGGCCGTGGGGCTGGCGAACTTCGTCCGCCGAACTCGGAATGTGCCGAGACATTGCCCCACCCCTTCCCATGACAAAAATAGGCCACGGGCACAGCCGCTCCCAAAAAAGAGCAGCCGAACCCCTTGGCGCCAAGTTCGTCCTGCGGAAAATTGCCCAAAAAGCGGGTGGGCTATAGCCTTGGGCCGTGGGGCTGGCGAACTTCGTCCGCCGGACTAGGAATGGGCCGAGACTTTTCCCACCCCCTCCCCATGACAAAAATAGGCCGCGGGCACAGCCGCGGCCAGAAAAGAGCAGCCGAACCCCTTGGCGCCAAGTTCGTCCTGCGGAAAAATGCCCAAAAAAGGGGTGTGCTATAGCCTTGGGGCGTGGGGCTGGTGAACTTCGTCCGCCGGCCTTGGAATGGACCGAGCCTTTGCCCACCCCCTCCCCGCGACAAAAATAGGCCGCGGGCACAGCCGCGCCCAAAAAAGAGCAGCCGAACCCCTTGGCAAAAAGTTCTTCCTGCGGAAAAATGACCAAAAAAGGGGTGGGCTATAGCCTTGGGGCGTGGAGCTGGCGAACATCGTCCGCCGAACTCGGAATGTGCCAAGACTTTTCCCATCCCCTCCCCGCGACAAAAATAGGCCGCGGCCACAGCCGCGCTCAAAAAAGAATAGCCGAACCCCTTGGCGCCAAGTTCGTCCCGCGGAAAAATACGCAAAAAAGGGTGGGCTATAGCCTTGGGGGGTGGGGCTGGCGAACTTCGTCCGCCGAACTCGGAATGTGCCGAGACTTTGCCCCACCCCTCCCCGCGACAAAAATAGGCCGCGGGCACGGCTGCGCCCAAAAAAGAGCAGCCGAACCCCTTGGCGCCATGTTCGTCCAGCGGAAAAATGCCCAAAAAGGGGGTGGGCTATAGCCTTGGGACGTGGGGCTGGCGAACGTCGTCCGCTGGACTCGGAATGGGCCGAGACTTTGGCCACCCCCTCCCCGTGACAACAATAGGCCGCGGGCACAGCCGCGTCCAAAAAAGAGCTGCCGAACCCCGTGGCACCAAGGTCGTCCTGCGGAAAAATGCCCAAAAAGCGGGTGGGCTATAGCCTTGGGGCGTGCGGCTAGCGAACTTCGTCCGCCGGACTAGGAATGGGCCCAGACTTTGCCCACCCCCTCCCCGCGGCAAAAATAGGCCGCGGGCACAGCTGCGCCCAAAAAAGAGCGGCCGAACCCCTTGGCACCAAGTTCGTCCTGCGGAAAAATGCCCAAAAAGCGGGTGGGCTATAGCCTTGGGGCGTGGGGCTGGCGAACTTCGTCCGCCGGACTAGGAATGGGCCGAGACTTTTCCCACCCCCTCCCCACGACAAAAATAGGCCGCGGGCACAGCCGCGCCCAAAAACGAGCAGCCGAACCCCTAGGCGCAAAGTTCGTCCTGCGGAAAAATGTCCAAAAAAGGGGTGGGCTATAGCCTTGGGGCGTGGGGCTTGCAAACTTCGTCCGCCGCACTAGGAATGGCCCGAGACGTTTACCACCCCCTCCCCGCGACAAAAATAGGCCGCGGGCACAGCCGCGCCAAAAAAAGAGCTGCCGAACCCCTTGGCAAAAAGTTCTTCCTGCGGAAAAATGACCAAAAAAGGGGTGGGCTATAGCCTTGGGGCGTGGAGCTGGCGAACTTCGTCCGCCGAACTCGGAATGTGCCAAGACTTTTCCCATCCCCTCCCCGCGACAAAAATAGGCCGCGGGCACAGCCGCGCCCAAAAACGAGCAGCCGAACCCCTAGGCGCAAAGTTCGTCCTGCGGAAAAATGTCCAAAAAAGGGGTGGGCTATAGCCTTGGGGCGTGGGGCTTGCGAACTTCGTCCGCCGCACTAGGAATGGGCCGAGACGTTTGCCACCCCCTCCCCGCGACAAAAATAGGCCGCGGGCAGAGCCGCGCCAAAAAAAGAGCTGCCGAACCCCTTGGCACCAAGTTCGTCCTGCGGAAAAATGCCCAAAAAGCGGGTGGGCTATAGCCTTGGGGCGTGCGGCTAGCGAACTTCGTCCGCCGGACTAGGAATGGGCTGAGACATTGCCCACCCCCTCCCCGCGACAAAAATAGGCCGCGGGCACGGCTGCACCCAAAAAAGAGCAGCCGAACCCCTTGGCGCCATGTTCGTCCAGCGGAAAAATGCCCAAAAAGGGGGTGGGCTATAGCCTTGGGGCGTGGGGCTGGCGAACTTCGTCCGCCGGCCTCAGAATGGGCCGAGCCTTTGGTCACCCCCCTCCCCGCGACAAAAATAGGCCGTGGGCACAGCCGCGCGCAAAAAAGAGCTGCCGAACCCATTGGCGAAAAGTTCGTCCTGCGGAAAAATGACCAAAAAAGGGGTGGGCTATAGCCTTGGGGCGTGGGGCTGCCGAACTTCGTCCGCCGAACTCGGAATGTGCCGAGACTTTTCCCACCCCCTCCCCGCGACCAAAATAGGCCGCGGCCACAGCCGCGCTCAAAAAAGAATAGCCGAACCCCTTCGCGCCATGTTCGTCCCGCGGAAAAATACCCAAAAAAGAGGTGGGCTATAGCCTTGGGCCGTGGGGCTGGCGAACTTCGTCCGCCGAACTCGGAATGTGCCGAGACTTTGCCCCACCCCTTCACATGACAAAAATAGGCCACGGGCACAGCCGCTCCCAAAAAAGAGCAGCCGAACCCCTTGGCGCCAAGTTCGTCCTGCGGAAAATTGCCCAAAAAGCGGGTGGGCTATAGCCTTGGGCCGTGGGGCGGGCAAACTTCGTCCGCCGGACTAGGAATGGGCCGAGACTTTTCCCACCCCCTCCCCATGACAAAAATAGGCCGCGGGCACCGCCGCGGCCAGAAAAGAGCTGCCGAACCCCTTGGCGCCAAGTTCGTCCTGCGGAAAAATGCCCAAAAAAGGGGTGTGCTATAGCCTTGGGGCGTGGGGCTGGTGAACTTCGTCCGCCGGCCTTGGAATGGACCGAGCCTTTGCCCACCCCCTCCCCGCGACAAAAATAGGCCGCGGGCACAGCCGCGCCCAAAAAAGAGCAGCCGAACCCCTTGGCAAAAAGTTCTTCCTGCGGAAAAATGACCAAAAAAGGGGTGGGCTATAGCCTTGGGGCGTGGAGCTGGCGAACTTCGTCCGCCGAACTCGGAATGTGCCAAGACTTTACCCATCCCCTCCCCGCGACAAAAATAGGCCGCGAAGAACAGCCGAACCCCTTGGCGCCAAGTTCGTCCCGCGGAAAAATACGCAAAAAAGGGTAGGCTATAGCCTTGGGGGGTGGGGCTGGCGAACTTCGTCCGCCGAACTCGGAATGTGCCGAGACTTTGCCCCACCCCTCCCCGCGACAAAAATAGGCCGCGGGCACGGCTGCACCCAAAAAAGAGCAGCCGAACCCCTTGGCGCCATGTTCGTCCAGCGGAAAAATGCCCAAAAAGGGGGTGGGCTATAGCCTTGGGGCGTGGGGCTGGCGAACTTCGTCCGCCGGCCTCAGAATGGGCCGAGCCTTTGGCCACCCCCTCCCCGCGATAAAAATAGGCCGTGGGCACAGCCGCACGCAAAAAAGAGCTGCCGAATCCATTGGCGAAAAGTTCGTCCTGCGGAAAAATGACCAAAAAAGGGGTGGGCTATAGCCTTGGGGCGTGGGGCTGCCGAACTTCGTCCGCCGAACTCGGAATGTGCCGAGACTTTTCCCACCCCTCCCCGCGACCAAAATAGGCCGCGGGCACAGCCGCGGCCAGAAAAGAGCAGCCGAACACCTTGGCGCCAAGTTCGTCCTGCGGAAAAATGCCCAAAAAAGGGGTGGGCTATAGCCTTGGGGCGTGGGGCCGGCGCACTTCGTCCGCCGGACTAGGAATGGTCCGAGACTTTTCCCACCCCCTCCCCACGACAAACATACGCCGCGGGCACAGCCGTGCCCAAAAAAGAGCAGCCGAACCCCTTGGCGCCAAGTTCGTCCTGCGGAAAAATGCCCAAAAAAGGGGTGTGCTATAGCCTTGGGGCGTGGGGCTGGCGAACTTCGTCCGCCGGCCTCAGAATGGGCCGAGCCTTTGGCCACCCCCTCCCCGCGACAAAAATAGGCCGTGGGCACAGCCGCGCCCAAAAAAGAGCTGCCGAACCCATTGGCGAAAAGTTCGCCCTGCGGAAAAATGACCAAAAAAGGGGTGGGCTATAGCCTTGGGGCGTGGGGCTGCCGAACTTCGTCCGCCGAACTCGGAATGTGCCGCGACTTTTCCCACCCCCTCCCCGCGACAAAAATAGGCCGCGGCCACAGCCGCGCTCAAAAAAGAATAGCCGAACCCCTTCGCGCCATGTTCGTACCGCGGAAAAATACCCAAAAAAGGGGTGGGCTATAGCCTTGGGCCGTGGGGCTGGCGAACTTCGTCCGCCGAACTCGGAATGTGCCGAGACTTTGCCCCACCCCTTCCCATGACAAAAATAGGCCACGGGCACAGCCGCTCCCAAAAAAGAGCAGCCGAACCCCTTGGCGCCAAGTTCGTCCTGCGGAAAATTGCCCAAAAAGCGGGTGGGCTATAGCCTTGGGCCGTGGGGCTGGCGAACTTCGTCTGCCGGACTAGGAATGGGCCGAGACTTTTCCCACCCCCTCCCCATGACAAAAATAGGTCGCGGGCACAGCCGCGCCCAAAAAAGAGCAGCCGAACCCCTTGGGCCAAGTTCGTCCTGCGGAAAAATGCCCAAAAAAGGGGTGTGCTGTAGCCTTGGGGCGTGGGGCTGCCAAAGTTCGTTCGCCGCACTCGGAATGGGCCGAGACTTTTCCCACCCCCTCCCCACGACAAAAATAGGCCACGGACACAGCTGCGCCCAAAAAAGAGCAGCCGGACCCCTTGGCGCTAAGTTCGTCCTGCGGAAAAATGCCAAAAAAAGGGGTGGGCTATAGCCTTGGGGCGTGGAGCGGCCGAACTTCGTCCGCCGGACTCGGAATGGGCCGAGACTTTGCCCACCCCCTCCCCGCACCAAAAATAGGCTGCGGGCACAGCCGCGCCCAAACACGAGTAGCCGAACCCCTTGGCGCAAAGTTCGTCCTCCGGAAAAAGGCCCAAAAAATGGGTGGTCTATAGCCTTGGGGTGTGGGGCCGGTAAAGTTCGTCCGCCGGACTCGAAATGGGCCGAGACTTTTCCCACCCCCTCCCCACGACAAAAATTGAGCGCGGGCACAGCCGCGCCCAAAAAAGAGCAGCCGAACCCCTTGGCGCCAAGTTCGTCCTGTGGGAAAATGCGCAAAAAAGGGCTGGGCCATAGCCTTGGGGAGTGGGGCGGGCGAACTTCGTCCGCCGGACTCGGAATGGCCCCAGATTTTTCCCACCCCTCCCCACAACAAAAAATAGGCCGCGGGCACAGCCGCACTCAAAAAAGAGCGGCCGAACACCTTGGCGAAAAGTTCATCCTGCGGAAAACTGCCCAAAAAAGGGGTGCGCTATAGCCTTGGGGCGTGGGGCAGGAAAGGTTCGTCCGCCTTCCACGGAATGGGCCGAGACTTTGCCCACCCCCTCCTCATGACAAACATAGGCCGCGGGCACTGCCGCGCCCAAAAAAGAGCAGCCGAACCCCTTGGCGCCAAGTACGTCCTGCGGAAAAATGCCCAAAAAAGGGGTGCGCTATAGCCTTGGGGCGTGGGGCTGGCGAACTTCGTCCGCCTTCCACGGAATGGGCCGAGACTTTGCCCACCCCCTCCTCATGACAAACATAGGCCGCGGGCACTGCCGCGCCCAAAAAAGAGCAGCCGAACCCCTTGGCGCCAAGTACGTCCTGCGGAAAAATTCTCAAAAAAGGGGTGGGCTATGGCCTTGGGGCGTGGGGCCGGTGAACTTCGTCCGCCTTCCTCGAAAAGGGCCGAGACTTTGGCTACCCCCTCCCCATGACAAAAATAGGCCGTGGGCGCAGCCTCGCCCAAACAAGAGAAGCCGAACCCCTTGGAACCATGTTCGTCCTGCGGAAAAATGCCCAAAAAAGGGGTGTGCTATAGGCTTGGGGCGTGGGGCAGCCGAAGTTCGTCCGCCGGACTCGGACTGGGCCGAGACTTTTCCCACCACTTCCCCGTGCAAAAAATAGGCCACGGGCACAACCATGCCCAAAAAAGAGTACCCGAACCCCTTGGCGCCCAGTTAGTCCTGTGGAAAAATGCCCAAAAAAGGGGTGGGCTATAGCCTTGGGGCGTGGGCCAGGCGAACTTCGTCCGCTGGACTCGGAATGGGCCGAGACTTTGCCCACCCTCTCCCCGTGACAAAAATAGGCCACGGTCACAGCCGCGCCCAAAAAAGAGCAACCAAACCCCTTGGCGCCAAGTTCGTCCTGCGGAAAAATGCCCAAAAAAGGGGTGTGCTATAGCCTTTGGGCGTGGGCCCGGCGAACATCGTCTGCCTTCCTTAGAATGGGCCGAGACTTTACCGACCCCCTCCCCGCGACAAAAATAGGCCGCGGGCACAGCCGCACCCAAAAAAGAAACGCCGACCCCTTAGCGCCAAGTTCGTCATGCGGAAAACTGCCCAAAAAGGGGGTGGGCTATAGCCTTCGGGCGTGGGGCCGGCGCACTTCGTCCGCCGGATTCGGAATGAGCCGAGACTTTTCCCACACCCTTCCCGTGCCACAAATAGGCCATGGGCACAGCCGCGTCAAAAAAAGAACAGCCGAACCCCTTGGCGTCAAGTTCGTCATGCGGAAAACTGCCCAAAAAGGGGGTGGGCTATAGCCTCGGGGCGTGGGGCCGGCGCACTTCGTCCGCCGGACTCGGAATGGGCCGAGACTTTTCCCACCCCTTCCCCGTAAAAAAAATAGGCCGCGGGCACAGCCATGCCCAAAAAAGAGCAGCCGAACCCCTTGGCCAGTAGTTCGTCCTGCGGAAAAATGCCCAAAAAAAGGGTGGACTATAGCCTTGGGGCGTGGGGCAGGCGAACTTCGTCCGCCGGACTTGGAATGGGCCGAAACTTTACCCACCCCCTCCCCGTGAGAAAAACAGGCCGCGGGCAAAGCTGCGCCCAAAAAAGAGCAGCCGAACCCCTTGGCGCCAATTTCGTCCTGCGGAAAAATGCCCAAAAAAGGGGTGTGCTACAGTCTTGGGGCGTAGGGCTGGCGACCTTCGTCCGCCGGACTCGGAATGGGCCGAGACTTTGGCCAACCCCTCCCCACGACAAAAATAGGCCACGGACACAGCCGCGCCCAAAAAAGAGCAGCCGAACCCCTGTGCGCCAAGTTCGTCCTGAGGAAAAATGCCCAAAAAAGGGGTGGACTATATCCTTGGGGCGTGGGGCCGGCAAAGTTCATCCACCGGACTCGGAATGGGCCGAGACTTTTCCCACCCGCTCCCCGCGACACAAATAGGCCGCGGCCACAGCCGCGCCCAAAAAAGAGCGGCCGAACCCCTTGGCGCCAAGTTCGTCCTGCGGAAAAATGCCCAAAAAAGGGCTGGGCTATAGCCTTGGGGCGTGGGGCTGGCGAACTTCGTCCGTCGGACTCGGAATGTGTCGAGACTTTGCCCACCCCCTCCCCGCGACAAAAATAGGCCGCGGGCACAGCCGCGCCCAAAAAAGAGCAGCTGAACCCCTTGGCGCCAAGTTCGTCCTGCGGAAAAATGCCCAAAAAAGGGGTGTGCTATAGCCTTTGGGCGTGGGGCCGGCAAAGTTCATCCGCAATCCTCAGAACGGGCCGAGACTTTTCCCACACCCTCCCCGTGCCACAAATAGGCCATGGGCACAGCCGCGTCCAAAAAAGAACAGCCGAACCCCTTGGCGTCAAGTTCGTCATGCGGAAAACTGCCCAAAAAGGGGGTGGGCTATAGCCTTGGGGCGTGGGGCCGGCGAACTTCGTCCGTCGGACGCTGAATGTGCCGAGACTTTGCCCACCCCCTCCCCGCGACAAAAATAGGCCGCGGGCACAGCCGCGCCCAAAAAAGAGCAGCTGAACCCCTTGGCGCCAAGTTCGTCCTGTGGAAAAATGCCCAAAAAAGGGGTGTGCTATAGCCTTTGGCCGTGGGGCCGGCAAAGTTCATCCGCAATCCTCAGAATGGGCCGAGACTTTTCCCACCCCCTACCTGTCTCAAAAATAGGCCGCGGGCACAGCCGTGCCCAAAAAAGGGCAGCCGAACCCCTTGGCGCCAAGTTCGGCCTGCGGAAAAATGCCCAAAAAAGGGGTGTGCTATAGCCTTGGGGCGTGGGGCTGCCGAAGTTCGTCCGCCGGACTCGGAATGGGCCGAGACTTTGCCCACCCCCTCCCCGCGACACAAACAGGCCGCGGCCACAGCCGCGCCCAAAAAACAGCGGCCGATCCCCTTGGCGCGAAGTTCGTCCTGCGGAAAAATGCCCAAAAAAGGGGTGGGCTATAGCCTTGGGCCGTGGGGCTGGCGAACTTCGTCCGTCGGACTCGGAATGTGCCGAGACTTTGCCCACCCCCTCCCCGGGACAAAAATAGGCCACGCGCACAGCCGCCCCCAAAAAAGAGCAGCCGAACCCCTTGGCGCGAAGTTCGTCCTGCGGAAAAATGCCCAAAAAGAGGGTGGGCTATAGCCTTGGGGCGTGGGGCTGGCGAACTTCGTCCGCCGGACTCGGAACAGGCTGAGACTTATCCCATCCCGTCCCCACGACAAAAATAGGCCACGCGCACAGCTGCCCCCAAAAAAGAGCAGCCGAACCCCTTGGCGCGAAGTTCGTCCTGAGGAAAAATGCCCAAAAAGAGGGTGGGCTATAGCCTTGGGGCGTGGGGCTGGCGAACTTCGTCCGCTGGACTCGGAACGGGCCAAGTGTTGGCCACCCCCTCCCCGCGCCAAAAATAGGCCGTGGGCACAGCCGCGCCCAAAAAAGAGCAGCCGAACCCCTTGGCGCCAAGTTCGTCCTGCGGAAAAATGCCCAAAAAAGGGGTGCGCTACATCCTTTGGGCGTGGGGACAGCAAAGTTCATCCGCCTTCCTCGGAATGGGCTGAGACTTTTGCCACCCCCTCCCCGCACAAAAAATAGGCCGCGGGCACAGCCGCGCCCAAAAAAGAGCAGCCGAACCCCTTGGCGCCAAGTTCGTCCAGCGGAAAAATACCCAAAAAGGGGGTGCGCTATAGCCTTGGGGCGTGGGGCTGGCGAACGTCGTCCGCTGGACTCGGAATGGGCCGAGACTTTTCCCACCCCCGTACCTGCGACAAAAATAGGCCGCGGGCATAGCCGCGCCCAAAAAAGAGCACCCAAACCCCTTGGCGCCAAGTTCATCCTGCGGAAAAATGCCCAAAAAAGGGGTGGGCTATAGCGTTGGGGAGTGGGGATGGCGAACTTTGTCCGCCGGACTCGGAATGGGCCGAGACTTTGTCCACCCCCTCCCCATGACAAAGATAGGCCACGGCACAGCCGCGCCCAAAAACGAGCAGCCGAACCCCTTGGCGCCATGTTCAGCCTGCGGAAAAATGCCCAAAAAAGGGGTGTGCTGTGGCCAAGGGGCGTGGGGCTGCAGAAGTTCGTCCGCCGGACTCGGAATGGGCCGAGAGTTTGGCCACCCCCTCCCCGCGACAATAATAGGCCGCGGGCACAGCCGCGCCCAAAAAAGAGCAGCCGAAACCCTTGGCGCCAAGTTCGTCCTGCGGAAAAATGCCCAAAAAAGGGGTGTGCTATAGCCTTTGGGTGTGGGGCCGGCACAGTTCATCCGCCTTCCTCGGATTGGGCCGAGACTTTGGCCAGCCCCTCCCCGCGCCAAAAATAGGCCGCGGGCACAGGCGCGCCCAAAAAAGAGCAGCCGAACCCCTTGGCGCCAAGTTCGTCCTACGGAAAAATGACCAAAAAAGGGGTGTGCTGTAGCCTTGAGGCATGGGGCTGGCGAACTTCGTCTGCCGAACTAGGCATGGGCCGAGACTTTGGCCACCCCCTCCCCGCGACAAAAATAGGCCGCGGGCACAGCCGCGCCCAAAAAAGAGCTGCCGAACCCCTTGGCGCCAAGTTTGTCCTGCGGAAAAATGGCCAAAAGGGGGGTGCGCTATAGCCTTGGGGCGTGGGGCGGGCGAACTTCGTCCGCCGGACTCGGAATGGGCCGAGAATTTGGCCACCCCCTCCCCGCAACAATAGTAGGCGGCGAGCACAGCCGCGCCCAAAAAAGAGCATCCGAACCCCTTCGCGCCAAGTTCGTCCTGCGGAAAAATGCCCAAAAAGGGGGGTGCTATAGCCTTTGGGCGTGGCGCCGGCAAAGTTCATCCGCCTTCCTCGGATTGGGCCGAGACTTTGGCCACCCCCTCCTCGCGCCAAAAATAGGCCGCGGGCACAGCCGCGCACAAAAAAGAGCAGCCGAACCCCTTGGCGCCAAGTTCGTCCTACGGAAAAATGACCAAAAAGGGGGTGTGCTGTAGCCTTGAGGCGTGGGGCTGGCACACTTCGTCCGCCGGACTCGGAATGGACCGAGACTTTGGCCACCCCCTCCCCGCAACAAAAATAGGCCGCGGGCACAGCCGCGCCCAAAAAAGAGCAGCCGAACCCCTTGGCGCCAAGTTCGTCCTGCGGAAAAATGCCCAAAAGGGGGGTGGGCTATAGCCTAGGGGCGTTGGGCTTGCGAACTTCGTCCGCCGGACTCGGAATGGGCCGAGACATTTCCCACCCCCTCCCTGCGACAAAAACAAGCCACGGGCATAGCCGCGCCCAAAAAAGAGCACACGAACCCCTTGGCGCCAAGTTCCTCCTACGGAAAAATGACCAAAAAAGGGGTGTGCTATAGCCTTTGGGCGTGGGGCAGGCAAAGTTCATCCGCCTTCCTCGGATTGGGCAGAGACGTTGGCCACCCCCTCCCCGCGCCAAAAATAGGCCGCGGGCACAGTTGCACACAAAAAAGAGCTGCCGAACCCCATGGCGCTTAGTTCGTCCAGCGGAAAAATGCCCAAAAGGGGGGTGAGCTATAGCCTTGGGGCGTGGTGCGGGCGAACTTCGTCCGCCGGACTCGGAATGAGCCGAGAATTTGGCCACCCCCTCCCCACGACAAAAATAGGGCGTGGGCGCAGCTGCGCCAAAAAAAGAACAGCCGAACCCCTTGGCACCAAGTTCGACCTGGGGAAAAATGCCCAAAAAAGGGGTGGGCAATAGCCTTGGGGCGTGGGGCTGGCAAACTTCGTCCGCCGGACTCGGAATGGGCCGAGACATTGCGCACCCCTCCGTGCGACAAAAATAGGCCGTGGGCACAGCCGCGCCCAAAAAAGAGCAGCCGAACCCCTCGGCGCCAAGTTCCTCCTGCGGAAAAATGCCCAAAAAAGGGGTGTGCTATAGCCTTTGGGCATGGGGCCGGCGCACTTCGTCCGCCGGACTCGGAATGGGCCGAGAATTTGGCCACCCCCTCCCCACGACAAAAATAGGGTGCGGGCACAGCCGCGCCCAAAAAAGAACATCCGAACCCCTTGGCCCCAAGTTCGTCCTGCGGAAAAATGCCCAGAAAAGGGGTGGCTTATAGCCTTGGGGCGTGGGGCCGGCAAAGTTCATCCGCCTTCCTCGCAATGGGCCGAGACTTTGTCCACCCCCTCCCCGCGACAAAAATAGGCCGCGGGCACGGCCGCGCCCAAAAAAGAGTTGCCGAACCCCTTGGCGCCAAGTTCGTCCTGCGGAAAAATACCCAAAAAAGGGGTGTGCTATAGCCTTTGGACGTGGGGCCGGCAATGTTCATCTGCCTTCCTCGGAATGGGCCGAGAATTTTCCCACCCCCTCCCCATGACAAAAATAGGCCGCGGGCGAAGCCGCGCCCAAAAAAGAGCAGTCAAACCCCTTGGCACCAAGTTCGTCCTGCGGAAAAATGCCCAAAAAAGGGGTGTGCTATAGCCTAGGGGAGTGGGGCTGCCGATGTTCATCCGCCGGACTCGGAAAGGGCCGTGACTTTGGCCACCCCCTCCCCGCGACAGAAATAGCCCACGGGCACAGCCGCGCCCAAAAAAGAGCAGCCGAACCCCTTGGCGCCAAGTTCGTCCTGCGGAAAAATGCCCAACAACGGGGTGTGCTATAGCCTTTGGGCGTGGGTCCGGCGAACTTCGTCCGCCTTCCTCGAATTGGGCCGAGACATTGGCCACCCCCTCCCCGCGACAATAATAGGCCGCGGGCACAGCCGCGCCCAAAAAAGAGCAGCCGAAACCCTTGGCGACAAGTTCGTCCTGCGGAAAAAAGAACAACAAAGGGGTGGGCCATAGCCTTGGGGCGTGGGGCTGGCGAACTTCGTCCGCCGGACTCGGAATGGGCAGAGACATTGCCCACCCCCTCCCTGCGACAAAAATAGGCCGCGGGCACAGCCGCGCCCAAAAAATAGCAGCCGAACCCCTTGGCACCAAGTTAGTCCTGCGGAAAAATGCCCAAAAAAGGGGTGGGCTATAGCCTTGGGGCGTGGGGCGGGCGAACTTCGGCCGCCGGACTCGGAATGGGCCGAGGCTTTGCCCACCCCCTCCCTGCAACAAAAATAGGGCGCGGACACAGCCGCGTCAAAAAAAGAGCAGCCGAACCCCTTGGCGCCAAGTTCGTCCTGCGGAAAAATGCCCAAAAAAGGGGTGGGCTATAGCCTTGGGGCGTGGGGCGGGCGAACTTCGTCCGCCGGACTCGGAATGTGCCGAGACTTTGACCACCCACTCTCCGCGACAAAAATAGGCCGCGGACACAGCCGCGCCAAAAAAAGAGCAGCTGAACCCCTTAGCGCCAAGTTCGTCCTGCGGAAAATGCCTAAAAAGGGGGTGTGCTATAGCGTTGGGGCGTGGGGCTGCCGAAGTTTATCCGCCGGACTCGGAATGCGCTGAGACATTTCCCACCCCCTCCCCGCGACAAAAATAGGCTGCGGGAACAGTCGCGCCCACAAATGATCTGCCGAACCCCTTGGCGCCAAGTTCGTCCTGAGGAAAAATGCGCAAACAATGGGTGGGTATAGCCTTGGGGCATGGGGCTGGCGTACATTTTCCGCTGGACTCGGAATGGGCTGAGACTTTGTCCACCCCCTCCCCACGACAAAAATCGGCCGCGGGCACAGCCGCGCCCAAAAAAGAGCAGCCGAACCCCTTGGCGCCAAGTTCGTCCTGCCGAAAAATGACCAAAAAGGGGGTGGGCTATAACCTTGGGGCATGGAGCGGGCGAATTTCATCCGCCGGACTCGGAATGGGCCGAGACTTTTCCCACCCCCTCCCCGTGACAAAAATGGGCCGCGGGCACTGCTGCACCCAAAAAAGAGCAGCCGAACCCCTTGGCGCCAAGTTCGTCCTGGGGTAAAATGCCCAAAAAATGGGTGTGCTATAGCCTTGGGGCGTGGGGCGGGCGACCTTCATCCACCAGACTTGTAATGGGCCGAGACTTTGCCCATCCCCTCCTCACGACCAAAAATAGGCCGCGGGCACAGCCGCGCCCAAAAAAGAGCAGCCGAACCCCTTGGCGCCAAGTTCGTCCTGCGGTAAAATGCCCAAAAAATGGGTGTGCTATAGCCTTTGGGTGTGGGGCCAGCAAAGTTCATCCGTCTTCCTCGGAATGGGCCGAGACTTTGGCCACCCCCTCCCCATGACAAAAATAGGCCATGGGCACAGCTCCGCTCAAAAAAGAGCAGCCGAACCCCTTGGCGCCATGTTCGTCCTGCAGAAAAATGCCCAAAAAGGGAGTGGGCTATAGCCTTGGGGCGTGGGGCTGGCGAAGTTCGACCACCGGACTCGGAATGGGCCGAGACATTGCCCACCCCCTCCCCGCGACAAAAATAGGCCGCGGGCACTGCCGCACCCAACAAAGAGCAGCCGACCACGTTGGCGCCAACGTCGTCCTGCCGAAAAATGCCCAAAAAGGGGGTGTGCTGTAGCCTTGGGTCGTGGGGCTGCCGAAGTTCGTCCGCCGGACTCGGAATGGGCCGAGACTTTTCCCACCCCCTCCCCGCGACAAAAATAGGCCGCGGGCTCAGCCGCGCCCAAAAACGAGCAGCCGAACCCCACGGCGCCAAGTTCGTCCTGCGGAAAAATACCCAAAAAAGGGGTGGGCAATAGCCTTGGGGCGTGGGGCTGGCGAAGTTAGTCCGCCGGACTCGGAATGGGCCGAGACGTTTCCTACCCTCTGCCCGCGATAAAAATAGGCCGCGGCCACAGCAGCACACAAAAAAGAGCAGCCGAACCCCTTGGCGCCAACTCCGTCCTGCGGAAAGATGCCCAAAAAGGGGGTGGGCTATAGCCTTGGGCTGTGGGGCTGGCGGACTTCGTCCGCCTTCCTCCGAATGGGCCGAGGCTTTCCCCACCCCCTCCCCGCGACAAAAATAGGCCGCGGGTACAGCCGCGTCCAAAAAAGAGCAACCGCACCCCTTGGCGCCAAGTTCGTCCTGCGGAAAAAGGCACAAAACGGGGGTGGGCTATATCCTTGGGGCGTGGGGCTGGCGAACTTGGTCCGCCGGACTCGGAATGGGCCGAGACTTTTCCCAACCCACCCCACGACACAAATAGGCCGCGGGCACAGCCGCGTCCAAAACAGAGCAGCCGACCCCATTGGCGCCAAAGTCGTCCGGCCGAAAAATGCCCACAAAGGGGGTGTGCTGTAGCCTTGGGGCGTGGGGCTGCCGAAGTTCGTCCGCCGGACTCGGAATGGGCCGAGACTTTTCCCACCCCCTCCCTGCGACAAAAGTAGGCTGCGGGCTTAGCCGCGCCCAAAATAGAGCAGCCGAACCCTTTGGCGCCACGTTCGTCCTGCGGAAAAATGCCCAAAAAGGGGTGGGCAATAGCTTTGGGGCGTGGGGCGGGCGAACTTCGTCCGCCGGACTCGGAATGGGCCGAGAATTTGCCCACCCCTCCCCACGGCAAAAATAGGCCGCGGGCACAGCCGCGCCATAAAAAGCGAAGCCGAACGCCTTGGCGCAAAGCTCGTCCTGCGGAAAAACGCCCAAAAAAGGGGTGTGCTATTGCCTTGGGGCGTGGGGCTGGCGAACTTGGTCCGCCGGACTCGGAATGGGCCGAGACTTTTCCCAACCCACCCCGCGACACAAATAGGCCGCGGGCAAAGCCGCGACCAAAACAGAGCAGCCGACCCCATTGGCGCCAAGGTCGTACTGCCGAAAAATGCCCAAAAAGGGGGTGTGCTGTAGCCTTGGGGCGTGGGGCTGCCGAAGTTCGTCCGCCGGACTCGGAATGAGCCGAGACTTTTCCCACCCCCTCCCTGTGAAAAAACGTAGGCCGCGGGCTCAGCCGCGCCCAAAATAGAGCAGCCGAACCCTTTGGCGCCACGTTCGTCCTGCGGAAAAATGCCCAAAAAGGGGGTGGGCAATAGCTTTGGGGCGTGGGGCGGGCGAACTTCGTCCGCCGGACTCGGAATGGGTCGAGAATTTGCCCATCCCCTCCCCACGGCAAAAATAGGCCGCGGGCACAGCCGCGCCCAATAAAGAGCAGCCGAACCCCTTGGCGCCAAGTTCGTCCTGCGGAAAAATGCCCAAAAAGGGGGTGGGCTATAGCCTTGGGGCGTGGGGCGGACGAACTTCATCCGCCGGACTCGGAATGGGCCGAGAATTTGCCCATCCCCTCCCCACGGCAAAAATAGGCCGCGGGCACAGCCGCGCCCAAAAAAGCGAAACGGAACGCCTTGGCGCAAAGCTCGTCCTGCGGAAAAATGCCCAAAAAAGGGGTGTGCTATTGGCTTGGGGCGTGGGGCTGGAGAACTTGGTCCGCCGGACTCGGAATGGGCCGAGACTTTTCCCAACCCACCCCGCGACACAAATAGGCCGCGGGCACAGCCGCGCCCAAAACAGAGCAGCCGACCCCATTGGCGCCAAGGTCGTACTGCCGAAAAATGCCCAAAAAGGGGGTGTGCTGTAGCCTTGGGGCGTGGGGCTGCCGAAGTTCGTCCGCCGGACTCGGAATGAGCCGTGACTTTTCCCACCCCCTCCCTGTGAAAAAACGTAGGCCGCGGGCTCAGCCGCGCCCAAAATAGAGCAGCCGAACCCTTTGGCGCCACGTTCGTCCTGCGGAAAAATGCCCAAAAAGGGGGTGGGCAATAGCTTTGGGGCGTGGGGCGGGCGAACTTCGTCCGCCGGACTCGGAATGGGTCGAGAATTTGCCCATCCCCTCCCCACGGCAAAAATAGGCCGCGGGCACAGCCGCGCCCAATAAAGAGCAGCCGAACCCCTTGGCGCCAAGTTCGTCCTGCGGAAAAATGCCCAAAAAGGGGGTGGGCTATAGCCTTGGGGCGTGGGGCGGACGAACTTCATCCGCCGGACTCGGAATGGGCCGAGAATTTGCCCATCCCCTCCCCACGGCAAAAATAGGCCGCGGGCACAGCCGCGCCCAAAAAAGCGAAACGGAACGCCTTGGCGCAAAGCTCGTCCTGCGGAAAAATGCCCAAAAAAGGGGTGTGCTATTGGCTTAGGGCGTGGGGCTGGAGAACTTGGTCCGCCGGACTCGGAATGGGCCGAGACTTTTCCCAACCCACCCCGCGACACAAATGGGCCGCGGGCACAGCCGCGCCCAAAACAGAGCAGCCGACCCCATTGGCGCCAAGGTCGTCCGGCCGAAAAATGCCCAAATAGGGGGTGTGCTGTAGCCTTGGAGCGTGGGGCTGCCGAAGTTCGTCCGCCAGACTCGGAATGGGCCGAGACATTTCCCACCCCCTCCCTGCGAAAAAAAGTAGGCCGCGGGCTCAGCCGCGCCCAAAATAGAGCAGCCGAACCCTTTGGCGCCAAGTTCGTCCTGCGGAAAAATGCCCAAAAAAGGGGTGTGCTATTCCCTTTGGGCGTGGGGTTGGCAAACTTCATCTGCCGCGCTCGGAATGGGCCGAGACTTTTCCCACCCGCACCCTACGACAAAAATAGGCCGCGGGCACAGCCGCGCCAAAAATAGAGCAGCCGAACCCCTTGGCGCCAAGTTCGTCCTGCGGAAAAATGCCCAAAAAGGGGGTGGGCTATAGCTTTGGGGCGTGGAGCGGGCGAACTTCGTCCGCCGGACTCGGAATGGGCCGAGACTTTTCCCACCCCCTCCCCGCAACAAAAATGGGCCGTGGGCACTGCTGCACCCAAAAAAGAGCAGCCGAAACCCTTGGCGCCAAGTTCGTCCTGTGGTAAAATGTCCAAAAAATGGGTGTGCTATAGCCTTGGGGGGTGGGGCTGGCGACCTTCATCCACCGGACTCGGAATGGGCCGAGACTTTGGCCATCCCCTCCCCACGACAAAAATAGGCCGCGGGCACAGCCGCGCCCAAAAACGAGCATCCGAACCCCTTGGCGCCAAGTTCGCCCTGCGGAAATATGCCCAAAAAAAGGGTGGGCTGTAACCGTGGGGCGTGGGGCTGGCGAACTTCGTCCGCCAGACTCGAATGGGCCTAGACTTTGCCCACCCCCTCCCCGTGACAAAAATAGGCCGCGGGCACCGCCGCACCCAAAAAAGAGCAGCCGAACCCCTTGGCGCCAAGTTCGCCCTGCGGAAATATGCCCAAAAAAAGGGTGGGCTGTAACCGTGGGGCGTGGGGCTGGCGAACTTCGTCCGCCAGACTCGAATGGGCCTAGACTTTGCCCACCCCCTCCCCGTGACAAAAATAGGCCGCGGGCACCGCCGCACCCAAAAAAGAGCAGCCGAACCCCTTGGCGCCAAGTTCGTCCTGCGGAAAAATGCCCAAAAAGGGGGTGGGCTATAGCCTTGGGGCGTGGAGCGGGCGAACTTCGTCCGCCGGACTCGGAATGAGCCGAGACTTTTCCCACCCCCTCCCCGCAACAAAAATGGGCCGTGGGCACTGCTGCACCCAAAAAAGAGCAGCCGAAACCCTTGGCGCCAAGTTCGTCCTGTGGTAAAATGTCCAAAAAATGGGTGTGCTATAGCCTTGGGGGGTGGGGCTGGCGACCTTCATCCACCGGACTCGGAATGGGCCGAGACTTTGGCCATCCCCTCCCCACGACAAAAATAGGCCGCGGGCACAGCCGCGCCCAAAAACGAGCATCCGAACCCCTTGGCGCCAAGTTCGCCCTGCGGAAATATGCCCAAAAAAAGGGTGGGCTGTAACCGTGGGGCGTGGGGCTGGCGAACTTCGTCCGCCAGACTCGAATGGGCCTAGACTTTGCCCACCCCCTCCCCGTGACAAAAATAGGCCGCGGGCACCGCCGCACCCAAAAAAGAGCAGCCGAACCCCTTGGCGCCAAGTTCGTCCTGCGGAAAAATGCCCAAAAAGGGGGTGGGCTATAGCCTTGGGGCGTGGGGCTGGCGAACTTCGTCCGCCGCACTCAGAATGGGCCGAGACTTTTCCCACCCCCACCCTGCGACAAAAATAGGCCGTGGGCACAGCTCCGCCCAAAAAAGAGCAGCCGAACCCCTTGGCGCCAAGTTCGTCCTGCGGAAAAATGCCCAAAAAGGGGGTGGGCTATAGCCTTCGGGCGTGGAGCGGGCGAACTTCGTCCGCCGGACTCAGAATGGGCCGCGGGCACTGCTGCACCCAAAAAAGAGCAGCCGAGCCCCTTGGCGCCAAGTTCGTCCTGTGGTAAAATGTCCAAAAAATGGGTGTGCTATAGCCTTGGGGCGTGGGGTTGGCGAACTTCGTCCGCCGGATTCGGAATGTGCCGAGACTTTGCCCAACCCTCCCCGGGACAAAAATAGGCCACGGGCACAGCCGCGCCCAAAAAAGAGCATCCGAACCCCTTGGCGCCAAGTTCGTCCTGCAGAAAAATGCCCAAAAAGGGGGTGGGCTATAGCCTTGGGGCGTGGGGCTGGCAAACTTCGTCCGCCGGACTCAGAATGTGCTGAGACGGTTCCCACCCTCTCCCCGCGACAAAAATAGGCCGCGGGCACTGCCGCACCCAAAAAAGAGCAGCCGAACCCCTGGGCGCCAAGTTCATCCCGCGGAAAATGCCCAAAAAATGGGTGGGCTATAGCCTCCGGGTGTGGGGCCAGCAAAGTTCATCCGTCTTCCTCGGAATGGGCCGAGACTTTGGGCACCCCCTCCCTGCGACAAAAATAGGCCGCGGGCACAGCTCCGCTCAAAAAAGAGCAGCCGAACCCCTTGGCGCCAAGTTCGTCCTGCAGAAAAATGCCCAAAAAGGGGGTGGGCTATAGCCTTGGGGCGTGAGGCTGGCGAAGTTCGACCGCCTGACTCAGAATGGGCCGAGACATTGCCCACCCCCTCCCCGCGATAAAAAAAGGCCGTGGGCACTGCTGCACCCAAAAAAGAGCAGCCGAACCCCTTGGCGCCAAGTTCGTCCGGCGGAAAAATGCCCAAGAAAGGGGTGGGCTATAACCTTGGGGCGTGGGGCTGGCGAACTTCATCCGACGGATTCGGAATGTGCCGAGACTTTGCCCACCCCCTCCCCGCGACAAAAATGGGCCACGGACACAGCCGCGTCCAAAAAAGAGCAGCCGAACCCGTTGGCGCCAAGTTCGTCCTGCGGAAAAATTCCCAAAAACGGGGTGGGCTATAGCCTTGGGGCGTGGGGCTGGCGAAGTTAGTCCCCCGGACTCGGAATGGGCCGAGACATTTCCCACCCTCTCCCCGCGACAAAAATAGGCCACGGACACAGCCGCGCACAAAAAAGAGCAGCCGAACCCCTTGGCGCCAACTCCGTCCTGCGTAAAGATGCCCAAAAATGGGGTGGGCTATAGCCTTGGGGCGTCGGGCTGGCGCACTTCGTCCGCCTTCCTCGGAATGGGCCGAGGCTTTTCCCACCCCCTCCCCGTGACAAAAATAGGCCGCGGGCACAGCCGCGTTCAAAAAAGAGCAGCCGCACCCCTTGGCGCCAAGTTCGTCCTGCGGAAAAGGGCACAAAACGGGGGTGGGCTATAGCCTTGGGGCGTGGGGAGGGCGAACTTGGTTCGCCGAACTCGGAATGGGCCGAGACTTTTCCCAACCCTCCCCGCGACACAAATAGGCTGCGGGCACAGTCGCGTCCAAAACAGAGCAGCCGACCCCGTTGGCGCCAAGGTCGTCCTGCCGAAAAATGCCCAAAAAGGGGGTGTGCTGTAGCCTTGGGGCGTGGGGCTGCCAAAGTTCATCCGCCGGACTCGGAATGGGCCGAGACTTTTCCCACCCCCTCCCCGCGACAAAAATAGTCCGCGGGCTCAGCCGTGCCCTAAAAAGAGCAGCCGAAACCTTTGGCGCCATGTTCGTCCTGCGGAAAAATGACGAAAAAAGGGGTGGCCTATAGGCTTGGGGCGTGGGGCTGGTGAACTTCGTCCGCCGGACTCGAAATAGGCCGAGACTTTGCCCACCCCCTCCCCGCGACAAAAATAGGCCGCGGGCACAGCCGCGTCCAAAAAAGAGCATCCGAATCCCATGGCGCCAAGTTCGTCCTGCGGAAAAATGCCCAAAAAAGGGGTGTGCTATAGCCTTTGGGCATGGGGCCGGCGAACTTCATCCGCCTTCCTCGCAATGCGCCGAGACTTTGGCCACCCCCTCCCCGTGACAAAAATAGGGTGCGGGCACAGCCGCGCCCAAAAATGAGCAGCCGAACCCCATGGCGCCAAGTTCGTCCTGCGGAAAAATCCCCTAAAAAAGGGTGTGCTATAGCCTTTGGGCGTGGGGCCGGCAAAGTTCATCCGCCTTCCTCGGAATGGGCCGAGACTTTGGCCACCCCCTCCCCACGACAATCATAGGCCGCGGGCACAGCCGCGCACAAAAAAGAGCAGCCGAACCCTTGGCGCCAACTCCGTCCTGCGGAAAGATGCCCAAAAAGGGGGTGGGCGATAGCCTTGGGGCGTGGGGCAGGCGGACTTCGTCCGCTTTCCTCGGAATGGGCCGAGACTTTGCCCACCGCCTCCCCGCGCCAAAAATAGGCCGCGGGCACAGCCGCCCCCAAAAAAGAGCAGCCGAAACCCGTGGCGCCTAGTTCGTCCTGCGGAAAAATACCGAAAAAAGGGGTGTGCTAAATCCTTGGGGCGTGGGGCCGGCAAAGTTCGTCTGCCGGACTCGGAATGGGCCGAGACTTTTCCCACCCCCTCCCCACGACAAAAGCAGCCGACCCCTTGGCGCCAAGTTCGTCCTGCAGAAAAATGCCCAAAATAGGGGTAGGCCATAGCCTTGGGGCGTGGGGCTGGCGAACTTCCTCCGCCTTCCTCGGAATGGGCCGAGACTTTTCCCACCCCCTCCACGCGATAAAAGCAGCCGACCCCTTGGCGCCAAGTTCGTCCTGCGGAAAAATTCCCAAAAAAGGGGTAGGCTATAGCCTTGGGCCGTGGGGCTGGCGCACTTCATCCGCCTTCCTCGGAATGGTCCGAGACTTTACCCACCCCCTCCCCGTGACAAAAATAGGCCGCGGGCACAGCCGCACCCAAAAAAGAGCAGCCGAACCCCTTGGCGCCATGTTCGTCCTAGGGAAAAATGCCCAAAAACGGGGTGTGCTATAGCCTTTGGTCGTGGTGCCGGCAAAGTTCATCCGCCTTCCTCGGAATCGGCGGAGACTTTGGCCACCCTCTCCCCGCACCAAAAATAAGCCGCGGGCACAGCCGCACCAAAAAAGAGCACCCGAACCCCTTGGCGCCGTGTTCTTCCTGCGGAAAAATGGCCAAAAAAGGGGTGTGCTATAGCCTTGGGGCGTGGGGCCGGCAAAGTTCGTCCGCCGGACTCGGAATGGGCCGAGGTTTTGCCCACCCCCTCCCCGCGACAAAAATAGGCCACGGGCACAGCCGCGCCCAAAAAAGAGTAGCCGAACCCGTTGGCGCCAAGTTCGTCCTTCGGAAAAATGCCCAAACAGGGGGTGGGCTATAGCCTTGGGGCGTGGGGCTGGCGAACTTTGTCCGCCGGACTCGGAATGGGCCGAGACTTTTCCCACCCCCTCCCCGTGACAAAAGTAGGCCGCGGGCACCGCCGCGCCCAAAAAAGAGCAGCCGAACCCCTTGGCTCCATGTTCGTCCCGCGGAAAAATGCCCAAAAAAGGGGTGGGCTATAGCCTTGGGGCGTGGGGCTGGCGAACTTCATCCGCCTTCCTTGGAATGGGCCGAGACTTTCCCACCCCCACCCCGTGACAAAAATAGGCCGCGAGCACAGCCGCGCCCAAATAAGAGCAGCCGAGCCCCTTTGGCGCCAAGTTCGTCCTGCGAAAAATTGACCAAAAAGGGGGTGGGCTATAGCCTTAGGGCGTGGGGCTGGCGCACTTCGTCCGCCGGACACGGAATGGGCCGAGACATTTCCCACCCCGTCCCCCTGACAAAAATAGGCTGCGGGCACAGCCGCGCCCAAGAAAGAGCAGCCGAACCCCTTGGCCCCAAGTTCGTCCTGCGGAAAAATGTTCAAAAAGGGGGTGGGCTAAAGCCTTGGGGCGTGGGGCTGGTGAACTTCATCCGCCGGACTCGGAATGGGCCGAGACTTTTCCCACCCCCTCCCCATGACAAAAATAGGCCGCGGGCACAGCCGCGCCCAAAAAAGACCTGCCGAACCCTTGGCGCCAAGTTCATCCAGCGGAAAAATGCCCAAAAAGGGAGTTGGCAATAGCCTTGGGGCGTGGCGCTGGCGAAGTACGTCCGCCTTCCTCTGAATGGGCCGAGACGTTGCCCACCCGGTCCCCGCGACAAAAATAGGCCGCGGGTACAGCCGCGCCCAAAAACAAGCAGCCGAACCCCTTGGCGCCAACTCCGTCCTGCGGAAAGATGCCCAAAAAGGGGGTGGGCTATAGCCTTGGGGCGTGGGGCTGGCGCACTTCATCCGCCTTCCTCGGAATGGGCCGAGGCTTTCCCCACCCCCTCCCGCGACAAAAATATGTGGCGGGCACAGCCGTACCCAAAAAAGAGCAGCCGAGCCCCTTGGCGCCAAGTTCGTCCTGCGGAAAAATGCCCAAAAAAGGGGTGTGCTATAGCCTTGGGGCATAGGGCTGGCGCACTTCGTCCAACTTCCTCGGAATGGGCCGAGACTTTGCCCACCGCCTCCCCATGACAAAAATATGCCGCGCGCACAGCCGTACCCAGAAAAGAGCAGCCAAGCCCCTTGGCGCCAAGTTCGTCCTGCGGAAAAATGCCCAAAAAAGGGGTGTGCTATAGCCTTGGGGCGTAGGGCTGGCGCACTTCGTCCGCCTTCCTCGGAATGGGCCGAGGCTTTCCCCACCCCCTCCCCGCGACAAAAATAGGCCGCGGGCATAGCCGTGTCCAAAAAAGAGCAGCCGCACCCCTTGGCGCCAAGTTCGTCCTGCGGAAAAGGGCACAAAACGGGGGTGGGCTATAGCCTTTGGGCGTGGGGCTGGCGAACTTCGTCCGCCGGTCTCGGAATGGGCCGAGACTTTGCCCACCCTCTTCCCACGACAGAAATAGTCCGCGGGCACAGCCGCGTCCAAAAAAGAGCTGCCGAACCCCTTGGCGCCAAGTTCGTCCTGCGGAAAAATGCCCAAAAAGGGGGTGTGCTATAGCCTTTGGGCGTGGGGCCGGGAAAGTTCATCCGCCTTCCTCGGAATGGGCCGAGACTTTGGCCACCCTCTCCCCGCACCAAAAATAGGCGGCGGGCACAGCCGCGCCAAAAAAGAGCAGCCGAACCCCTTGGCGCCGTGTTCGTCCTGCGGAAAAATGCCCAAAAAAGGGCTGGGCTATAGCCTTGGGGCGTGGGGCTGGCGAACTTCATCGGCCTTCCTCGGAATGGGCCGAGACTTTGCCCACCCTCTTCCCACGACAGAAATAGTCCGCGGGCACAGCCGCGCCCAAAAAAGAGCCGCCGAACCCCTTGGCGCCAAGTTCGTCCTGTGGAAAAATGCCCAAATAGGGGGTGGGCTATAGCCTTGGGGCGTGGGGCGGGCGAACTTCGTTCGCCGGACTCGGAATGGGCCGAGACATTTCCCACCCCCTCCCTGTGACAAAATTAGGCCTCGGGCACAGCCGCGCCCTAAAAAGAGCAGCCGAACCCCCTGGCGCCAAGTTCGTCCTGCGGAAAAATGTCCAAAAAAGGGGTGGGCTATAGCCTTGGGTCGTGGGGCTGGCGAACTTCGCCTGCCTGACTCGGAATGGGCCGAGACTTTGCTCACCCCCTCCCCGTGACAAAAATAGGCCGAACGCACAGCCGCGCCCAAAAAAGAGCAGCCGAACCCCTTGGCGCTAAGTTCGTCCTGCGGAAAAATGCCCAAAAAAGGGGTGTGCTATAGCCTTGGGGCGTGGGGCTGGCTAACTTCGTCCGCCGGACTCGGAATGGGCCGAGACTTTTCCCACCCCCTCCCTGTGACAAAAATAGTCTGCAGGCTCAGCCGCGCCCAAAAAAGAGCAGCCGAACCCCTTGGCGCCAAGTTCGTCCTGTGGAAAAATGCCCAAAAAAGGGGTTTGCTATAGCCTTGGGGCGAGGGGCTGCCGAAGTTCGTCCGATGGACTCAGAACGGGCCGAGACTTTTCTCACCCCCTCCCCGCGACAAAAATAGGCTACGGGCACAGGCGCGCCCAAAAAACAACAGCTGAACCCCTTGGCGCCAAGTTCGTCCTGCGGAAAAATACCCAAAAAGGGGGTGGGCTATAGCCTTGGGGCGTGGGGCTGGCGAAGTTCGTCCGCCGGACTCGGCATTGGCCGAGACTTTGGCCACCCCCTCCCCACGCCAAAAATAGGCCGCGGGCACAGCCGTACCCAAAAAAGATCAACCGAAGGCCTGGACGCCAAGTTCGTCATGCCGAAAAATGCCCAAAAAAGGGGTGTGCTATAGCCATGGGGCGTGGGGCTGGCGAAGTTCCTCTGCCAGATTCGGAATTGGCCGAGACTTTGCCCACCCCGTCCTCATGTTAAAAATATGCCGCGGGCTCAGCCGCACCCAAAAAAGGGCAGCCGAAAGCCTTGGCGCCAAGTTCATCCTGCGGAAAAAATGCCCAAAAAAGGGGTGTGCTATAGCCTTGGGGCGTGGGGCTGGCGAAGTTCGTCCGCTGGACTCGGAATGGGCTGAGAATTTGTCCACGCCCTCCCAGCGTCAAAAATAGGCCGCAGGCACAGCCGCGCCCAAAAAAGAGCAGCCGAAAGAATTGGCGCCATCTTTCTCCTGCGGAAAAATGCCCAAAAAAGGGGTGTGCTGTAGCCTTGGGGTGTGGGGCTGGCGAAGTTCGTCCACCAGACTCGGCATTGGCCACCCCCTCCCCGTGCCAAAAATAGGCCGCGAGCACAGCCGCGCTTAAAAAAGAGTAGCCGAAAGCATAGGCGCCAAGTTCGTCCTGCGTAAAAATGCCCAAAAAAGGGGTGTGCTATAGCCTTTGGGCGTGGGGTTGGCGAAGTTCGTCCGACGGACTCGAACTGGGCGGAGACTTTGCCTACTCCATCCCCGCACCAAAAATAGGCCGCGGGCAGAGCCGCGCCCAAAAAAAAGCAGGCGAAAGCCTAGGCGCCAAGTTCGTCCTGCGAAAAAATGCCCAAAAAAAGGGGTGTGCTATAGCCTTGGGGCGTGGGGCTGGCGAAGTTCGTTCGCTGGACTCGGAATGGGCCAAGAATTTACCCAAGCCCTCCCAGCGCCAATAGAGGCCTCGAGCACAGCCACGCCCAAGAAAGAGCAGCCGAAAGAATTGGCGCCATGTTCGTCCTGCGGAAAAATGCCCAAAAAAGAGGTGTGCTATAGCTTTGGGGCGTGGGGCTGGCGAAGTTCGTCCGCGGACTCAGAAAGCGCCGAGACTTTGTTCACCCCCTCCCCATGCCAAAAATAGGCTGCAGTCATAGCCTCGCCCAAAAAAGATAAACCGAAGGCCTGGGGGCCAAGTTCGTCCAGTGGATAAATGCCCAAAAAAGGGGTGTGCTATAGCCTTGGGGCGTGAGGTTGGCGAAGTTCGTCCGACGGACTCGGAATGGGCCGAGACTTTGCCCACCCCCTCCCCGCGCCAAAAATAGGCCGCGGCCAGAGCCGTGCCCAAAAAAGAGTAGCCGAAAGCCTAGGCGCCAAGTTCGTCCTGCGTAAAAATGCCCAAAAAACAGGTGTGCTATAGCCTTGGGGCGTGGGGCTGGTGAAGTTCGTCTGCTCGACTCGGAATGGGCCAAGAATTTACCCACGCCCTCCCAGTGCCAATAGAGGCCTCGAGCACAGCCACGCCCAAAAAAGTGCAGCCGAAAGAATTGGCGCCATGTTCGTCCTGCGGAAAAATGCCCAAAAAAGAGGTGTGCTATAGCCTTGGGACATGGGGCTGGCGAAGTTCGTCCGACGGACTCGGAATGGGCCGAGACTTTGCCCACCCCCTCCCCGCACCAAAAATAGGCCGCGGCAAGAGCCGTGCCCAAAAAAGAGTAGCCGAAAGCCTAGGCGCCAAGTTCGTCCTGCGTAAAAATGCCCAAAAAACAGGTGTGCTTTAGCCTTGGGGCGTGGGGCTGGTGAAGTTCGTGTGCTCGACTCGGAATGGGCAAAGAATTTGCCCATGCCCTCCCAGCGTCAAAAATAGGCCGCTGGCACAGGTGCGCCGAAAAAAGAGCAGCCGAAAGCCTTGGTGCCAAGTTCGTCCTGCGGAAAAATGCCCAAAAAAGGAACGTGCTATAGCCTTGGGGCGGGGGGCTGACGAAGTTCATCCCCCAGAGCCGGAATGGGCCGAGAATTCGCCCACGCCCTCCCCGCACCAAAAATAGGCCGCTGGCATAGGCGCGCAGAAAAAAGAGCACCTGAAAGCCTTGGCGCCAAGGTCGTCCTGCCGAAAAAATGCCCAAAAAACGGGTGTGCTATAGCCTTGGGGCGTGGGGCTGGCGAAGTTCGTCCGCCGGACTCGGCATTGGCCGAGACTTTGGCCACCCCCTCCCCGTGCCAAAAATAGGCCGCGGGCACAGCCGTACCCAAAAAAGATCAACCGAAGGCCTGGACGCCAAGTTCGTCATGCCGAAAAATGCCCAAAAAAGGGGTGTGCTATAGCCATGGGGCGTGGGGCTGGCGAAGTTCCTCTGCTAGATTCGGAATTGGCCGAGACTTTGCCCACCCCGTCCCCATGTTAAAAATATGCTGCGGGCTCAGCCGCACCCAAAAAAGGGCAGCCGAAAGCCTTGGCGCCAAGTTCATCCTGTGGAAAAAATGCCCAAAAAAGGGGTGTGCTATAGCCTTGGGGCGTGGGGCTGGCGAAGTTCGTCCGCTGGACTCGGAATGGGCTGAGAATTTGTCCACGCCCTCCCAGCGTCAAAAATAGGCCGCGGGCACAGCCGCGCCCAAAAAAGAGCAGCCGAAAGAATTGGCACCACGTTCGTCGTGCGGAAAAATGCCCAAAAAAGGGGGGGTGTGCTATAGCCTTGGGGCGTGGGGCTGGCGAAGTTCGTCCGCCGCACTCGGAATGAGCCGAGACATTGCCCACCCCCTCCCCGTGCCAAAAATAGGCCACGGGCACAGTAGTGCCCAAAAAAGATCAGCCGAAAGCCTTGGCGCCAAGTTCGTGCTACGGAAAAATGCGCAAAAAAGGGTTGTGCTATAGCCTTGGGGCGTGGGGCTGGCAAACTTCATCCGCCGTACTCGGAACGGCCGAGACTTTGCCCACCCCCTCCCCGAGCCAAAAATAGGCCACGGACACAGTCGCGCCCCAAAATGATCAGCCGAAAGCCTTGGCCCCAAGTTCATCCTGCAGAAAAATGCGCAAAAAAAGGGTGCGCTATAGCCTTTGGGCGCGGGGTTGGCGAAGTTCGTCCGCCGGACTCCAAATGGGCCGAGACTTTGCCCACCCCCTCCCCACACCAAAAATAGGCCACGGGCACAGTTGCGCCCCAAAAAGATCAGACAAAAGCCTTGGCGCCAAGTTCGTCCTGCGGAAAAAATCGCAAAAAAGGGGTGCGCTATAGTCTTGGGGCGTGGGGCTGGGGAAGTTCGTCCGCCAGACTTGGAATGGGCCGAGACTTTTCCCACCCCCTCCTCGTGCAAAAAGTAGGCCGCGGGTATAGCCGCGCTCAAAAAAGATTAGCCGAAGGCCTGGGCGCCATGTTCGTGCTACGGAAAAATTCCCAAAAAAGGGGTGTGCTATAACCTTGGGGCGTGGGGCTGGCGAAGTTCGTCCGCCGGAGTCGGAATGAGCCGAGACTTTGCCAACCCCCTCCCCGCGCCAAAAATAGGCTGCGGGTACAGCTGCGCACAAAAACAATAAGCCGAAGGCGTGGGCGCCAAGTTCGTCCTGGGGGAAAACGCCCAAAAAAGGGGTGCGCTATTGCCTTGGGCCGCGGGGCTGGCGAAGTTCGTCCGCCGGACACGGAATGGGCAGAGACTTTGCCCACCCCCTCCCCACACAAAAAATAGGCCGCGGGCACAGCCGTGCCCAAAAAAAGAGCTGCCGAACCCCTTGACGCGAAGTTCGTCATGCGGAAAAAATGCCCAAGAAAGGGGTGGGCTACAGCCTTGGGGCGGGGGCTGGCGAAGTTCGTCCACCGGACTCGGAATGGGCCGAGACTTTGCCCACCCCCTCCCCGCGCCAAAAATAGGCCGCGGGAGTAGCCACACCCAAAAAAGAGCAGCCGAACCCCTTGGCATGAAGTTCGTCCTGCGGAAAAATGAACAAAAAAGGGGTGGGCTACGGCCTTGGGGCGTGGGGCTGGCGAAGTTCATCCGCCGGACTCGGAATGGGCCGAGACATTGCCCATCCCCTCCCTGCAAGAAAGATAGGCCGTGGGCACAGCCGTACCCAAAAAAGAGCAGCCGAACCCCTTGGCGCGATGTTCGTCCTGCGGAAAAATGCCCAAAAAGGAAGTGGGCTATAGCCTTGGGGCGTGGGGCTGGTGAAGTTCGTCTGCCGGACTAGGAATGCACCAAGACTTTGCGCACCCCCTCCCCGTGCCAAAAATAGGCCGCGGGCACAGCCGCGGCCGAAAAAGAGTAGCCAACGGTCAAAATAGGACGAGACTTAGTTGCGAAGTAAAGTCCAAAAAGGGGTGGGCTATAGCCTTGGGGCGTGCGGCTGGCAAAGTTCGTCCACCGGACTCGGAATGTGCCGAGACTTTGCCCACTCGCTCCCCGCACAAAAAATAGGCCGCGGGCACAGCCGCGCCCAAAAAAGGGCAGCCAACGGTCAAAATGGGACGAGGCTTAGCTGCGAAATAAAGTCCAAAAAGGGATGGGCTATAGCCTTGGGGCGTAGGGCGGGCGAAGTTCGTCTGCCGGACTCGGAATGGGCCGAGACTTTGCCCACTCGCTCCCCGCACAAAAAATAGGCCACGGGCACAGCTGCGCCCAAAAAAGAGCAGCCGAACCCCTTGGCGCGAAGTTCATCCTGCGGAAAAATGCCCAAAAAAGGGGTGGGCTGTAGCCTTGGGGTGTGGGCTGGCGAAGTTCGTCCACCAGACTCGGAATGGGCCGAGACTTTGCCAACCCCCTCCCCGAGCCAAAAATAGGCCGCGGACAGAGCTGCGCCCAAGAAAGAGCAGCCGAACTCCTTGGCGCGAAGTTCATCCTGCGGAAAAATGCCCAAAAAAGGGGTGGGCTATAACCTTGGGGCGTGGGGGGGCGAAGTACGTCCGCCGGACTCAAAATTGGCCGAGACTTTGCCTGGCCCCTCCCCACGCAAAAAATAGGATGTGGCCACAGCCGCGCCCAAAAAAGAGCAGCCGAACCCCATGGCGCCAAGTTCTTCCTGTGGAAAAACTCCCAAAAAAGGGGTGGGCTATAGGCTTGGGGCGTGGGGTAGGCGAAGTTCGTCCGCCGGACTCGGAATGATCCGAGACTTTGCCCACCCTCTCCCCGTGCCAAAAATAGGCTGCAGGCACAGCCGCGCCCAAAAAAGAGCAGCGAACGGTCAACATGGGACGAGACTTAGCTGCGAAGTAAAGTCCAAAAAGGGGTGGGCTATAACCTTGGGTCGTGGGGCTGGCGAAGTTTGTCCGCCGGACTTGGAATGGGCCGAGACTTTGCCCACCCCTTTCCCTCACCAAAAATAGGCCGCGGGCACCGCCGCGCCCAAAAAAGAGCAGCCGAACCCCTTTGCGCCAAGTTCGTCCTGCTGAAAAACGCCCAAAAAAGGGGTGGGCTATAGCCTTGGGGCGTGGGGCTGGCGAAGTTCGTCCGCCGGACTCAGAATTGGCCGACACTTTGCCCACCCCCTCCCCGCGCCAAAAATATGCCACGAACACAGCCTTGGCACCAAGTTCGTACTGCGGAAAAATGCCCAAAAAAGGGGTGGGCTGTAGCATTGGGGCATTGGGGCATGGGGCTGGCGAAGTTCGTCCGCCAGACTCGGAATGGGCCGAGACTTTGCCCACCCCCTCCCCGAAACAAAAATAGGCCGCGGGCACAGCCGTACCCAAAAAAGAGCAGCCAACGGTCAAAATGGGATGAGACTTAGCTGCGAAATAAAGTCCAAAAAGGGGTGGGCTATAGCCTTGGGGCGTAGGGCGGGCGAAGTTCGTCCGCCGGGCTTGGAATGGGCCGAGACTTTGTCTACCTACTCCCCACGCTAAAACTAGGCCGCGAGCACTGCCGCGCCCAAAAAAGAGCAGCCCAACCCTTTTTCGCGAAGTTCGTCCTGCCGAAAAATGCCCAAAAAAGAGGTGGGCTATAGCCTTGGGGCGTGGGGCGGGCGAAGTCCGTCCGCCGGACTCGGAATGCACCGACCTTTTGCGCACCCCCTCCCTGCATCAAAAATTGGCCGCGGGCACAGCCCCGCCCAAAAAAGAGCAGCCGACGGTCAAAATGGGACGAGACATAGCTGCGAAGTAAAGCCCAAAAAGGGGTGGGCTATCGCCTTGGGGCGTGGGGCTGGCGAAGTTCGTCCGCCGGACTCAAATGGGCCGACACTTTGCCCACCCCCTCTCCACACCAAAAATAGGCCGCGGGTACTGATGCACCCAAAAAAGAGCAGCCGAACCCCTTTGCGCCAAGTTCGTCCTCCTGAAAAACGCCCAAAAAAGGGGTGGGCTATAGCCTTGGGGCGAGGGGCTGGCGAAGTTCGTCCGCCAGACTCGGAATGGGCCGAGATATTGCCCACCACCTCCCCATGCCAAAAATAGGCCGTGGGCACAACCGCACCCAAAAAAGAGCAGCCGACGATTAAAATGAGACGAGACTTAGCTGCGAAGTAAAGTCCAAAAAGGGGTGGGCTATAGCCTTGGGGCGTGGGGCTGGCGAAGTTCGTCCGCCGGACTCGGAATGGGCCTAGCCTTTCCCACCCCCTCCCCGTGCCAAAAATAGCCCGCGGGCACAGCCGCGCCAAAAAAAGAGCAGCCGAACCCCTTGGCACTAAGTTCGTCCTGTGGAAAAACGCCCAAAAAAGGGGTGGGCTATAGCCTTGGGGCGTGGGGCTGGCGAAGTTCATCCGCCAGACTCGGAATGGGTCGAGCCTTTGCCCACCCCCTCCCCGCGCCAAATATAAGCCACGGACACAGCCGTGCCCAAAAAAGAGCAGTCGAACGCCTTGGCGCCAAGTTCATCCTGCGGAAAAATGCCCAAAAAAGGGGTGGGCTATAGCCTTGGGGCGTGGGGCTGGCGCACTTCGTCCGCTCTCCTCGAAATGGGCTGGGACTTTTCCCACCCCCTACCCGCGACAAAAATAGGCCGCGCGCAAAGCCGCGCCCAAAAAAGAGCAGCCGAACCCCTTGCCGCCAAGCTCGTCCGGCAGAAAAATGCCCAAAAGAGGGGTGTGCTGTAGCCGTTGTGCGTGGGTCCGGCAAAGTTCATCGGCCTTCCTTGGAATGGGCCGAGACTTTGCTCACCCCCTCCCCGTGCCAAAAATAGGCCGCGGGCACAGCCGCGCCCAAAAAAGAGCAGTCGAACCCCTTGCGCCAAGTTCGTCCTGCGGAAAAATGCCCAAAAAAGGGTGGGCTATAGCCTTGGGGCGTGGGGCTGCCGAAGTACGTCCGCCGGACTTGGAATGGGCCGAGACTTTACCCACCTCCTCCCCATGACAAAAATAGGCCGCGGCCACAGCCGCGCCCAAAAAGAACAGCCGAACCCCTTCGTGCCAAGTTCGTCCTGCGGAAAAATGCACAAAAAAGGGGTGGGCTTTAGCCTTGGGGCGTGGGGCTGGCAAACTTCGTCCGCCGGAGTCGGAATGGGCCAAGACTTTGCCCACCCCCTTCCCGTGCCAAAAATAGGCCGCGGGCACAGCCGCGACCAAAAAAGAGCAGCCGTACCTCTTGGCGAAAAGTTCGTCCTGCGGAAAAATGCCCAAAAAGGGGGTGGGCTATAGCCTTGGGGCGTGGGGCTGGCGAACATCGTCCGCCAGACTCGGAATGGGCCAAGACTTTGCCCACCCCCTTCCCGTGCCAAAAATAGGCCACGGGCACAGCCGCGCCCAAAAAAGAGCAGTCGAACCCCTTGGCGCCAAGTTCGTCCTGCGAAAAATGCCCAAAAAAGGGGTGTGCTATTACCTTGGGGCGTGGGGCTGGCGCACTTCGTCCGCTCTCCTCGAAATGGGCTGGGACTTTGCCCACCCCCTCCCCGTGACAAAAATTGGCCGTAGGCACAGCCGCGCTCAAAAAAGAGCAGCCGAACCCCTTGCCACCAAGTTTGTCCTGCGGAAAAATGCCCAAAAAAAGGGTGGGCTATAACCTTGGGGCATGGAGCTGGCGAACTTCGTCCGCGGGACTCGGAATGGGCCGACACTTTTCCGACCCCCTCCCTGCAACAAAAGTAGGCCTCGGGCAAAGCCGCGCCCCGAAAAGAGCAGCCGAACCCCTTGGCGCCCAGTTCGTCATGCGGAAAAATGTCCAAAATAGGGGTGGGCTATAGGCTTGGGGCGTGGGGCTGACGAACTTCGTCCGCCATCCTCGGAATAGGACGAGACATTGCCCACCCCCTCCCCGCGACAAAAATAGGCCGCGGGCACAGCCGCGCCCCAAAAAGAGCAGCCGAACCCTTTGGCGTCAAGTTCGTCCTGCGGAAAAATGCCCAAAAAAGGGGTGGGCTATAGCCTTGGGGCGTGGGGCGGGCGAACTTCGTCCGCTGGACTCGGAAAGAGCCGAGAATTTGCCCACCCCCTTCCCATGCCAAAAATAGGCCACGGGCACAGCCGCGCCCAAAAAAGAGCAGCCAAACCCCTTGGCGCCAAGTTCGTCTTGCGGAAAAATGCCCAAAAAGGGGGTGGGCTATAGCCTCGCGGCGTGGGGCTGGCGAACTTTGTCCGCGGGACTCGGAATGGGCCGAGACTTTTCCCACCCCGTCCCTACAACAAAAATAGGCCTTGGGCAATGCCGCGCCCCGAAAAGAGCAGCCGAACCCCTTGGCGCCAAGTTCGTCATGCGGAAAAATGTCCAAAAAAGGGGTGGGCTATAGGCTTGGGGTGTGGGGCTGGCGAACTTCGTCCGCCTTCCTCGGAATAGGCCGAGACTTTGCCCACCCCCTCCCCGCGACAAAAATAGGCCGCGGCCACAGCCGCGCCCCAAAAAGAGCAGCCGAAACCCTTGGCGCCAAGTTCGTCCTGCGGAAAAATGCCCAAAAAAGGGGTGGGCTATAGCCTTGGGGCGTGGGGCTCGGGAACTTCGTCCGCCGGACTCGGAATGGGCCGAGCCTTTGCCCACCCCCTCCGCGTGAAAAAAATTGGCCGCGCGCACAGCCGCGCCCAAAAAAGAGCAGCCGAACCCCTTGCCGCCAAGTTTGTCCTGCGGAAAAATGCCCAAAAAGGGGGTGGGCTATAGCCTGGGGGCGTGGGGCTGGCGAACTTCGTCCGCCGGACTTGGAATGGGACGAGAATTTGCCCACCCCCTCCCCGCGTCAAAAATAGGCCACGGGCAAAGCCGCGCCCAAAAAAGAGCAGCCGAACCCCTTGGCGCCAAGTTCGTCTGGCGGAAAAAAGCCCAAAAAAGGGGTGTGCTATAGCCTTTGGGCGTGGGCCCGCAAAGTTCATCCGCCTCCCTCGGAATGGGCCGAGACTTTTCCCACCCCCTCCCCGTGCCAAAAATAAGCCGCGGGCACAGCCGCGCCCAAAAAAGAGCAGCCGAACCCCTTGGCACCAAGTTCGTCCTGCGGAAAAACGCCCAAAAAAGGGGTGTGCTATAGCCTTTGCGCGTGGGCCGGCAAAGTTCATCCGCCTCCCTCGGAATGGGCCGAGACTTTTCCCACCCCCTCCCCGCTCCAAAAATAAACCGCAGGACAGCCGCGCCCAAAAAAGAGCAGTCGAACCCCTTGCCACCAAGTTCGTCCTGCGGAAAAATGCCCAAAAAAGGGGTGGGCTATAGGATTGGGGAGTGGGGCTGGCGAACTTCGTCCGCCGGACTCGGAATGGGCCGAGACCTTGCCCACCCCCTCCCCGCAACAAAAATAGGCCGTGGGCACAGCCGCTCCCAAAAAAGAGAAGCCGAACCCCTTGGCGCCATGTTCGTCCTGCGGAAAAACGCCCAAAAAAGGGGTGTGCTATAGCCTTTGGGCGTGGGCCGGCAAAGTTCATCCGCCTCCCTTGGAATGGGCCGAGACTTTTCCCACCCCCTCCCCACGACAAAAATAAGACGCGGGCACAGCCGCGCCCAAAAAAGAGCAGTCGAACCCCTTGCCACCAAGTTCGTCCTGCGGAAAAATGCCCAAAAAAGGGGTGGGTTATAGGCTTGGGGCGTGGGGCTGGCGAACATCGTCCGCCGGACTTGGAATGGGCCGAGACTTTGGCCACCCCCTCCCTGTGCCAAGAATAGGCCGCGGGCACAGCCGTCCCCAGAAAAGAGTAGTCGAACCCCTTGGCGCCAAGTTCGTCCTACGGAAAAATGCCCATAAAAGGTGTGGGCTATAGCCTTTGGGCGTGGGGCCGGCGAACTTCGTCCGCCTTCCTCGGAATGGGCCGAGACTTTGGCCACCCCTTCCCCGGGACAAAAATAGGCCGCGGGCACAGCCGCGCCCGAAAAACAGCAGCCGAACCCCTTGGTGCCAAGTTCGTCCTGCGGCAAAATGCCTAAAAAATAGGTGTGCTATAGCCTTTGGGTGTGGGGCCGGCAAAGTTCATCCCCCTTCCTCGGAATAGGCCGATACTTTGCCCACCCCCTCCCCGAGCAAAAAGTTCACCGTGGGCACAGCTGCGCCCTAAAAAGAGCAGCCGAACCCCTTGGCGCAAAGTTCGTCCTGCGGAAAAATGCCCATAAAAAGGGTGGGCTATAGCCTTGGGGCGTGGGGCTGGCGAACTTCGTCCGCCGGACTCGGAATGGGCCGAGACTTTGCCCACCCCCTCCGCGTGAAAAAAATTGGCCGCGCGCACAGCCGCGCCCAAAAAAGAGCAGCCGAACCCCTTGGCGCCAAGTTTGTCCTGCGGAAAAATGCCCAAAAAGGGGGTGGGCTATAGCCTTGGGGCGTGGGGCTGGCGAACTTCGTCCGCCGGACTTGGAATGGGACGAGACTTTGCCCACCCCCTCCCCGCGTCAAAAATAGGCCGCGGGCAAAGCCGCGCCCAAAAAAGAGTAGCCGAACCCCTTGACGCCAAGTTCGTCTGGCGGAAAAAAGCCCAAAAAAGGGGTGTGCTATAGCCTTTGGGCGTGGGCCCGCAAAGTTCATCCGCCTCCCTCGGAATGGGCCGAGACTTTTCCCACCCCCTCCCCGTGCCAAAAATAAGCCGCGGGCACAGCCGCGCCCAAAAAAGAGCAGCCGAACCCCTTGGCACCAAGTTCGTCCTGCGGAAAAACGCCCAAAAAAGGGGTGTGCTATAGCCTTTGCGCGTGGGCCGGCAAAGTTCATCCGCCTCCCTCGGAATGGGCCGAGACTTTTCCCACCCCCTCCCCGCGCCAAAAATAAACCGCAGGACAGCCGCGCCCAAAAAAGAGCAGTCGAACCCCTTGCCACCAAGTTCGTCCTGCGGAAAAATGCCCAAAAAAGGGGTGGGCTATAGGATTGGGGCGTGGGGCTGGCGAACTTCGTCCGCCGGAGTCGGAATGGGCCGAGACCTTGCCCACCCCCTCCCCGCAACAAAAATAGGCCGTGGGCACAGCCGCTCCCAAAAAAGAGAAGCCGAACCCCTTGGCGCCATGTTCGTCCTGCGGAAAAACGCCCAAAAAAGGGGTGTGCTATAGCCTTTGGGCGTGGGCCGGCAAAGTTCATCCGCCTCCCTTGGAATGGGCCGAGACTTTTCCCACCCCCTCCCCACGCCAAAAATAAGACGCGGGCACAGCCGCGCCCAAAAAAGAGCAGTCGAACCCCTTGCCACCAAGTTAGTCCTGCGGAAAAATGCCCAAAAAAGGGGTGGGCTATAGGCTTGGGGCGTGGGGCTGGCGAACATCGTCCGCCGGACATGGAATGGGCCGAGACTTTGGCCACCCCCTCCCTGTGCCAAGAATAGGCCGCGGGCACAGCCGTCCCCAGAAAAGAGTAGTCGAACCCCTTGGCGCCAAGTTCGTCCTACGGAAAAATGCCCATAAAAGGTGTGGGCTATAGCCTTTGGGCGTGGGGCCGGCGAACTTCGTCCGCCTTCCTCGGAATGGGCCGAGACTTTGGCCACCCCTTCCCCGGGACAAAAATAGGCCGCGGGCACAGCCGCGCCCGAAAAACAGCAGCCGAACCCCTTGGCGCCAAGTTCGTCCTGCGGCAAAATGCCCAAAAAATAGGTGTGCTATAGCCTTAGGGTGTGGGGCCGGCAAAGTTCATCCCCCTTCCTCGGAATAGGCCGATACTTTGCCCACCCCCTCCCCGAGCAAAAAGTTCACCGCGGGCACAGCTGCGCCCTAAAAAGAGCAGCCGAACCCCTTGGCGCAAAGTTCGTCCTGCGGAAAAATGCCCAAAAAAGGGGTGGGCTATAGCCTTGGGGCGTGGGGCTGGCGAACTTCGTCCGCCGGACTCGGAATGAGCCGAGCCTTTTCCCACCCCGTCCCTGCAACAAAAATAGGCCTTGGGCAAAGCCGCGCCCCGAAAAGAGCAGCCGAACCCCTTGGCGCCAAGTTCGTCATGCGGAAAAATGTCCAAAAAAGGGGTGGGCTATAGGCTTGGGGTGTGGGGCTGGCGAACTTCGTCCGCCTTCCTCGGAATAGGCCGAGAGTTTGCCCACCCCCACCCCGCGACAAAAATAGGTCGCGGGCACAGCCGCGCCCCAAAAAGAGCAGCCGAAACCCTTGGCGACAAGTTCGTCCTGCGGAAAAATGCCCAAAAAAGGGGTGGGCTATAGCCTTGGGGCGTGGGGCTGGGGAACTTCGTCCGCCGGACTCGGAATGGGCCGAGACTTTGCCCACCCCCTCCGCGTGAAACAAATAGGCCGCGCGCACAGCCGCGCCCAAAAAAGAGCAGTCGAACCCCTTGCCGCCAAGTTTGTCCTGCGGAAAAATGCCCAAAAAGGGGCTGGGCTATAGCCTTGGGGCGTGGGGCTGGCGAACTTCGTCCGCCGGACTTGGAATGGGACGAGACTTTACCCACCCCCTCCCCGCGTCAAAAATAGGCCGCGGGCAAAGCCGCGCCCAAAAAAGAGCAGCCGAACCCCTTGGCGCCAAGTTCGTCCGGCGGAAAAAAGCCCAAAAAAGGGGTGGGCTATAGCCTTGGGGCGTGCGGCCGGCGAAATTCGTCCGCCGGACTCGGAATGGGCCGAGACTTTTCCCACCCCCTCCCCGTGACAAAAATAGGCCGCGGGCGCAGCCGCCCCCAAAAAAGAGCAGCCGAACCCTTGGCGCCAAGTTCGTCCCGCGGAATAATGCCCTAAAAAGGGGTGGGTTATAGCCTTGGGGCGTGGGGCGGGCGAACTTCGTCCGCTGGACTCGGAAAGAGCCAAGAACTTGCCCACCCCCTTCCCGTGCCAAAAATAGGCCGCGGGCACAGCCGCGCCCAAAAAGAGCAGCCGAAACCCTTGGCGACAAGTTCGTCCAGCGGAAAAATGCCCAAAAAAGGGGTGGGTTATAGCCTTGGGGCGTGAGGCTTGCGAACTTCGTCCGCCGGACTCGGAATGGGACGAGACTTTGCCCACCCCCTCCCCGCGTCAAAAATAGGCCGCGGGCAAAGCCGCGCCCAAAAAGAAGCAGCCGAACGCCTTGGCGCCAAGTTCGTCCTGCGGAAAAATGCCCAAAAAAGGGGTGTGCTATAACATTTGGGCGTGGGGACGGCAAAGTTCATCCGCCTTCCTCGGAATGGGCCGAGACTTTGCCCACCCCCTTCCCGAGCCAAAAGTTCGCCGCGGGCGCAGCTGCGCCCAAAAAATGGAGCCGAACCCCTTGGCGCCAAGTTCGTCCTGCGGAAAAATGCCCAAAAAAAGGGTGGGCTATAGCCTTGGGGCGTGGGGCTGGTGAACTTCGTCCGACGGACTCGGAATGGGCCGAGACTTTGCCTACCCCCTCCCCGTGCCAAAAATAGGCCGCGGGCACAGCCGCCCCCAAAAATGAGCCGTCGAACCCCTTGGCACCAAGTTCGTCCTGAGGAAAAATGCCCAAAAAAGGGTGGGCTATAGCCTTGGGGCGTGGGGCTGGGGAACTTCGTCCGCCGGACTCGAAACGGGCCAAGACTTTGCCCACCCCCTCCGTGTGAAAAAAATAGGCCGTGCGCACAGCCGCGCCCAAAAAAGAGCAGCCGAACCCCTTGCCACCAAGTTCGTCCTGCGGAAAAATGCCCAAAAAGGAGGTGGGCTATAGCCTTGGGGCGTGGGGCTGGCGAACTTCGTCCGACGGACTCGGAATGGGCCGAGACTTTGCCTACCCCCTCCCTGTGCCAAAAATAGGCCGCGGGCACAGCCGCCCACAAAAATGAGCCGTCGAACCCCTTGGCACCAAGTTCGTCCTGAGGAAAAATGCCCAAAAAAGGTGTGGGCTATAGCCTTTGGGCGTGGGGCCGAGACTTTGCCCACCCCCTTCCCGAGCCAAAAGTTCGCCGCGGGCGCAGCTGCGCCCAAAAAATGGAGCCGAACCCCTTGGCGCCAAGTTCGTCCTGCGGAAAAATGCCCAAAAAAAGGGTGGGCTATAGCCTTGGGGCGTGGGGCTGGCGAACTTCGTCCGACGGACTCGGAATGGGCCGAGACTAGGCCGACCCCCTCCCCATGCCAAAAATAGGCCGCGGGCACAGCCGCCCCCAAAAAAGAGCAGTCGAACCGCTTGGCGCCAAGTTCGTCCTGACGAAAAATGCCCAAAAAAGGTGTGGGCTGTAGCCTTCGGGCGTGGGGCCGGTGAACTTCGTCCGCCTTCCTCGGAATGGACTGAGACTTTGGCCAACCCCCTCCCCGCGCCGAAAATAGGCCGCGTGCACAACCGCGCCCAAAAATGAGCAGCCGAACCCCTTGGCACCATGTTCGTCCCGCGGAAAAATGCCCAAAAAAGGGATGGGCTATAGCCTTGGGGCGTAGCGCTGGCGAACTTCGTCCGCCGGACTCGAAACGGGACGAGACTTTGACCACCCCCTCCCCGCGACAAAAATAGGCCGCGGGCACAGCCGTACCCAAAAAAGAGCAGCCGAACCCCTTGGCGCCAAGTTCGTCCTGGGGAAAAATGCCCAAAAAAGGGGTGTGCTATAGCCTTGGGGCGTGGGGCTGCCGAAGTTCGTCCGCCGGACTCGGAATGGGCCGAGAGTTTTCTCACCCCCTCCTCACAACAAAAATAGGCCACGGGCACTACCGCGCCCAAAAAAGAGCAGCCGAACCCCTTGGCGTAAATTTCGTCCTACGGAAAAATGCCCAAAAAAGGGGTGTGCTATAGCCTCGGGGCGTGGAGCCGGCAAAGTTCATCCGCCTTCCTTGGAATGGGCCGCGATTTTGCCCACCCCCTACCCGCGCCAAAAATAGGCTGCGGGCACAGCCGCGCCCAAACAAGAGGAGGCGAACCCCTTGGCGTCAAGTTCATCCTGCGGAAAAATGCCCAAAAAAGGGGTGTGCTATAGCCTCCGGGCGTTGGGTTGTCGAAGTTCGTCCGCCGGACTCGGAATGGGCCGAGACTTTTCCCACCCCCTCCCCGAGCCAAAAATAAGCCATCGGCACAGCCGCGCCTAAAAAAGAACAGCCGAACCCCTTGGCGCCAAGTTCGTCATGCGGAAAACTGCCAAAAAAGGGGGTGGGCTATAGCCTTGGGGTGTGGGGCCGGCGCACTTCGTCCGCCGCACTCGGAATGGGTCGAGATTTTTCCCACCCCGTCTCCGCGCACAAAATAGGCCGCGGGCACAGCCATGCCCAAAAAAGAGCAGCCGAACCCCTTGGTGCCAAGTTCATCCTGTGGAAAAATGCCCAAAAAAGGGGTGGGCTATAGCCTTGGGGCATGGGGCGGGCGAACTTCGTCCGCCAGACTCGGAATGGGCTGAGACTAGGCCTACCCCCTCCCCGTGCCAAAAATAGGCCGCGGGCACAGCCACCCCGAAAAAAGAGCAGCCGAACCCCTTGGCGCCAAGTTCGTCTTGAGGAAAAATGCCCAAAAAAGGTGTGGGCTATAGCCTTGGGGCGTGGGGCTGGCGAACTTCGTCCGCCGGACTCGGAATGTGCCAAGACTCTAGCCACCCCCTTCCCCGCGACAAAAATAGGCCGTGGACACAGCAGCGCCCAAAAAAGAGCAGCCGAACCCATTGGCGCCAAGTTCGTCCAGCGGACAAATGCCCAAAAAAGGGGTGTGCCCTTGCCTTGGGGCGTGGGGCTGCCGAAGTTCGTCCGCCGGACTCGGAATGGGCTGAGACTTTTCCCACCCCCTCCCCAGGACAAAAATAGCCCGCAGACACAGCCGCGCCCAAAAAAGAGCAGCCGAACCCCTTGGCGGCAAGTTCGTCCTGCGGAAAAATGCCCAAAAATGGGTGGGCTATAGCCTTGGGGCGTGGGGCAGGCGAACTTTGTCCGCCGGACTCGGAATGGGCCGAGACTTTTCCCACCCCCTCCCTGCGACAACAATAGGCTGGGACCACAGCCGCGCCCAAAAAAGAGCAGCCGAACCCATTGCCGCCAAGTTCGTACTGCGGAAAAATGCCCAAAAATGGGGTGGGCTATAGCCCTGGAGCGTGGGGCTGGCGTACTTCGTCCGCCGGACTCGGAATGGGCCGAGACTTTCCCACTGCCACCCTATGACAAAAAAAGCCCGCGCCCACAGCCGCCCCCAAAAAAGAGCAGCCGAACCCCTTGGCGCCAAGTTCGTCCTGCATAAAAATGCCCAAAAAAGGGGTGGGCTATAGCCTTGGGGCGTGGGGCTGGGGAACATCGTCCGCCTTCCTCGGAATGGGCCGAGACTTTGGCCACCCCGTCCCCGCGACAAAAATAGGCCATGGGCACAGCCGCGCTCAAAAAAGAGCAGCCGAACCCCTTGGCGCCAAGTTCGTCCTTCGGAAAAATGCCCAAAAAAGGGGTGTGCTATAGCCTTGGGGCGTGGGGCTGCCGAAGTTCGTCCGCCGGACTCGAAATGGGCCGAGAGTTTTCTCACCCCCTCCTCACAACAAAAATAGGCCGCGGGCACTGCCGCGCCCAAAAAAGAGCAGCCGAACCCCTTGGCGCAAAGTTCGTCCTACGGAAAAATGCCCAAAAAAGGGGTGTGCTATAGCCTCGGGGCGTGGAGCCGGCAAAGTTCGTCCGCCGGACTCGGAATAGGCCGAGACTTTTCCCACCCCTTCCGCACACCAAAAATAATCCGCGGCCACAGCCGCGCCCAAAAAAGAGTAGCCGAACCCCTTGGAACCATGTTCGTCCTGCGGAAAAATGCCCAAAAAATGGGTGTGCTATTGCCTTTGGGCGTGGGGCCGGCAAAGTTCATCCGCCTTCCTTGGAATGGGCCGCGATTTTGCCCACCCCCTACCCGCGCCAAAAATAGGCTGCGGGCACAGCCGCGCCCAAAAAAGAGCAGCCGAACCGCTTGGCGCCAAGTTCGTCCAGCGGAAAAATGCCCAAAAAAGGGGTGGGCTATAGCCTTGGGGCGTGGGGCTGGCACACTTTGTCCGCCTTCCTCGGAATGGGCGGAGACTTTGCCCACCCCCTCCCTGTGACAAAAATAGGTCGCGGGCACAGCCGCGCCCAAAAAAGAGCAGCCGAACCGCTTGGCGCCAAGTTCGTCCAGCGGAAAAATGCCCAAAAAAGGGGTGGGCTATAGCCTTGGGGCGTGGGGCTGGCACACTTTGTCCGCCTTCCTCGGAATGGGCGGAGACTTTGCCCACCCCCTCCCTGTGACAAAAATAGGTCGCGGGCACAGCCGCGCCCAAAAAAGAGTAGGCGAACCCCTTTGGCGCAAAGTTCACCCTGCGGAAAAATGCCCAAAAAAGGGTTGTGCTACAGCCTTTGGGCGTGGGGCCGGCAAAGTTCCTCCGCCTTCCTCGGAATGGGCCGTGACTTTGCCCACACCCTCCCCGCGCCAAAAATAGGCCGCGGGCACAGCCGCGCCCAAAAAAGAGCAGTCGAACCCCTTGGCGCCAAGTTCGTCCTGCGGAAAAATGCCCAAAAAAGGAGTGGGCTATAGCCTTTGGGCGTGGGGCCGGCGAACATCGTCCGCCTTCCTCGGAATGGGCCGAGACTTTACCCACCCCCTCCCCACGAAACAAATTGGCCGCGAGCATTGCCGCGCCCAAAACAAGAGCAGCCGAACCCCTTGGCGCCAAGTTCGTCCTGCGGAAAAATGCCCAAAAAGGGGGTGGGCTATAGCCTTGGGGCGTGGGGCTGGGAAACTTCTTCCACCGGACTCAGAATGTGCCGAGACATTGCCCACTCCCTCCCCACGACACGAATAGGCTGCGGCCACAGCCGCGCCCAGAAAAGACCAGCCGAACCCCTTGGCGCCGAGTTCGTCCTGCGGAAAAATGCCCAAAAAAGGAGTGGGCTATAGCCTTGGGGCGTGGGGCTGGCGAACTTCTTCCGCCGGACTCGGAATGTGCCGAGACTTTGCCCACCCCCTCCCCGTGACAAAAATAGGCCGCATACACAGCCGCACCCAAAAAAGAGCAGTCGAACCCCTTGGCGCCAAGTTCGTCCTGCGGAAAAATGCCCAAAAAGGGGGTGGGCTATAGCCTTGGGGCGTGGGGCTGGCGAACATCGTCCGCCGGACTCGGATTGGGCCGAGACTTATACCACCACCTCCCCGTGAGAAAAATAGGCCACGGGCACAGCCACGCCAAAAACGAGCAGGCGAACCCCGTGGCGCCAAGTTCGTCCTGCGGAAAAATGCCCAAAAAAGGGGTGTGCTATATCCTTTGGGCGTTGGGCCGGCAAAGTTCAACCGCCTTCCTCGGAATGGGCCGAGACTTTGGCCACCCCCTCCCCGCACCAAAAACAGGCCGCGGGCACAGCCGCGCCCAAAAAAGAGCATCCGAACCCCTTGGCGCCAGGTTCGTCCTGCGGAAAAATGCCCAAAAAGGGGTTGGGCTACAGCCTTGGGGCGTGGGGCTGGCGAACTTCCTCCGCCGGACTCAGAATGGGGCGAGACGTTTCCCACCCCCTCCCCACGACAAAGATAGGCCACGGGCACAGCCGCGCCCAAAAAAGAGCAGCCGAACCCCTTTGCGCCAAGTTCGTCCTTCAGAAAAATGCCCAAAAAGGGGGTGGCCTATAGCCTTGGGGCGTGGGGCGGGCGAACTTCGTCTGCCGTACTCGGAATGTGCCGAGCCTTTTCCCACCATCTCCCCGTGACAAAAATCAGCCGCGGGCACAGCCGCGCCCAAAAAAGAGCAGCCGAACCCCTTGGCGCCAAGTTCGTCCTGCGCAAAAATGCCCAAAAAGTGGGTGGGCTACAGCCTTGGGGCGTGGGGCTGGCATACTTCGTCCGCCGGACTCGGAATGGGCGACACTTTTCCCACCCCCTCCCCGCGACAAAAATCGGCTACGGGCACAGCGGCGCGCAAAAAAGAGCAGTCGAACCCCTTGGAGCCCTGTTCGTCCTGCGGAAAAATACCCAAAAAAGGGGTTTGCTATAGCCTTGGGGCGTGGGGCTGCCGAAGTTCGTCCGCCGGACTCGGAATGGGCCGAGACTTTGGCCACCCCCTCCCTGAACAAAAAATAGGCCGCGGGCATAGCCGCGCCAAAAAAAGAGCAGCCGAACCACTTGGCGCCAAGTTCGTCCTCCAAACAAATGCCCAAAAAAGGGGTGGGCTATAGCCTTGGGGCTTGGGGCTGGCGAACTTCTTCCGCCGGACTCGGAATGTGCCGAGACTTTGCGCACCCCCTCCCCACGACAATAATAGGCCGCAGGCACTGCCGTGACCAAAGAAGACTAGCCGAACCCCTTGGCGCCAAGTTCGTCCTGCGGAAAAATGCCCAAAAAAGGGGTGGCCTATAGCCTTGGGGCGTGGGGCGGGCGAACTTCGTCTGCCGGACTCGGAATGTGCCGAGACTTTTCCCACCCCCTCCCCGGGACAAAAATAGGCCGCGGGCACCGCCGCGCCCAAAATAGAGCAGCCGAACCCCTTGGCCCCAAGTTCGTCCTGCGGAAAAATGCCCAAAAAAGGGGTGTGCTGTAGCCTTGGGGCGTGGGGCTGCCGAGGTTCTTCCGCCGGACTCGGAATGGGCCGAGACTTTGCCCACCCCCTCCCCACGACAAGAATAGGCCGCGGCCACAGCCGCGCCCAAAAAAGACCAGCCGAACCCCTTGGCGCCGAGTTCGCCCTGCGGAAAAATGCCCAAAAAAGGAGTGGGATATAGCCTTGGGGCGTGGGGCTGGCGAACTTCTTCCGCCGGACTCGGAATGTGCCGAGACTTTGCCCACCCCCTCTCCGTGACAAAAATAGGCCACACACACAGCCGCGCCCAAAAACGAGCAGGCGAACCCCGTGGTGCAAAGTTCGTCCGGCGGAAAAATTCCCAAAAAAGGGGTGTGCTATATCGTTTGGGTGTTGGGCCGGCAAAGTTCAACCGCCTTCCTCGGAATGGGCCGAAACTTTGGCCACCCCCTCCCCGCACCAAAAACAGGCCGCGGGCACAGCCGCGCCCAAAAAAGAGCATCCGAACCCCTTGGCGCCAGGTTCGTCCTGAAGAAAAATGCCCAAAAAGGGGTTGGGCTATAGCCTTGGGGCGTGGGGCTAGCGAACTTCCTCCGCCGGACTCGGAATGGGGCGAGACGTTTCCCACCCCCTCCCCGCGATAAAGATAGGCCACGGGCACAGCCGCGCCCAAAAAAGAGCAGCCGAACCCCTTTGCGTCAAGTTCGTCCTGCGGAACAATGCCCAAAAAGGGGGTGGGCTATAGCCTTGGGGCGTGGGGATGGCGACGCTCGTCCGCCGGACTCGGAATGGGCCGAGACTTTGACCACCCCCTCCCCACGACAAAAATAAGCCGCAGGCACAGCCGTGCCCAAAAAAGAGCAGCCGAACCCCTTGGCGCCAAGTTTATCCTGCGGAAAATTGCCCAAAAAGTGGGTGGGCTACAGCCTTGGGGCGTGGGGCTGGCATACTTCGTCCGCCGGACTCGGAATGGGCGAGACTTTTCCCACCCCCTCCCCGTGACAAAAATAGGCTACGGGCACAGCCGCGCCCAAGAAAGAGCAGTCGAACCCCTTGGCGCCAAGTTCGTCCTGCGGAAAAATGCCCAAAAAAGGGGTTTGCTATAGCCTTGGGGCGTGGGGCTGCCGAAGTTCGTCCACCGGACTCGGAATGGGCCGAGACATTGGCCACCCCCTCCCTGCACAAAAAATAGGCCGCGGGCACAGCCGCGCCCAAAAAAGAGCAGCCGAACCCCTTGGCGCCAAGTTCGTCCTACGGAAAAATGCCCAAAAAAGGGGTGGGCTAGAGCCTTGGGGCGTGGGGCTGGCGAACATCGTCCGCCGGACTCGGAGTGGGCCGAGACTTTTCCCACCCCCTCGCCGCGACAAAAATAGGCTGCGGCCCCAACCGCTCCCAAAAAAGAGCAGCCGCACCCCTTGGCGCCAACTTCGTCCTGCGGAAAAATGCCCAAAAAAGGGGTTTGCTATATCCTTTGGGCGTGGGGCCGGCAAAGTTCAACCGCCTTCCTCGGAATGGGCCGAGACTTTGGCCACCCCTTCCCCACACCGAAAATAGGCCGCGGCACAGCCGCGCCCACAAAAGAGCAGCCGAACCCCTTGGCGCCAAGTTCGTCCTACGGAAAAATGCCCAAAAAGGGGGTGGGCTATAGCCTTGGGGCGTGGGGTGGCTAACTTCGTCCGCCGGACTCGGAATGGGGTGAGACTTTGACCACCCCCTCCCCGCGACAAAAATAGGCCGCGGCCACAGCCGTGCCGAAAAAAGAGCAGCCGAACCCCTTGGCGCCAAGTTCGTCCTGCGGAAAAGTGCCCAAAAAGTGGGTGGGCTATAGCCTTGGGGCGTGGGGCTGGCAAACTTCGTCTGCCTGACTCGGAATGGGCGAGACTTTTCCCACCCCCTGCGGAAAAATGCCCAAAAAAGGGGTGTGCTGTAGCCTTGGGGCGTGGGGCTGCCGAAGTTCGTCCGTCGGACTCAGAATGCGCCGAAACTTTTCCCAGCCCCTCCCCGCGACAAAAATAGGCCACTGGCACAGCCGCGCCGAAAAAGAGCAGTCGAACCCCTTGGCGCCAAGTTTGTCCTGCGGAAAAATGCCTAAAAAAGAGGTGTGCTATAGCCTTGGGGCGTGGGGCTGCCGGAGTTCGTCCGCCGGTCTTGGAATGGGCCGAGCCTTTGAACACCCCCTCCCCGCACCAAAAGTAGGTCGTGGGCATAGCCGCGCCCAAAAAAGAGAAGCCGAACCCCTTGGCGCCAAGTTCGTCCTGCGGAAAAATACCCAAGAAAGGGGTGTGCTATAGCCTTGGGGCGTGGGGCTGCTGAAGTTCGTCCGCCGGACTCGGAACGGGCCGAGACTTTGCCCACCCCCTCCCCGCGATAAAAATAGGGTTCGGGCACAGCCGCGCCCAAAAAAGAGCAGCCGAACCCCTCGGCGCCAAGTTCGTCCTGCGGAATAATGCAGAAAAAAGGGGTGTGCTATAGCCTTGGGGCGTGGGGCTGCCGGAGTTCGTCCGCAGGACTCGGAATGGGCCGAGACTTTGACCACCCCCTTCCCACGACAAAAATAGGCCGAGGGCACAGCTGCGCCCAAAAAAGAGCAGCCGAACCCCTTGGCGCCATGTTCGTCCAGCGGAAAAATGCCCAAAAAAGGGGTGGGCTATAGCCTTGGGGCGTTGGGCGGGCGAACTTCGTCCGCCGGACTCGGAATGGGCCGAGACTTTTCCCACCCCCTCCCCGCGACAAAAATAGGCCGCGGGCACAGCTGCGCCCAAAAAAGAGCAGCCGAACCCCTTGGCGCCAACGTCGTCCTGCGGAAAAATGCCCAAAAAAGGGCTGTGCTATAGCCTTTGGTCGTGGGGCTGCTGAAGTTCGTCCGCCGGACTCGGAATGGGCTGAGACTTTTCCCACCCCCTCCCCGCGACAAAAATAGGCCGCGGGCGCAGCCGCGCCCAAAAAAGAGCAGCCGAACCCCTTGGTGCCAAGTTCGTCCTGCGGAAAATGCCCAAAAAAGGGTTGTGCTACAGCCTTGGGGCGTGGGGCGGGCAAACTTCGTCCGCCGGACTCGGAATCGGCCGAGACTTTGCCCACACCCTCCCCGCGCCAAAAATAGGCCGCGGACACAGCCGCGCCCAAAAAAGAGCAGCCGAACCCCTTGTCGCCAAGTTCGTCCTGCGGAAAAATGCCCAAAAAAGGGTTGGGCTATAGCCTTGGGGCGTGGGGCGGGCGAACTTCATCCCCCGGACTCGGAATGGGCCGAGACTTTGCCCACCCCCTCCCCGCGACAAGAATAGGCGGCGGGCACAGCCGCGCCCAAAAAAGAGCAGCCGAACCCGTTGGGGCCAAGTTCGTCCTGCGGAAAAATGCCCAAAAAAGGGCTGTGCTATAGCCTTTGGTCGTGGGGCTGCTGAAGTTCGTCCACCGGACTCGGAATGGGCCGAGACTTTTCCCACCCCCTCCCCGCGACAAAAATAGGCCGCGGGCGCAGCCGTGCCCAAAAAAGAGCAGCCGAACCCCTTGGTGCCAAGTTCGTCCTGCGGAAAAATGCCCAAAAAAGGGGTGTGCTACAGCCTTTGGGCGTGGGGCCGGCAAAGTTCCTCCGCCTTCCTCGGAATGGGCCGTGACTTTGCCCACACCCTCCCCGCGCCACAAATAGGCCGCGGGCACAGCCGCGCCCAAAAAAGAGCAGTCGAACCCCTTGGCGCCAAGTTCGTCCTGCGGAAAAATGCCCAAAAAAGGAGTGGGCTATAGCCTTTGGGCGTGGGGCCGGCGAACATCGTCCGCCTTCCTCGGAATGGGCCGAGACTTTGCCCACCCCCTCCCCACGAAACAAATTGGCCGCGAGCATTGCCGCGCCCAAAACAAGAGCAGCCGAACCCCTTGGCGCCAAGTTCGTCCTGCGGAAAAATGCCCAAAAAAGGGGTGTGCTATAGCCTTTGGGCGTGGGGCCGGCAAAGTTCCTCCGCCTTCCTCGGAATGGGCCGAGACTTTGCCCACCCCCTCCCCGTGCCTAAAATAGGCCGCGGGCACAACAGCGCCCAAAAAAGGGCAGCCGAACCCCTTGGCGCCAAGTTCGACCAGCGGAAAAATGCCCAAACAAGGGGTGTGCTACAGCCTTCGGGCGTGGGGCCGGTAAAGTTCATCCGCCTTCCTCGGAATGGGCCGAGACTTTGGCCACCCCCTCCCCGCACAAAAAATAGGCCGCGGGCGCAGCCGTGCCCAAAAACGAGCAGCCGAACCCCTTGGTGCCAAGTCCGTCCAGCGGAAAAATGCCCAAAAAAAGGGGTGGGCTATAGCCTTGGGGCGTGGGGCGGGCGCACTTCGTCCGCCGGACTCGGAATCGGCCGAGACTTTCCCCACCCCCTCCTCATGACAAAAATGGCCGCGGGAAAACCCGCGCCCAAAAAAGAGCAGCCGAACCCCTTGTCGCCATGTTCGTCCTGCGGAAAAATGCCCAAAAAAGGGGTGGGCTATAGCCTTGGGGCGTGGGGTTGGCGAACTTCGTCCGCCAGACTCGGAATGGGCCGAGACTTTGCCCACCCCCTCCTCACGACAAAAATAGGCCACGGGCATAGCCACGTGCAAAAAAGAGCAGCCGAACCCCTTGGCGCCAAGTTCGACCTGCAGAAAATTGCCCAAAAAAGGGGTGTGCTATAGCCTTTGGGCGTGGGGCCGGCAAAGTTCATCCGCCTTCCTCGGAATGGGCCGAGACTTTGGCCACCCCCTCCCCGCACCAAAAATAGGCCACGGGCGCAGCCGCGCCCAAAAAAGAGCAGCCGAACCCCTTGGCGCCAACTCCGTCCAGCGGAAAAATTCCCAAAAAAAGTGTGTGCTATTGCCTTGGGGCGTGGGGCTGCCGAAGTTCGTCCGCCGGACTCGGAATGGTTCGAGACATTTCCCACCCCCTCCCCGCAACAAAAATAGGCCGAGCGCACAGCCGCGCCCAAAAAAGAGCAGCCGAACCCCTTGGCGTCAAGTTCATCCTGCGGAAAAATGCCCAAAAAAGGGGTGGGCTACAGCCTTGGGGCGTGGGGCTGGCGAACTTCGTCCGCCGGACTCGGAATGTGCCGAGACATTGGTCACCCCCTCCCCGCGACAAAAATAGGCCGCGGGCACAGCCGCGCCCAAAAAAGAGCAGCCGAACCCCTTGGCGCCAAGTTCGACCTGCGGAAAATTGCCCAAAAAAGGGCTAGACTATAGCCTTCGGGCGTGGGGTTGGCGAACTTCGTCCCCCGGACTCGGAAAGGGCCGAGACTTTGCCCACCCCCTCCTCACGACAAAAATAGGCCACGGGCACAGCGGCGCGCAAAAAAGAGCAGCCGAACCCCTTGGCGCCAAGTTCGACCTGCGGAAAATTGCCCAAAAAAGGGGTGTGCTATAGCCTTTGGGCGTGGGGCCGGCAAAGTTCATCCGCCTTCCTTGGAATGGGTCGAGACTTTGGCCACCCCCTCCCCACGACAAAAATAGGCCGCGGGCACAGCCGCGCCCAAGAAAGAGCAGCCGAACCCCTTGGCGCCAAGTCCATCCAGCGGAAAAATTCCCAAAAAAAGGGTGTGCTATAGCCTTGGGGCGTGGGGTGCCGAAGTTCGTCCGCGGACTCGGAATGGGCCGAGACTTTGTTCATCCCCTCCCCGTGACAAAAATAGGCCGCGGGCACAGCCGCGCCCAAAAAAGAGCAGCCGAACCCCTTGGCGCCAAGTTCGTCCGGCAGAAAAATACCCAAAAAAAGGGGTGCACTATAGCCTTTGGGTGTGGGGCCGGCAAAGTTCATCCGCCTTCCTCGGAATGGGCCGAGACTTTGGCCACCCCCTCCTTGCACCAAAAATAGGCCACGGGCGCAGCCGCGCCCAAAAAAGAGCAGCCGAACCCCTTGGCGCCAAGTCCGTCCAGCAGAAAAATTCCCAAAAAAAGGGTGTGCTATTGCCTTGGGGCGTGGGGCTGCCGAAGTTCGTCCGCCGGACTCGGAATGGTTCGAGACTTTTCCCACCCCCTCCCCGCAACAAAAATAGGCCGAGCGCACAGCCGCGCCCAAAAAAGAGCAGCCGAACCCCTTGGCGTCAAGTTCATCCTGCGGAAAAATGCCCAAAAAAGGGGTGGGCTACAGCCTTGGGGCGTGGGGCTGGCGAACTTCGTCCGCCGGACTCGGAATGTGCCGAGACTTTGGTCACCCCCTCCCCACGACAAAAATAGGCCGCGGGCACAGCCGCGCCCAAAAAAGAGCAGCCGAACCCCTTGGCGCCAAGTTCGGCCTGCGGAAAATTGCCCAAAAAAGGGCTAGGCTATAGCCTTCGGGCGTGGGGTTGGCGAACTTCGTCCCCCGGACTCGGAAAGGGCCGAGACTTTGCCCACCCCCTCCTCACGACAAAAATAGGCCACGGGCACAGCGACGCGCAAAAAAGAGCAGCCGAACCCCTTGGCGCCAAGTTCGACCTGCGGAAAATTGCCCAAAAAAGGGGTGTGTTATAGCCTTTAGGCGTGGGGCCGGCAAAGTTCATCCGCCTTCCTCGGAATGGGTCGAGACTTTGGCCACCCCCTCCCCACGACAAAAATAGGCCGCGGGCACAGCCGCGCCCAAAAAAGAGCAGCCGAACCCCTTGGCGCCAAGTCCATCCAGCGGAAAAATGCCCAAAACGGGGGTGGGCTACAGCCTTGGGGCGTGGGGCTGGCGGACTTCATCCGCCTTCCTCAGAATGGGCCGAGATTTTGGCCACCCCCTCGCCGCACCAAAAATAGGCCGCGGACACAGCCGCGTCCAAAAAATAGCAGCCGAACCTATTGGCGCCAAGTTCGTCCTGCGGAAAAATGCCCAAAAAAGGGGTGTGCTATAGCCTTGGTGTGTGGGGCCGGCAAAGTTCGTCCGCCGGACTCGGAATGGGCCGAGACTTTCCCCACCCCCCTCCCCACGACCGAAATAGGCCGCGGGCACAGCCGCACCCAAAAAAGAGCAGCCGAACCTCTTGGCGCCAAGTTTGTCCTGTGGAAAAATGCCCAGAAAAGGGGTGGGCTATAGCCTTGGGGCGTGGGGCAGGCGAAATTCGTCCGCCGGACTCGGAATGGGCCGAGACTTTGACAACCCCCTCCCCGTGACAAAAATAGGCAGTGGGCACAACCGCGTCCAAAAAAGAGCAGCCGAACCCCTTCGCGCCAAGTTCGTCCTGCGGAAAAATGCCCCAAAAGGGGTGGGCTATATAGCCTTGGGGCGTGGGGCTGGCGCACTTCGTCCGCCGGACTCGGAATGAGCAGAGACTTTGCCTACCCCCTCCCCGCGATAAAAATAGGTCGCGGGCACAATCGCGTTCAAGAAAGAGCAGCCAAACCCCTTCGCGCCAAGTTCGTCCTGCGGAAAAATGCCCAAAATGGGGTGGGCTATAGCCTTGGGGCGTGGGGCAGGCGAACTTCGTCCGCCGGACTCGGAATGGACCGAGACTTTGCCCACCCCCTCCCCGGGACAAAAATAGGCCGCGGGCGCAGCCGCGCCCAAAAAAGAACAGCCGAACCCCTTGGTGCCAAGTTCGTCCTGCGGAAAAATGCCTAATAAAGGGGTGTGCTATAGCCTTTGGGCGTGGGGCCATCAAAGTTCATCAGCCTTCCTCGGAATGGGGCGAGACTTTGGCCACCCTCTCCCCGCGTCAAAAATTGGCCGTGGACACAGCCGCGTCCAACAAAATAGCAGCCGAACCTCTTGGCGCCAAGTTCGTCCTGCGGAAAAATGCCCAAAAAAGGGGTGTGCTATAGCCTTGGGCCGTGGGGCCAGCAAAGTTCGTCCGCCGGAATCGGAATGGGCCGAGACTTTTTCAACCCCCTCCCCGTGACAAAAATAGGCCGCGGGCACAGCCGCGCCCAAAAAAGAGCTGCCGAAACCCTTGGTGCCAAGTTCGTCCTGCGGAAAAATGCCCAAAAAAGGGGTGGGCTATAACCTTGGGGCGTGGGGCTGGCGAACTTCGTCCGCGTTCCTCGGAATGGGCCGCGACTTTGCCCACCCCCTCCCCGAGACAAAAATACACCGCGCGAACCGCCGCGCCCAAAAAACAGCAGCGGAACCCCTTCGCGCCAACTTCGTCCTGCAGAAAAATGCCCAATAAAGGGGTGGGCTATAGCTTTGGGGTGTGGGGCTGGCGAAATTCGTCCGCCGGACTCGGAATGGGCCGAGACTTTGCCCACCCCCTCCCGCGACAAAAATAGGCCGCGGGCACAGCCGCGTTCAAAAAAGAGCAGCCGAACCCCTTGGCGCGAAGTTCGTCCTGCGGAAAAATGCCCAAAATGGGGTGGGCTATAGCCTTGGGGCGTGGCGCTGGCGATCTTCGTCTGCCTTCCTCGGAATGGGCCGCGACATTGCTCACCCCCTCCCCACGACAAACATAGGCCGCGGGCCCAACCGCGCGCAAAAAAGAGCACCCGAACCCCTTAGCGCCAAGTTAGTCCTTCAGAAAAATGCCCAAAAAGGGGGTGGGCTATAGCCTTGGGGCGTGGGGCGGGCGAACTTCGTCCGCCGGACTCGGAATGGGCCGAGACTTTTCCCACCCCCTCCCCGCGACAAAAATAGGCCGCGGACACAGCCGCACCCAAAAAAGAGCAGCCGAACCCCTTGGCGCCAAGTTCGTTTTTCGGAAAAATGCCCAAAAAGGGGATGCGCAATAGCCTTGGGGCGTGGGGCAGGTGAACTTCGTCTGCTGGACTTGGAATGGGCCGAGACTTTGGCCACCCCCTCCCCGCGACAAAAATAGGCCGAGGGGACAGCCGCGCCCAAACAAGAGCAGCCGAACCGCTTGGCGCCAAGTTCGTCCTGTGGAAAAATGCCCAAAAAAGGGGTGGGCTATAGCCTTTGGGCGTGGGGCTGGCGATCTTCGTCCGCCTTCCTCGGAATGCGCCGAGACATTGGCCACCCCCTCCCCACGACAAAAATAGGCCGCGGGCACAGCCGCGCCCAAAAAAGTGCAGCGGAACCCCTTCGCGCCAACTTCGTCCTGCGGAAGAATGCCCAGAAAGGGTATGGGCTATAGCCTTGGGGCGTGGGGCTGGGGATCTTCGTCCGCCTTCCTCGGAATGGGCCGAGACATTGGCCACCCCCTCCCCACGACAAAAATAGGCCGCGGGCACAGCCGCGCCCAAAAAAGAGCAGCCGAACCCCTTGGCGCAAAGTTCGTCCTGCTGAAAAATACCCATAAAAGGGATGTGCTATAGCCTTTGGACGTGGGGCCGGTAAAGTTCATCCGCCTTCGTCGGAATGGGCCGAGACTTTGCCCACCCCCTCCCCACGACAAAAATAGGCCGCGGGCACAGCCGCGGCCAAAAAAGAGCAGCCGAACCCCCTGGCACCAAGTTCGTCCTGCGGAAAAATGCCCAAAAAAGGGGTGTGCTATAGCCTTTGGGCGTGGGCCGGTAAAGTTCATCCGCCTTCCTCGGAATGGGCCGAGACTTTGCCCACCCCCTTCCCGCGCTAAAAATAGGCTGCGGGCACAGCCGCGCCCAAAAAAGAGCAGCCGAACCCCTTGGCGCCAAGTTCGTCATGTGAAAAAATGCCCAAAAAAGGGGTGGGCTATAGCCTTTGGGCGTGGGGCTGGCGATCTTCGTCCGCCTTCCTCGGAATGGGCCGAGACATTGGCCACACCCTCCCCACGACAAAAATAGGCCGCGGGCACAGCCGCGCCCAAAAAAGTGCAGCCGAACCCCTTGGCGCCAAGTTCGTCCTGCGGAAAAATGCCCAAAAAGGGGATGGGCTATAGCCTTGGGGTGTGGGGCTGGGGATCTTCGTCCGCCTTCCTCGGAATGGGCCGAGACATTGGTCACCCCCTCCCCATGACAAAAATAAGCCGCGGGCACAGCCGCGCCCAAAAAAGAGCAGCCGAACCCCTTGGCGCAAAGTTCGTCCTTCTGAAAAATACCCAATAAAGGGATGTGCTATAGCCTTTGGGCGTGGGGCCGGTAAAGTTCATCCGCCTTCCTCGGAATGGGCCGAGACTTTGCCCACCCCCTCCCCACGACAAAAATAGGCCGCGGACACAGCCGCGTCCAAAAAAGAGCAGCCGAACCCCCTGGCACCAAGTTCGTCCTGCGGAAAAATGCCCAAAAAAGGGGTGTGCTATAGCCTTTGGGCGTGGGCCGGTAAAGTTGATCCGCCTTCCTCGGAATGGGCCGAGACTTTGCCCACCCCCTTCCCGCACTAAAAATAGGCTGCGGGCACAGCCGCGCCCAAAAAGGAGCAGCCGAAACTCTTCCCGCATTGTTCGTCCAGTGGAAAAATGCCCAAAAAAAGGGGTGGGCTATAGCCTTGGGGCGTGGGGCTGGTGATCTTTGTCCGCCTTCCTCGGAATGGGCCGAGACTTTTCCCAACCCTCTCCCCGTGACAAAAATAGTCCACGAGCACAGCCGCGCCCAAAAAAGAGCAGCCGAACCCCTTGGCGCCAAGTTCGTCCCGCAGAAAATTGCCCAAAAAAAGGGGTGGGCTATAGCCTTTGGGCGTGGGGCTGGCGAGCTTCGTCCGCCGGACTCGGAATGGGCCGAGACTTTGCCCACCCCCTCCCCACGACAAAAATAGGCCGCGGGCGCAGCCGCGCCCAAAAAAGGGCAGCCGAACCCCTTGGCGCAAAGTTCGTCCTGCTGAAAAATACCCAAAAAGGGGTGTGCTATAGCTTTTGGGCGTCGGGCCGGCAAAGTTCATCCGGCTTCATCGGAATGGGCCGAGAATTTGGCCACCCCCTCCCCGCGACAAAAATTGCCCGCGGGCTCAGCCGCGCCCAAAAAAGAGCTGCCGAACCCCTTTGCGCCAAGTTCGTCCTGCGGAAAAATGCCTTAAAAAGTGGTGTGCTATAGCCTTGGGGCGTGGGGCTGGCGAACTTCGTCCGCCGGACTCGGAATGGGCCGAGACGTTTCCCACCCCCTCCCCGCGATAGAAATAGGCCACAGGCACAGCCGCACCTAAAAAATAGCAGCCGAACCCCTTGGCACAAAGTTCGTCCTGCGGAAAAATACCCAAAAAAGGGGTGTGCTATAGCCTTTGGGTGTGGGGCCGGCAAAGTTCATCCGCCTTCCTCGCAATGGGCCGAGAATTTGGCCACCCCCTCCCCGCGACAGAAATTGGCCGCGGGCACAGCCGCGCCCAAAAAAGAGCAGCCGAACCCCTTTGCGCCAAGTTAGTCCTGCGGAAAAATGCCTAAAAAAGTGGTGTGCTATAGCCTTGTGGCGTGGGGCTGCCGAAGTTCGTCCGCTGGACTCGGAATGGGCCGAGACTTTTCCCAACCCCTCACCGTGAGAAAAATAGGCCGCGGTCACAGCCGTGCCCGAAAAAGAGCAGCCGAATCCCTTGGCACCAAGTTTGTCCTGCGGAAAAATGCCCAAAAAAAGGGTGGGCTATAGCCTTCGGGCGTGGGGCGGGCGAACTTCGTCCGCCGGACTCGGAATGGGTCGATACTTTGCCCACCCCCTCCCCGCGACAAAAATAGGCCGCGGGCGCAGCCGTGCCCAAAAAAGAGCAGCCGATCCCCTTGGCAACAAGTTCGTCCTGCGGAAAAATGTCCAAAAAAGGGGTGGGCTATAGCCTTCGGGCGTGGGGCGGGCGAACTTCGTCCGCCGGACTCGGAATGGGCCGAGACTTTTCCCACCCCCTCCCCGCGACAAAAATAGGCCGCGAGCACAACTGCGCCCAAAAAAGAGCAGCCGAACCCCTTCCCGCCATGTTCGTCCTGTGGAAAAATACACAAGAAAGGGGTGGGCTATAGCCTTGGGGCGTGGGGCAGGCGATCTTCGTCCGCCTTCCTCGGAATGGGCCGAGACTTTGGCCACCCCCTCCCCGCAACAAAAATAGGCCGCGGGTACAGCCGCGCCCAAAAAAGAGCAGCCGACCCCTTGGCGCCAAGTTCGTCCCGCGGAAAAGTGCCCAAAAGAGGGGTGGGCTATAGCCTTTGGGCGTGGGGCTGGCGAGCTTCGTCTGCCGGACTTAGAATGGGCCGAGACTTTGCCCACCCCCTCCCCACGACAAAAATCGGCCGCGGGCACAGCCGGGCCCAAAAAAGAGCCGCCGAACCCCTTGGCGCAAATTTCGTCCTGCGGAAAAATGCCCAAAAAGGGGGTGGGCTATAGCCTTGGGGCGTGGGGCTGGCGAACTTCATCCGCCGGACTCGGAATGGGCCGAGACATTTCCCACCCCTTCCCCGCGATACAAATAGGCTGCAGGCACAGCCGCGCCTAAAAAAGAGCAGCCGAACCCCTTGGCGCCAAGTTCGTCCTGCGGAAAAATGCCCAAAAAAGGGGTGTGCTATAGCCTTTGGGCTTGGGGCCGGTAAAGTTCATCCGCCTTCCTCGGAATGGGCCGAGACATTGGCCACCGCCTCCCAGCGCCAAAAATAGGCCGCCGGCACAGCCGCGCCCGAAAAAGAGCAGCCGAACCCCATGGCACCAAGTTCGACCAGCAGAAAAATGCCCAAAAAAGGGCTGTGCTATAGCCTTGGGGCATGGGGCTGCCGAAGTTCTTCCGCCGGACTTAGAACAGGCCGAGACTTTTCCCACCCCCTCCCCGCGACAAAATTAAGCCGCGGGCACACCCGCGGCAAAAAAGGAGCAGCCGAACCCCTTGGCGCCAAGTTCGTCCAGCGGAAAAATACCCAAAACAGGGTTGGGCTATAGCCTTGGGGCGGGCGAACTTCGTCCGCCGGACTCGGAATGTGCCGAAACTTTGCCCAACCCCTCCCCGCAACAAAAATAGGCCGCGGGCACAGCCGCGCCCAAAAAAGAGGTGCCGAACCCCTTGGCGCCAAGTTCGTCCTGCGGAAAAATGCCCAAAAAAGGGGTGTGCTATAGCCTTGGGGCGTGGGGCCGGCAAAGATCGTCCGCCGGACTCGGAATGTGCCGAGACTTTGCCCAACCCCTCCCCGCAACAAGAATAGGCCACGGTCACAGCCGCACCCAAGAAAGAGCAGCCGAACCCCTTGGCACCAAGTTCGTCCTGCAGAGAAATGCCCAAAAACGGGATGTGCTATAGCCTTGGGGCGTGGGGCCGGCAAAGTTCGTCCGCTGGACTCCGAATGGGCCGAGACTTTTCCAACCCCCTCCCCGGGACAAAAATAGGCCATGGGCACAGCCGCGCCCTAAAAAGAGCGGCCGAACCCCTTGGCGCCAAGTTCGTCCTGCGGAAAAATGCCAAAAAAAGGGGTGGGCTATAGCCTTGGGGCGTGGGGCTGGCGAACTTCATCCTCCTTCCTCGCAATGGGCCGGGACTTTGCCCAACCCCCTCCCCGCGACAAAAATAGGCCACGGGCACAGCCGCGGCCAAAAACGCCCGCGGCCAAATAAGAGCAGCCGAACCCCTTGGCACCAAGTTCGTCCTGCGGAAAAATGCCCAAAAAAGGGGTGGGCTATAGCCTTGGGGCGTGGGGCTGGCGAACTTCGTCCGCCTTCCACGGAATGGGCCGAGAATTTGGCCAACCCCTCCCCATGACATAAATATGCCGCGGGCACAGCCGCCCCCAAAAAATAGCAGCCGAACCCCTTGGCGCCAAGTTCGTCCTGCGAAGAAATGCCCAAAAAAGGGGTGTGCTATAGTCTTGGGGCGTGAGTCTGGCGAACTTCGTCCGCCGGACGCGGAATGGGCCGAGACTTTGGCCACCCCCTCCCTGCACCAAAAATAGGCCGCGGGGTCCGCCGCTCCCAAAAGAGAGCAGCCGAACCCCTTGGCACCAAGTTCATCCTGCGGAGAAATGCCCAAAAAAGGGGTGTGCTGTGGCCTTGGGAAGTGGGGCCGGCAAAGTTCGTCCCCTGGACTCGGAATGGGCCGAGACTTTTCCCACCCCCTCCCTGGGACAAAAATAGGCCACGGTCACAGCCGCGCCATGAAAAGAGCAGCCGAACCCCTTGGCGCCAAGTTCGTCCCGCGGAAAAATGCCCAAAAAAGGGGTGGGCTATAGCCTTGGGGCGTGGGGCTGGCAAACTTCGTCCGCCGGACTCGGAATGGGCCAAGACTTTGCCCACCCATCCCCGCGACAAAAATAGGCCGCGGGCACAGCCGCGCCCAAAAAAGGGCAGCCGAACCCCTTGGCGCCAAGTTCGTCCTGCGGAAAAATGCCCAAAAAAGGGGTGTGCTACAGCCTTTGGGCGTGGGGCCGCCAAAGTTCATCCGCCTTCCTCTGAATGGGCCGAGACTTTGGCCACCCCCTCCCCGGGCGAATAATCGGCCACGGGCTCAGCCGCCCAAAAAGGAGCAGCCGAACCCCTTGGCACCAAGTTCGTCCTGCGGAAAAATGCCCAAAAAAGGGGTGTGCTATAGACTTGGGGCGTGGGGCTGCCGAAGTTCGTCCGCCGGACTCCGAACGGGGCGAGACTTTTCCCACCCCCTTCCCGCGACAAAAATAGACCACGGGCACAGCCAAGCCCAAAAAAGAGCAGCCGAACCCCTTGGCGCCAAGTTCGTCCTGCGGAGAAATGCCCAAAAAAGGGGTGTGCTGTGGCCATGGGACGTGGGGCCGGCAAAGTTCGTCCCCTGGACTAGGAATGGGCCGAGACTTTTCCCACCCCCTCCCTGGGACAAAAATAGGCCACGGGCACAGCCGCACCATAAAAAGAGCAGCCGAACCCCTTGGTGCCAAGTTCGTCCTGCGGAAAAATGCCCAAAAAAGGGGTCGGCTATAGCCTTGGGGCGTGGGGCTGGCGAACTTCGTCCGCCGGACTCGGAATGGGCCGAGACTTTGGCCACCCCCTCCCCGCGCCAAAAATAGGGTGCGGGCATTGCCGTGCCCAAAAAAGAGCAGCCGAACCCCTGGGCGCCAAGTTCGTCCTGCGGAGAAATGACCAAAGTAGTGGTGTGCTATAGCCTTGGGGCGTGCGGCCGGCAATGTTCGTCCGCCGGACTCGGAATGGGCCGAGACTTTTCCCACCCCTTCCTGCGACAAAAATAGGCCGCGGGCACAGCCGCGCCCTCAAAAGAGCAGCCAAATTCGTTGGCGCCAAGTTCGTCCTGCGGAAAAATGCCCAAAAAAGGGGTGGGCTATAGCATTGGGGCGTGGGGCTGGCGAACTTCGTCCGCCTATCTCGGAATGGGCCGAGACTTTGCCCAACCCCTCCCCGTGAAAAAAATAAGCCGTGGGCACAGCTGCCCCAAAAAAGAGCAGCCGAACCCCTTGGCGCCATGTTCGTCCTGCGGTAAAGTGCCCAAAAAAGCGGTGTGCTATAGCCTTTGGGCGTAGGGCCGGCAAAGTTCATCCGCCTTCCTCGGAAGGGGCCGAGACTTTGGCCACCCCCTCCCCACACCAAAAATAGGCCGCGGCTCAGCCGCGCCCAAAAAATATCAACCGAACCCCTTGGCGCCAAGTTCTTCCTGCGGAAAAATGCCCAAAAAACTAGTGTGCTATAGCCTTGGGGCGTGGGGCTGCTGAAGTTCGTCCGCCGGGCTCAGAACGGGCCGAGACTTTTCTCACCCCCTCCCCGTGCCAAAAATAGGCTGCGGGCACAGCCGCGCCCAGAAAAGAGCAGCCGAACCCCTGGGCGCCAAGTTCGTCCTGCGGAGAAATGACCAAAGTAGTGGTGTGCTATAGCCTTGGGGCGTGCGGCCGGCAATGTTCGTCCGCCGGACTCGGAATGGGCCGAGACTTTTCCCACCCCTTCCTGCGACAAAAATAGGCCGCGGGCACAGCCGCGCCCTCAAAAGAGCAGCCAAATTCGTTGGCGCCAAGTTCGTCCTGCGGAAAAATGCCCAAAAAAGGGGTGGGCTATAGCATTGGGGCGTGGGGCTGGCGAACTTCGTCCGCCTATCTCGGAATGGGCCGAGACTTTGCCCAACCCCTCCCCGTGAAAAAAATAAGCCGTGGGCACAGCTGCCCCAAAAAAGAGCAGCCGAACCCCTTGGCGCCATGTTCGTCCTGCGGTAAAGTGCCCAAAAAAGCGGTGTGCTATAGCCTTTGGGCGTAGGGCCGGCAAAGTTCATCCGCCTTCCTCGGAAGGGGCCGAGACTTTGGCCACCCCCTCCCCACACCAAAAATAGGCCACGGCTCAGCCGCGCCCAAAAAATATCAACCGAACCCCTTGGCGCCAAGTTCTTCCTGCGGAAAAATGCCCAAAAAACTGGTGTGCTATAGCCTTGGGGCGTGGGGCTGCTGAAGTTCGTCCGCCGGGCTCAGAACGGGCCGAGACTTTTCTCACCCCCTCCCCGTGCCAAAAATTGGCTGCGGGCACAGCCGCGCCCAGAAAAGAGCAGCCGAACCCCTTGGCGCCAAGTTCGTCCTGCGGAAAAATACCCAAAAAAGGGGTGGGCCATAGCCTTGGGGCGTGGGGCTGCTGAAGTTCGTCCGCCGGGCTCAGAACGGGCCGAGACTTTTCTCACCCCCTCCCCGTGACAAAAATAGGCTGCGGGCACAGCCGCGCCCAGAAAAGAGCAGCTGAACCCCTTGGCGCCAAGTTCGTCCTGCGGAAAAATACCCAAAAAAGGGGTGGGCCATAGCCTTGGGGCGTGGGGCGGGCGAACTTCGTCCGCCGGACTCGGAATGTGCCGAGACTTTGCCCACCCCCTCCCCGCGACAAAAATAGGCCGCGGGCACAGCCGCACCCAAAAAAGAGCAGCTGAACCCCTTGGCGCCAAATTCGTCCTACGGAAAAATGCCCAAAAAGGGGGTGGGCTATAGCCTTGGGGCGTGGGGCCGGCGAACTTCTTCCGCCTTCCTCGGAATGGGCTGAGACTTTGCCCACCCCCTCCCCATGAGAAAAATAGGCCCCATGCACAGCCGCACACAAAAAAGAGCAGCCGAACCCCTTGGCGCCAAGTTCGTCCAGCGGAAAAATGCCCAAAAAATGGGTGGGCTATAGCCCTGGGGGGTGGGGCTGCCGAACTTCATCCGCCGGACTCGGAATGGGCCGAGACTTTGCCCACGCTCTCCCCGTAACAAAAATAGGCCGCGGGCACAGCCGCGCCCAAAAACGAACTGCCGAATCCCTTGGCGCCAAGTTCGTCCTGCAGGAAAATGCCCAAAAAGGGGGTGGGCTATAGCCTTGGGGCGTGGGGCCGGCGAACTTCTTCCGCCTTCCTCGGAATGGGCTGAGACTTTGCCCACCCCCTCCCCACGACAAAAATAGGCCCCATGCACAGCCGCACACAAAAAAGAGCAGACGAACCCCTTGTCGCCAAGTTCGTCCAGCGGAAAAATGCCCAAAGAGGGGGTGGGCTATAGCCTTAGGGCGTGGGGCTGCCGAAGTTCGTCCGCCGGGCTCAGAACGGGCCGAGACTTTTCTCACCCCCTCCCCGCGACAAAAATAGGCCGCGGGCACAGCCGCGCACAAAAAAGAACTGCCGAATCCCTTGGCGTCAAGTTCGTCCTGCGGAAAAATGCCCAAAAAGGGGGTGGGCTATAGCCTTGGGGCGTGGGGCCGCCAAACTTCTTCTAACTTCCTCGGAATGGGCGGAGACTTTGCCCACCCCGTCCCCGTGACAAAAATAGGCCGCGGGCTCAGCCGCGCACAAAAAAGAGCAGCCGAACCGCTTGGCGCCAAGTTCGTCCTGCGCAAAAATGCCCAAAAATGGGGTGGGCTGTAGCCTTGGGTCGTGGGGCTGGCAAACTTCGTCCGCCTGACTCAGAATGGGCGGAGACTTTGTCCACCCCCTCCTGTGACAAAAATAGGCCGCGGGCACAGCCGCGCCCAAAAAAGAGCAGCCGAACCCCTTGGCGCTACGTTCGTCCCGCGGAAAAATGCGCAAAAAAGGGGTGCGCTACAGCCTTTGGGCGTTGGGCCGGCAAAGTGCGTCCGCCGGACTTGGAATGGGCCGAGACTTTTCCCACCCCCTCCCCGCGACAAAAATAGGCCACGGACGCAGCCGCGCCCAAAAAAGAGCAGCCGAAGTCCTTGGCGGCAAGTTCGTCCTGCAGAAAAATGCCCAAAAAAGGGGTGGGCTATAGCCTTAGGGCGTGGGGCCGGCGCACTTCGTCCGCCGGACTCGGAATGGGCCGAGACTTTGGCCATCCTCTCCCCGCGCCAAAAATAGGCCGCGGGCCCAGCCACGCCCAAAAAATAGCAGCCGAAGTCCTTGGCGGCAAGTTCGTCCTGCGGAAAAATGCCCAAAAAAGGGGGTGCGCTATAGCCTTGGGGCGTGGGGCTAGCGAACATCGTCCGCCTTCCTCGGAATGGGCCGAGACTTTGCCCACCCCCCTCCGCGCGACAAATATAGGCCGCGGGCACAGCCGCACCCAAAAAAGAGCAGCCGAACCCCTTGGCGCCAAGTTCGTCCTCCAGAAAAATGCTTAAAAAAGGGGTGTGCTATAGCCTTTGGCGTGGGGCCGCCAAAGTTCATCCGCCTTCCTCGGAAGGGGCCGAGACTTTGGCCACCCCCTCCCCACACCAAAAATAGGCCGCGGCTCAGCCGCGCCCAAAAAATATCAGCCGAACCCCATGGCGCCAAGTTCTTCCTGCGGAAAAATGCCTAAAAAACGGGTGTGCTATACCCTTGGGGCGTGGGGATGCTGAAGTTCGTCCGCCGGGCTCAGAACGGGCCGAGACTTTTCTCACCCCCTCCCCGTGACAAAAATAGGCTGCGGGCACAGCCGCGCCCAGAAAAGAGCAGCCGAACCCCTTGGCGCCAAGTTCGTCCTGCGGAAAAATACCCAAAAATGGGGTGGGCCATAGCCTTGGGGCGTGGGGCTGCTGAAGTTCGTCCGCCGGGCTCAGAACGGGCCGAGACTTTTCTCACCCCCCTCCCCGTGACAAAAATAGGCTGCGGGCACAGCCGCGCCCAGAAAAGAGCAGCCGAACCCCTTGGCGCCAAGTTCGTCCTGCGGAAAAATACCCAAAAAAGGGGTGGGCCATAGCCTTGGGGCGTGGGGCGGGCGAACTTCGTCCGCCGGACTGGGAATGTGCCGAGACTTTGCCCACCCCCTCCCCGCAACAAAAATAGGCCGCGGGCGCAGCCGCACCCAAAAAAGAGCAGCTGAACCCCTTGGCGCCAAATTCGTCCTACGGAAAAATGCCCAAAAAGGGGGTGGGCTATAGCCTTGGGGCGTGGGGCCGGCGAACTTCTTCCGCCTTCCTCGGAATGGGCTGAGACTTTTCCCACCCCCTCCCCACGACAAAAATAGGCCCCATGCACTGCCGCACACAAAAAAGAGCAGCCGAACCCCTTGGCGCCAAGTTCGTCCAGCGGAAAAATGCCCAAAAAATGGGTGGGCTATAGCCCTGGGGGGTGGGGCTGCCGAACATCATCCGCCGGACTCGGAATGGGCCGAGACTTTGCCCACGCTCTCCCCGCGACAAAAATAGGCCGCGGGCACAGCCGCGCCCAAAAACGAACTGCCGAATCCCTTGGCGCCAAGTTCGTCCTGCAGAAAAATGCCCAAAAAGGGGGTGGGCTATAGCCTTGGGGCGTGGGGCTGGCGAACTTCTTCCGCCTTCCTCGGAATGGGCTGAGACTTTGCCCACCCCCTCCCCACGACAAAAATAGGCCCCATGCACAGCCGCACACAAAAAAGAGCAGACGAACCCCTTGTCGCCAAGTTCGTCCAGCGGAAAAAATGCCCAAAGAGGGGGTGGGCTATAGCCTTAGGGCGTGGGGCTGCCGAAGTTCGTCCGTCGGGCTCAGAACGGGCCGAGACTTTTCTCACCCCCTCCCCGCGACAAAAATAGGCCGCGGGCACAGCCGCGCCCAAAAAAGAACTGCCGAATCCCTTGGCGTCAAGTTCGTCCTGCGGAAAAATGCCCAAAAAGGGGGGTGGGCTATAGCCTTGGGGCGTGGGGCTGCCAAACTTCTTCTAACTTCCTCGGAATGGGCGGAGACTTTGCCCACCCCGTCCCCGTGACAAAAATAGGCCGCGGGCTCAGCCCGCGCACAAAAAAGAGCAGCCGAACCGCTTGGCGCCAAGTTCGTCCTGCGCAAAAATGCCCAAAAATGGGGTGGGCTATAGCCTTGGGTCGTGGGGCTGGCAAACTTCGTCCGCCTGACTCAGAATGGGTGGAGACTTTGTCCACCCCTTCCTGTGACAAAAATAGGCCGCGGGCCACAGCCGCGCCCAAAAAAGAGCAGCCGAACCCCTTGGCGCTACGTTCGTCCCGCGGAAAAATGCGCAAAAAGGGGTGCGCTACAGACTTTGGGCGTGGGGCCGGCAAAGTGCGTCCGCCGGACTTGGAATGGGCCGAGACTTTTCCCACCCCCTCCCTGCGACAAAAATAGGCCACGGGCGCAGCCGCGCCCAAAAAAGAGCAGCCGAAGTCGTTGGCGGCAAGTTCGTCCCTGCGGAAAAAATGCCCAAAAAAGGGGTGGGCTATAGCCTTAGGGCGTGGGGCCGGCGCACTTCGTCCGCCAGACTCGGAATGGGCCGAGACTTTGGCCATCCTCTCCCCGCGCCAAAAAATAGGCCGCGGGCCCAGCCACGCCCAAAAAAGAGCAGCAGAAGTCCTTGGCGGCAAGTTCATCCTGCGGGAAAAATGCCCAAAAAAGGGGGTGCGCTATAGCCTTGGGGCGTGGTGCTAGCGAACTTCGTCCGCCTTCCTCGGAATGGGCCGAGACTTTGCCCACCCCCTCCGCGCGACAAAAATAGGCCGCGGGCACTGCCGGCGCCCAAAAAAGAGCAGCCGAACCCCTTGGCGCCAAGTTCGTCCTCCAGAAAAATGCCCAAAAAAGGGGTGTGCTATAGCCTTTGGCGTGGGGCCGGCAAAGTTCATCCGCCTTCCTCGGAATGGGCCGAGACTTTGCCCACCCCCTCCCCACGCCAAAAATAGGCCGCGGGCGCAGCCGCGCCCAAAAAAGAGCAGCCGAACCCCTTGGCGCCAAGTTCGTCCTGCGGGGAAATGACCAAAGTAGTGGTGTGCTATAGCCTTGGGGTGTGCGGCCGGCAAAGTTCGTCCGCCGGACTCGGAATGGGCCGAGACTTTTCCCACCCCCTCCCCGTGACAAAAAAAGGCCGCGGGGCACAGCCGCGCCCAAAAAGAGCAGCCGAACCCCTTGGCACCAAGTTCGTCCTGCGGAAAAAATGCCCAAAAAAGGGGTGTGCTATAGCCTTGGGGCGTCGGGCCGGCAAAGTTCGTCCGCCGGACTCGGAATGGGCCGAGAATTTTCCCACCCCCTCACTGCAACAAAAAAAGGCCGCGGGAACAGCCGCGCCCAAAAAAGAGCAGCCGAACCCCCTTGGCGGCAAGTTCGCCCTGCGGAAAAATGCCCCAAAAAAGGGGTGGGCTATAGCCTTGGGGCGTGGGGCTAGCGAACTTCGTCCGCCTTCCTCGGAATGGGCCGAGATTTTGCCCACACCCTCCGTGCGACAAAAATAGGCCGCGGGCACAGCCGCGCCCAAAAAAGAGCAGCCGAACCCCTTGGCGCCAAGTTCGTCCTGCAGAAAAATGCCCAAAAAAGGGGTGTGCTATAGCCTTTGGCGTGGGGCCAGCAAAGTTCATCCGCCTTCCTTGGAATGGGCCGAGACATTGCCCAGCCCCTCCCCGCGCCAAACATAGGCCGCGGGCACAGCCGCGCCCAAAAAAGAGCTGCCGAACCCCTTGGCGCCAAGTTCGTCCTGCGGGGAAATGACCAAAGTAGTGGTGTGCTATAGCCTTGGGGCGTGGGGCCGGCAAAGTTCGTCCGCCGGACTCGGAATGGGCCGAGACTTTTCCCACCCCCTTCCCGCGACAAAAATAGACCACGGGCACAGCTAAGCCCAAAAAAGAGCAGCCGAACCCCTTGGCGCCAAGTTCATCCTGCGGAAAAATGCCCAAAAAATGGGTGGGCTATAGCCTTGGGGCGTGGGGCTGCCGAACTTCTACCGCCGGACTCAGAATGGGCACAGACTTCGGGCACGCTCTCCCCATGACAAAAATAGGTCGCGGCCACAGCCGCGCCCAAAAAAGAACTGCTGAATCCCTTGGCGCCAAGTTCGTCCTGCGGAAAAATGCCCAAAAAGGGGGTGGGCTATAGCCTTGGGGCGTGGGGCCGGCGAACTTCTCCCGCCTTCCTCGGAATGGGGTGAGACTTTGCCCACCCCCCTCCCCGCGACAAAAATAGGCCCCATGCACAGCCGCACCCAAAAAAGAGCAGTCAAACCCCTTGGCGCCAAGTTCGTCCTGCGTAAAAATGCCCAAAGAGGGGGGTGGGCTATAGCCTTGGGGCGTGGGGCGGGCGAACTTCGTCCGCCGGACTCGGAATGGGCCGAGACTTTTCCCACCCCCTTCCCGAAAAAAAAATAGACCGCGGGCACAGCCGCGCCCTCAAAAGAGCAGCCGAACCCATTGGCGCCAAGTTCGTCGTGCGGAAAAATGCCCAAAAAAGGGGTGGGCTATAGCCTTGGGGCGTGGGGCTGGCGAACGTCGTCCGCTGGACTCGGAATGGGCCGAGCCTTTGCCCACCCCCTCCCCACGACAAAAATAGGCCACGGGCACACCCGCGCCCAAAAAAGAGCAGCCAAACCCCTTGGCGCCAAGTTCGTCCAGCAGAAAAAGGCCCAAAAAAGGGGTGTGCTATAGCCTTTGGGCGTGGGGCCGGCAAAGTTCATCCGCCTTCCTCGGAATTGGCCGAGACTTTGCCAACCCCCTCCCCGCGCCAAAAATAGGCCGCGGGTGCAGCCGCGCCCAAAAATGAGCAGCCGAACCCCTTGGCGCCAAGGTCTTCCTACGGAAAAATGCCCAAAAAAGGGGTGTGCTCTAGCCTTGGGGCGCGAGGCAGGTAAAGTTCGTCCGCCGGACTCGGAATGGGCCGAGACTTTTCCCACCCGCTCACCGCAACAAAAATAGGCCGCGGGCAAAACCGCGCCCAAAAAAGAGCAGCCGAACCCCTTGGCGCCAAGTTCCTTCTGCAGAAAAATGCCCAAAAAAGGGGTGGGCTATAGGCTTGGGGTGTGGGGCTGGCAAACTTCGTCCGCCTCCCTCGGAATGGGCCGAGACTTTGCCCACCCCCTCCCCGCGACAAACATAGGCCGGGGGCACAGCCGCGCCCAAGAAAGAGCAGCTGAACCCCTTGGTGCCAAGCTCGTCGTGCCGAAAAATGCCCAAAAAAGGGATGTGCTATAGCCTTTGGGCGTGGGGCCGGCAAAGTTCATCCGCCTTCTTCGGAATTGGCCGAGACTTTGGCAACCCCCTCCCCGCGCCAAAAATAGGCCGCGGGTTCAGCCGCGCCCAAAAAAGAGCAGCCAAACCCCATGGCGCCAAGTTCGTGCTGCGGAAAAATATCCAAAAAACGGGTGGGCTATAGCATTGGGGCGTGGGGCTGGCGAACTTCGTCCGCCTTCCTCGGAATGGGCCAAGACTTTGCCCACCCCCTCCCCACGACAAAAATAGGCCGCGGGCACAGCCGCGCCCAAAAAAGAGCCGCTGAACCCCTTGGCGACAAGTTCGTCCTGCGGAAAAATGCCCAAAAAAAGGGTGGGCTATAGCGTTGGGGCGTGGGGCTGGCGAACTTCGTCCGCCGGACTCGGAATGGGCCGAGACTTTGCCCACCCCCTCCCCGCGACAAAAATAGGCCGCGGGCACAGCCGCGCCAAAAAAAGAGCACCTGAACCCCTTGGCGCGAAGTTCGTCCTACGGAAAAATGCCCAAAAAAAGGGGTGGGCTATAGCCTTGGGGCGTGAGGCTGGCGAACTTGGTCCGCCTTCCTCGAAATGGGCCGAGACTTTGCCCACCCCCCTCCCCGCGACAAAACTACGCCGCGGGCACAGCCGCGCCCAAAAAAGAGCAGCCGATCCCCTTGGCGCCATGTTCATCCTGTGGAAAAAAGCCCAAAAATGGGGTGGGCTATAGCCTTGGGGAGTGGGGCGGGCGAACTTTGTCCACATTCCTCGTAATGGGCCGATACTTTACCCACCCCCTCCCCGCGACAAAAATAGGCCGCGGGCACAGCCGCGCCCAAAAAAGAGCAGCCGAACCCCTTGGCACCAAGTCCGTCCTGTGGACAAATGCCCAAAAAATGGGTGTGCTATAGCCTTTGGGCGTGGGGCCGGTAAAGTTCATCCGCCTTCCTTGGAATTGGCCGAGACATTGGCCACCCCCTCCCCGCGCCAAAAGTAGGCCGCTGGAACAGCCGCGCCCAAAAAAGAGCAGCCGAACCCCTTGGCGCCAAGTTCGTCCAGCCGAAAAATGCCCAAAAAAGGGGTGTGCTATAGCCTTGGGGCGTGGGGCTGCCGATGTTCGTCCGCTGGACTCGGAATGGGCTGAGACTTTTCCCACCCCCTCCCCACGACAAAAATAGGCCGCGGGCACAGCCGCACCCAAAAAAGAGCAGCCAAACACCTTGGCGCCAAGTTTGTCCTGCGGAAAAATGCCCAAAAAAGGGGTGTGCTATAGCCTTGGGGCGTGGGGCCGGCAAAGTTCATCCGCCTTCCTCAGAATGGGCCGAGACTTTGCCCACCCCCTCCCCGTGACAAAAATAGGCCGTGGGTACAGCCGTGCCCAAATAAGAGCTGCCGAACCCCTTGGCGCCAAGTTCGTCCTGCGGAAAAATGCCCAAAAAGGGGTGGGCTGAAGCCTTGGGGCGTGGGGCTGGCGAACTTTGTCCGCCTGACTCGGAATGGGCCGATACTTTGCCCACCCCCTCCCCGCGAGAAAAATGGGCCGCGGGCACAGCCGCGCCCAAAAAAGAGTAGCCGAACCCCTTGGCGACAAGTTCGTCCTGCGGAAAAATGCCCAAAAAAGGGGTGGCCTATAGGCATGGGGCGTGGGGCTGGCGAACTTCGTCCGCCTTCCTCGGAATGGGCCGAGACTTTGCCCACCCCCCTCCCCGCGACAACAATAGGCCGCGGGCACAGCCGCGCCCAAAAAAGAGCAGCTGAACCCCTTGGCGCCAAGTTCGACCTGCGGAAAAATGCCCAAAAAAGGGGTGGGCTATAGCCTTGGGGCGTGGGGCTGGCGCACTTCGTCCGCCTTCCTCGGAATGGGCCGAGACTTTGCCCACCCCCTCCCCGCGACAACAATAGGCCGCGGGCACAGCCGCGAACAAAAAAGAGCTGCCGAACCCCTTGGCGCCAAGTTCGTCCTGCGGACAAATTCCCAAAAAAGGGGGTGTGCTATAGCCTTTGGGCGTGGGGCTGGGAACTTTGTCCGCCTTCCTCGTAATGGGTCGATACTTTGCCCACCCCCTCCCCATGACGAAAATAGGCCGCGGGCACAGCCGCGCCCAAAAAAGAGCAGCCAAACCCCTTGGCGCCAAGTTCGTCCTGCGGAAAAATACCCAAAAAAGGGGTGTGCTATAGCCTTTGGGCGTGGGGCCGGTAAAGTTATTCCGCCTTCCTCGGAATGGGCCGAAACTATGTCCACACCATCCCCGCGCCAAATATAGGGCGCGGGCACAGCCGCGCCCAATAAAAAGCAGTCGAACCCCGTGGCGCCCAATTTCGTCCTGCGGAAAAATGCCCAAAAAAGGGGTGGGCTACAGCCTTGGGGCGTGGGGCTGGCGAACTTCGTCCGCCGGACTCAGAATGGGCCAAGACTTTGCCCACCCCCTCCCCGCGAGAAAAATAGGCCGCGGGCACAGCTGCGCCCAAAAAATGCAGCCGAACCCCTTAGCGCCAAGTTCGTCCTGCGGAAAAATGCCCAAAAAAGGGGTGTGCTATAGCCTTGAGGTGTGGGGCCGGCAAAGATTGTCCGCCGGACTCGGAATGGGCCGAGACTTTTCCCACCCCCTCCCTGAGACAAAAATAGGCCGCGGGCACAGCCGCACCCTAAAAAAAAGAGCAGCCGAACCCCTTGGCGCCAAGTTCGTCCTGCGGAAAATTACCCAAAAAAGGGTTGGGCTATAGCCTTTGGGCGTGGGGCCGGCAAAGTTCATCCGCCTTCCTCGGAATGGGCCGAGACTTTGGCCACCCCCTCCCCATGCCAAAAATAGGCCGCGGGCACAGCCGCGCCCACAGAAGAGCAGCCGAACCCGTTGGCGCCAAGTTCATCCTGCGGAAAAATGCCCAAAAAAGTGCTGGGCTACAGCCTTGGGGCGTGGGGCTGGCGAACTTCGTCCGCCTTCCTCGGAATGGGCCAAGACTTTGCCCACCCCCTCCCCGCGAGAAATATAGGCCGCGGGCACAGCTGCGCGCAAAAAAGAGCAGCCGAACCCCTTGACGCCAAGTTCGTCCTGCGAAAAAATGCCCAAAAAAGGGGTGGGCTATAGCCTTAGGGCGTGGGGCTGGCGAACTTCGTCCGCCGGACTCGGAATGGGCCGAGAGTTTGCCCACCTCCTCCCCGCAACAAAAATAGGCAGCGGGCACTGCCCCGCCCAAAAAAGAGCAGCCGAACCCCTTGGCGCTAAGTTTGTCGGGCGGAAAAATGCCCAAAAAGGGGGTGGGCTAGAGCCTTGGGGCCTGGGGCGGGCGAACTTCGTCCGCCGGACTCGGAACGGGCCGAGACTTTGCCCACCCCCTCCCCGCGACAAAAATAGGCAGCGGGCACAGCCCGCGCCCAAAAAAGAGCAGCCGAACCCCTAGGCGCCAAGTTCGTCCTGCGGAAAAATGAACAAAAAGGGGGTGGGCTATAGCCTTGGGGCGTGGGGCAGGCGAACTTCGTCCGCCGGACTCGGAATGGACTGAAACTTTTCCCACCCCCTTCCCGCGACAAAAATAGGCCGCGGGCACAGCCGTGCCCAAAAAAGAGCAGCCGAACCCCTTGGCACCAAGTTCATCCTGTGGAAAAATGCCCAAAAAGGGGGTGGGCAATAGCCTTGGGCCGTGGGGAGGGCGAACTTCGTCCGCCCGACTCGGAATGGGCCGAGAATTTGCCCGCCCCCTCCCCGCGACAAAAATAGGCCGCGGGCACAGCCGCGCCCAAAAAAGAGCAGCCGAAGGCCTTGGCGCCAAGTTCGTCCTGCGGGAAAATGCCCAAAAAAGGGGTGGGCTATAGCCTTGGGGCGTGGGGCTGGCGAACTTCGTCCGCCGGACTCGGAATGGGCCGAGAGTTTGCCCACCTCCTCCCCGCAACAAAAATAGGCAGCGGGCACTGCCCCGCCCAAAAAAGAGCAGCCGAACCCCTTGGCGCTAAGTTTGTCGGGCGGAAAAATGCCCAAAAAGGGGGTGGGCTAGAGCCTTGGGGCCTGGGGCGGGCGAACTTCGTCCGCCGTACTCGGAACGGGCCGAGACTTTGCCCACCCCCTCCCCGCGACAAAAATAGGCAGCGGGCACAGCCCGCGCCCAAAAAAGAGCAGCCAAACCCCTAGGCGCCAAGTTCGTCCTGCGGAAAAATGCCCAAAAAGGGGGTGGGCTATAGCCTTGGGGCGTGGGGCAGGCGAACTTCGTCCGCCGGACTCGGAATGGACTGAAACCTTTCCCACCCCCTCCCCGCGACAAAAATAGGCCGCGGGCACAGCCGTGCCCAAAAAAGAGCAGCCGAACCCCTTGGCACCAAGTTCGTCCTGTGGAAAAATGCCCAAAAAGGGGGTGGGCTATAGCCTTGGGCCGTGGGGAGGGCGAACTTCGTCTGCCCGACTCGGAATGGGCCGAGAATTTGCCCGCCCCCTCCCCGCGACAAAAATAGGCCGCGGGCACAGCCGCGCCCAAAAAAGAGCAGCCGAAGGCCTTGGCGCCAAGTTCGTCCTGCGGGAAAATGCCCAAAAAAGGGGTGGGCTATAGCCTTGGGGCGTGGGGCTGGCGAACTTCGTCCGCCGGACTCGGAATGTGCCGAGACTTTACCTTCCCCCTCCCCGCGACAAACATAGGCCGCGGGCACAGCTGTACCCAAAAAAGAGCAGCCGAACCCGTTGTCGCCAAGTTCGTCCTGCAGAAAAATCCCCAAAAAAGGGGTGTGCTATAGCCTTGGGGCGTGGGGCGGGCGAACTTCGTCCGCTGGACTCGGAATGGGCCGAGACTTTGCCCACCACCTCCCCGCAATAAAAAATAGCCCGGGGGCACAGCCGCGGCCCAAAAAGAGCAGCCGAACCCCTTGGCGCCAAGTTCATCCTGCGAAAAAATGCCCAAAAAAGGGATGGGCTACAGCCTTGGGGCGTGGGGCTGGCGCACTTCGTCCGCCGGACTCGGAATGGGCCGAGACTTTGCCCACCCCCTCCCCGCGCCAAAAATAGGCCGCGGGCACCGCCGCGCCCAAAAAAGAGCTGCCGAACCCCTAGGCGCCAAGTTCGTCCTGTGGAAAAATGCCCAACAAGGGGATGGGATATATCCATGGGGCGTGGGGATGGCGAACTTCGTCCGCCGGACTCGGAATGGGCCGAGGCTTTGCCCACCCCTTCCCAGGACAAAAATAGGCCGCGGGCACAGCCGCGCCCAAAAAAGAGCTGCCGAACCCCTAGGCACCAAGTTCGTCCTGCGGAAAAATGCCCAAAAAGGGGGTGGGCTATAGCCTTGGGGCGTGGGGCGGGCGAACTTCGTCCGCCGGACTCGGAATGGGTCGAGACTTTTCCCACCCCCTCTTCGTGAGAAAAATAGGCCGCGGGCACAGCCGCGCCCAAAAAAGAGCAGCCGAACCCCTTGGCACCAAGTTCGTCCTGCGGAAAATGTCCAAAAAAAGGGTGGCCTATAGCCTTGGGGCGTGGGGCTGGCGAAATTCGTCCACCGGACTCGGAATGGGCCGAGACTTTGCCCACCCCCTCCCCATGAAAAAAATAGGCCGCGGACACAGCCGCACCCAAAAAAGAGAAGCCGAAGGCCTTGGCGCCATGTTCGTCCTGCGGAAAAATGCCCAAAAAAGGGGTGGGCTATAGCCTTGGGGCGTGGGGCTGGCGACCTTCGTCCGCCGGACTCGTAATGTGCCGAGACTTTACCCTCCCCCTCCCCACGACAAAAATAGGCCGCGGGCACAGACGTACCCAAAAAGGAGCAGCCGAACCCGTTGTCGCGAAGTTTGTCCTGCGGAAAAATGCCCAAAAAGAAGGTGGGCTATGGCCTTGGGGCGTGGGGCAGGCAAAGTTCATCCGCCGGACTCGGCATGGGTCGGGACATTTCCCACCCCCTCCCCACGACAAAAATAGCCCGCGGGCACAGCCCGCGCCCAAAAAAGAGCAGCCGAACCCCTAGGCGCCAAGTTCGTCCTGCGGAAAAATGCCCAAAAAGGGGGTGGGCTATAGCCTTGGGGCGTGGGGCAGGCGAACATCGTCCGCCGGACTCGGAATGGACTGAAACTTTTCCCACCCCCTCCCCGCGACAAAAATAGGCCGCGGGCACAGCCGTGCCCAAAAAAGAGCAGCCGAAACCCTTGGCACCAAGTTCGTCCTGTGGAAAAATGCCCAAAAAGGGGGTGGGCTATAGCCTTGGGCCGTGGGGAGGGCGAACTTCGTCTGCCAGACTCGGAATGGGCAGAGACTTCGTCCGCCCCCTCCCCGCGACAAAAATAGGCCTCGGGCACAGCCGCACCCAAAAAAGAGCACCCGAAGGCCTTGGCGCCAAGTTCGTCCTGCGGCAAAATGCCCAAAAAAGGGGTGGGCTATAGCCTTGGGGCGTGGGGCTGGCGAACTTCGTCCGCCGGACTCGGAATGGGCCGAGACTTTGCGCACCCCCTCCCCGCGACAAACATAGGCCGCGGGCACAGCTGTACCCAAAAAAGAGCAGCCGAACCCGTTGTCGCCAAGTTTGTCCTGCAGAAAAATCCCCAAAAAAGAGGTGTGCTATAGCCTTGGGGCGTGGGGCGGGCGAACTTCGTCCGCTGGACTCGGAATGGGCCGAGACTTTGCCCACCATCTCCCCGCAATAAAAATAGCCCACGGGCACAGCCGCGGCCCAAAAAGAGCAGCCGAACCCCTTGGCGCCAAGTTCGTCCTGCGGAAAAAATGCCCAAAAAAGGGGTGGGCTACAGCCTTGGGGCGTGGGGCTGGCGAACTTCGTCCGCCGGACTCGGAATGGGCCGAGACTTTGCCCACCCTCTCCCCGCGCCAAAAATAGGCCGCGGGCACCGCCGCGCCCAAAAAAGAGCTGCCGAACCCCTAGGCGCCAAGTTCGTCCTGCGGAAAAATGCCCAACAAGGGGATGGGATATAGCCATGGGGCGTGGGGATGGCGAACTTCGTCCGCCGGACTCGGAATGGGCCGAGGCTTTGCCCACCCCTTCCCAGGACAAAAATAGGCCGCGGGCACAGCCGAACCCCTTGGCGCCAAGTTCGTCCTGCGGAAAAATGCCGAAAAAGGGGGTGGGCTATAGCCTTGGGGTGTGGGGATGGCGAACTTCGTTCGCCGGACTCGGAATGGGCCGAGACTTTTCCCACACCCTCCCCGCGACAAAAATAGGCCGCGGGCACAGCCGCGCCCAAAAAAGAGCTGCCGAACCCCTAGGCGCCAAGTTCGTCCTGCGGAAAAATGCCCAAAAAGGGGGTGGGCTATAGCCTTGGGGCGTGGGGCGGGCGAACTTCGTCCGCCGGACTCGGAATGGGTCGAGACTTTTCCCACCCCCTCTTCGTGACAAAAATAGGCCGCGGGCACAGCCGCGCCAAAAAAAGAGCAGCCGAACCCCTTGGCACCAAGTTCGTCCTGCGGAAAATGTCCAAAAAAAGGGTGGCCTATAGCCTTGGGGAGTGGGGCTGGCGAAATTCGTCCACCGGACTCGGAATGGGCCGAGACTTTGTCCACCCCCTCCCCATGAAAAAAATAGGCCGCGGCCACAGCCGCGCCCAAAAAAGAGAAGCCGAAGGCCTAGGCGCCATGTTCGTCCTGCGGAAAAATGCCCAAAAAAGGGATGGGCTATAGCCTTGGGGCGTGGGGCTGGCGAACTTCGTCCGCCAGACTCGTAATGTGCCGAGACTTTACCCTCCCCCTCCCCGTGACAAAAATAGGCCGCGGGCACAGACGTACCCAAAAAGGAGCAGCCGAACCCGTTGTTGCGAAGTTTGTCCTGCGGAAAAATGCCCAAAAAGGCGGTGGGCTATGGCCTTGGGGCGTGGGGCAGGCAAAGTTCGTCCGCCGGACTTGGAATGGGTCGGGACATTTCCCACCCCCTCCCCACGACAAAAATAGCCCGCGGGCACAGCCCGCGCCCAAAAAAGAGCAGCCGAACCCCTAGGCGCCAAGTTCGTCCTGCGGAAAAATGCCCAAAAAGGGGGTGGGCTATAGCCTTGGGGCGTGGGGCAGGCGAACTTCGTCCGCCGGACTCGGAATGGACTGAAACTTTTCCCACCCGCTCCCAGTGACAAAAATAGGCCGCGGGCACAGCCGTGCCCAAAAAAGAGCAGCCGAAACCCTTGGCACCAAGTTCGTCCTGTGGAAAAATGCCCAAAAAGGGGGTGGGCTATAGCCTTGGGCCGTGGGGAGGGCGAACTTCGTCTGCCAGACTCGGAATGGGCCGAGACTTCGTCCGCCCCCTCCCCGCGACAAAAATAGGCCGCGGGCACAGCCGCACCCAAAAAAGAGCACCCGAAGGCCTTGGCGCCAAGTTCGTCCTGCGGCAAAATGCCCAAAAAAGGGGTGGGCTATAGCCTTGGGGCATGGGGCTGGCGAACTTTGTCCGCCGGACTCAGAATGTGCCGAGACTTTACCCTCCCCCTCCCCGCGACAAAAATAGGCCACGGGCACAGCCGTACCCAAAAAAGAGCAGCCGAACCCGTTGTCGCCAAGTTCGTCCAGCAGAAAAATCCCCAAAAAAGGGGTGTGCTATAGCCTTGGGGCGTGGGGCGGGCGAACTTCGTCCCTGGACTCGGAATGGGCCGAGACTTTGCCCACCACCTCCCCGCGATAAAAATAGCCCGTGGGCACAGCCGCGGCCAAAAAAGAGCAGCCGAACCCCTTGGCGCCAAGTTCGTCCTGCGGAAAAATGCCCAAAAAGGGGGTGGGCTATAGCCTTGGGGCGTGGGGCGGGCGAACTTCGTCCGCCGGACTCGGAATGGGTCGAGACTTTTCCCACCCCCTCTTCGTGACAAAAATAGGCCGCGGGCACAGCCGCGCCCAAAAAAGAGCAGCCGAACCCCTTGGCACCAAGTTCGTCCTGCGGAAAATGTCCAAAAAAAGGGTGGCCTATAGCCTTGGGGCGTGGGGCTGGCGAAATTCGTCCACCGGACTCGGAATGGGCCGAGACTTTGCCCACCCCCTCCCCATGAAAAAAATAGGCCGCGGACACAGCCGCACCCAAAAAAGAGAAGCCGAAGGCCTTGGCGCCATGTTCGTCCTGCGGAAAAATGCCCAAAAAAGGGGTGGGCTATAGCCTTGGGGCGTGGGGCTGGCGACCTTCGTCCGCCGGACTCGTAATGTGCCGAGACTTTACCCTCCCCCTCCCCACGACAAAAATAGGCCGCGGGCACAGACGTACCCAAAAAGGAGCAGCCGAACCCGTTGTCGCGAAGTTTGTCCTGCGGAAAAATGCCCAAAAAGAAGGTGGGCTATGGCCTTGGGGCGTGGGGCAGGCAAAGTTCATCCGCCGGACTCGGCATGGGTCGGGACATTTCCCACCCCCTCCCCACGACAAAAATAGCCCGCGGGCACAGCCCGCGCCCAAAAAAGAGCAGCCGAACCCCTAGGCGCCAAGTTCGTCCTGCGGAAAAATGCCCAAAAAGGGGGTGGGCTATAGCCTTGGGGCGTGGGGCAGGCGAACATCGTCCGCCGGACTCGGAATGGACTGAAACTTTTCCCACCCCCTCCCCGCGACAAAAATAGGCCGCGGGCACAGCCGTGCCCAAAAAAGAGAAGCCGAAACCCTTGGCACCAAGTTCGTCCTGTGGAAAAATGCCCAAAAAGGGGGTGGGCTATAGCCTTGGGCCGTGGGGAGGGCGAACTTCGTCTGCCAGACTCGGAATGGGCAGAGACTTCGTCCGCCCCCTCCCCGCGACAAAAATAGGCCTCGGGCACAGCCGCACCCAAAAAAGAGCACCCGAAGGCCTTGGCGCCAAGTTCGTCCTGCGGCAAAATGCCCAAAAAAGGGGTGGGCTATAGCCTTGGGGCGTGGGGCTGGCGAACTTCGTCCGCCGGACTCGGAATGGGCCGAGACTTTGCCCACCCCCTCCCCGCGACAAACATAGGCCGCGGGCACAGCTGTACCCAAAAAAGAGCAGCCGAACCCGTTGTCGCCAAGTTTGTCCTGCAGAAAAATCCCCAAAAAAGAGGTGTGCTATAGCCTTGGGGCGTGGGGCGGGCGAACTTCGTCCGCTGGACTCGGAATGGGCCGAGACTTTGTCCACCACCTCCCCGCAATAAAAATAGCCCACGGGCACAGCCGCGGCCCAAAAAGAGCAGCCGAACCCCTTGGCGCCAAGTTCGTCCTGCGGAAAAATGCCCAAAAAAGGGGTGGGCTACAGCCTTGGGGCGTGGGGCTGGCGAACTTCGTCCGCCGGACTCGGAATGGGCCGAGACTTTGCCCACCCTCTCCCCGCGCCAAAAATAGGCCGCGGGCACCGCCGCGCCCAAAAAAGAGCTGCCGAACCCCTAGGCGCCAAGTTCGTCCTGCGGAAAAATGCCCAACAAGGGGATGGGATATAGCCATGGGGCGTGGGGATGGCGAACTTCGTCCGCCGGACTCGGAATGGGCCGAGGCTTTGCCCACCCCTTCCCAGGACAAAAATAGGCCGCGGGCACAGCCGAACCCCTTGGCGCCAAGTTCGTCCTGCGGAAAAATGCCGAAAAAGGGGGTGGGCTATAGCCTTGGGGTGTGGGGATGGCGAACTTCGTTCGCCGGACTCGGAATGGGCCGAGACTTTTCCCACACCCTCCCCGCGACAAAAATAGGCCGCGGGCACAGCCGCGCCCAAAAAAGAGCTGCCGAACCCCTAGGCGCCAAGTTCGTCCTGCGGAAAAATGCCCAAAAAGGGGGTGGGCTATAGCCTTGGGGCGTGGGGCGGGCGAACTTCGTCCGCCGGACTCGGAATGGGTCGAGACTTTTCCCACCCCATCTTCGTGACAAAAATAGGCCGCGGGCACAGCCGCGCCAAAAAAAGAGCAGCCGAACCCCTTGGCACCAAGTTCGTCCTGCGGAAAATGTCCAAAAAAAGGGTGGCCTATAGCCTTGGGGAGTGGGGCTGGCGAAATTCGTCCACCGGACTCGGAATGGGCCGAGACTTTGTCCACCCCCTCCCCATGAAAAAAATAGGCCGCGGCCACAGCCGCGCCCAAAAAAGAGAAGCCGAAGGCCTAGGCGCCATGTTCGTCCTGCGGAAAAATGCCCAAAAAAGGGATGGGCTATAGCCTTGGGGCGTGGGGCTGGCGAACTTCGTCCGCCAGACTCGTAATGTGCCGAGACTTTACCCTCCCCCTCCCCGTGACAAAAATAGGCCGCGGGCACAGACGTACCCAAAAAGGAGCAGCCGAACCCGTTGTTGCGAAGTTTGTCCTGCGGAAAAATGCCCAAAAAGGCGGTGGGCTATGGCCTTGGGGCGTGGGGCAGGCAAAGTTCGTCCGCCGGACTCGGAATGGGTCAGGACATTTCCCACCCCCTCCCCACGACAAAAATAGCCCGCGGGCACAGCCCGCGCCCAAAAAAGAGCAGCCGAACCCCTAGGCGCCAAGTTCGTCCTGCGGAAAAATGCCCAAAAAGGGGGTGGGCTATAGCCTTGGGGCGTGGGGCAGGCGAACTTCGTCCGCCGGACTCGGAATGGACTGAAACTTTTCCCACCCGCTCCCAGTGACAAAAATAGGCCGCGGGCACAGCCGTGCCCAAAAAAGAGCAGCCGAAACCCTTGGCACCAAGTTCGTCCTGTGGAAAAATGCCCAAAAAGGGGGTGGGCTATAGCCTTGGGCCGTGGGGAGGGCGAACTTCGTCTGCCAGACTCGGAATGGGCCGAGACTTCGTCCGCCCCCTCCCCGCGACAAAAATAGGCCGCGGGCACAGCCGCACCCAAAAAAGAGCACCCGAAGGCCTTGGCGCCAAGTTCGTCCTGCGGCAAAATGCCCAAAAAAGGGGTGGGCTATAGCCTTGGGGCATGGGGCTGGCGAACTTTGTCCGCCGGACTCAGAATGTGCCGAGACTTTACCCTCCCCCTCCCCGCGACAAAAATAGGCCACGGGCACAGCCGTACCCAAAAAAGAGCAGCCGAACCCGTTGTCGCCAAGTTCGTCCAGCAGAAAAATCCCCAAAAAAGGGGTGTGCTATAGCCTTGGGGCGTGGGGCGGGCGAACTTCGTCCCTGGACTCGGAATGGGCCGAGACTTTGCCCACCACCTCCCCGCGATAAAAATAGCCCGTGGGCACAGCCGCGGCCAAAAAAGAGCAGCCGAACCCCTTGGCGCCAAGTTCGTCCTGCGGAAAAATGCCCAAAAAAGGGGTGGGCTACAGCCTTGGGGCGTGGGGCAGGCGAACTTTGTCCGCCGGACTCGGAATGGGCCGAGACTTTGCCCACCCCCTCCCCGCGCCAAAAATAGGCCGCGGGCACTGCCGCGCCCAAAAAAGAGCTGCGGAACCCCTAGGCGCCAAGTTCGTCCTGCGGAAAAATGCCCAAAAAGGGGGTGGGCTATAGCCTTGGGGCGTGGGGCCGGCACACTTCGTCCGCCGGACTCGGAATGGGCCGAGACTTTGGCCATCCCCTCCCCGCGCCAAAAATAGGCCACGGGCCCAGCCGCGCCCAAAAAAGAGCAGCCGAACCCCTTGGCGCCAACATCGTCCTGCGGAAAAATGCCCAAAAAAGGGGTGGGCTATAGCCTTGGGGCGTGGGGCAGGCGAACTTCGTTCGCCGGACTCGGAATGGGCCGAGAGTTTGCCCACCCCCTCCCCGTGACAAAAATAGGCTGCGGGCACAGCTGCGCCCAAAAAAGGGCTGCCGAAGGCCCTTGGCGAAAAGTACGTCCTGCGGAAAAATGCCCAAAAAGGGGGTGGGCTATAGCCTTGGGGCGTGGGCCTGGCGAACTTCGTCCACCGGACTCGGAATGGGCCGAGACTTTGCCCACCCCCTCCCCACAACAAAAATTGGCCGCGGGCATAGCCGCACCCAAAAAAGTGCAGCCGAACCCCTTGGCGACAACTTCGTCCTGCGGAAAGATGCCCAAAAAAGGGGAGTGCTATAGCCTTTGGGCGTTGGGCCGGCAAAGTTCATCCGCCTTCCTCGGAATGGGCCGAGACTTTGGCCAACCCCTCCCCGCACCAAAAACAGGCCGCGGGCTCCGCCGCGCCCAAAAAACAGAAGCCGAACCCCTTGGCGCAGAGTTCATCTAGCGGAAAAATACCCAAAAAGGGGGTCGGCTATAACCTTGGGGCGTTCCGCCGGCAAAGTTCATCCGCCTTCCTCAGAATGGGCCGAGACTTTGGCCACCCCCTCCCCATGCCAAAAATAGGCCGCGGGCACAGCCGCGCCCACAGAAGAGCAGCCGAACCCGTTGGCGCCAAGTTCATCCTGCGGAAAAATGCCCAAAAAAGTGCTGGGCTACAGCCTTGGGGCGTGGGGCTGGCGAACTTCGTCCGCCGGACTCAGAATGGGCCAAGACTTTGCCCACCCCCTCCCCGCGAGAAATATAGGCCGCGGGCACAGCTGCGCCCAAAAAAGAGCAGCCGAACCCCTTGGCGCCAAGTTCGTCCTGCGGAAAAATGCCCAAAAACTTCATCCGCCGGACTCGGAATAGATCGAGACTTTTCCCACCCCCACCCCACAACAAAAATAGGCCGCGGGCACAGCCGCGCCAAAAAAGGAGCAGCCGAACCCCTTGGCGCCAAGTTCGTCCGGCGGAAAATGGCCCAAAAAGGCGGTGGGCTATAGCCTTGGGGCGTGGGGAAGGCGCACTTCGTCCGCCGGACTCAGAATGGACTGAAACTTATCCCACCCCCTCCCTGTGATAAAAATAGGCTGCGGGCACAGCCGCACCCAAAAAAGAGTAGCCGAACCCCTTGGCACCAAGTTCGTCCTGCGGAAAATGTCCAAAAAAAGGGTGGGCCATAGCCTTGGGACGTGGGGCTGGCGAACTTCGTCCGCCGGACTCGGAATGGGCCGAGACTTTGCCCACCCCCTCCCCACGAAAAAAATAGACCGCGGGCACAGCCGCACCCAAAAAAGAGTAGCCGAACCCCTTGGCACCAAGTTCGTCCTGCGGAAAATGTCCAAAAAAAGGGTGGGCCATAGCCTTGGGACGTGGGGCTGGCGAACTTCGTCCGCCGGACTCGGAATGGGTCGAGACTTTGCCCACACCCTCCCCACAAAAAAAATAGACCGCGGGCACAGCCGCGCCGAAAAAAGAGCGGCCGAAGGCCTTGGCGCCAAGGTCGTCCTGCGGAAAAATGCCCAAAAAAGGGGTGGGCTATAGCCTTGGGGCGTGGTGCTGGCGAACTTCGTCCGCTGGACTCGGAATGTGCCGAGACTTTACCCTCCCCTCCCTGCGACAAAAATAGGCCGCGGGCGCAGCCGTGCCCAAAAAAGAGCCGCCGAACCCCGTTGGCGCCAAATTCGTCCTGCGGAAAAATGCCCAAAAAGAGGGTGGGCTATAGCCTTGGGGCGTGGGGCACCCAAAAAAGAGCAGCCGAACCCGTTGTCGCCAAGTTCGTCCTGCGAAAAATGCCCAAAAAGGCGGTAGGTTATAGCCTTGGGGCATGGGGCCGGCAAAGTTCGTCCGCCGGACTCGGAATGGGCCGAGACTTTTCCCACCCACTCCCCGCGAAAAAAATTGGCCGTGGGCACAGCCGCGCCCAAAAGAGAGCTGCCAAACCCCTTGGCGCCAAGTTCGTCCTGCGGAATAATGCCCAGAAAAGGGGTGTGCTATAGCCGTGGGGCGTGGGGCGGGCGCACTTCGTCCGCCTTCCTCGGAATGGGCCGAGACTTTGCCCACCCGCTCCTCGCGACAAAAATAGGCCGCGGGCACAGCCGCGCCCAAAAAAGAGCAGCCGAACCCCTTGGCGCCAAGTTCGTCCTGCGGAATAATGCCCAAAAAACGGGTGTGCTATAGCCGTGGGGCGTGGGGCGGGCGCACTTCGTCCGCCTTCCTCGGAATGGGCCGAGACTTTGCCTAAAAAGGTGTGGGTATAGCCTTGGGGCGTGGGCCTGGCGCACTTCGTCCGCCGGACTCGGAAAGGGCCTAGACGTTTACCACCGCCTCCCCGCGACAAAAATAGGCCGCGGGCACAGCCGCGCCCAAAAAAGAGCAGCCGAACCGCTTGGCGCCCAGTTTGTCCTGCGGGAAAATGCCCAGAAAAGGGCCGTGCTATAGTCTTGGGGCGTGGGGCTGGCGAACTTTGTCCGCCGGACTCGGAATAGGCCTAGACTTTTACCCACGCCACCCAACGACAAAAATAGGCCGCGGGCACAGCCGTGCCCAAAAATGAGCGGGCGAACCCCATGGTACCAAGTTCGTTCTGCGGAAAAATGCCTAAAAGGGCGTGGGATAGCCTTGGGGCGTGGGGCTGGCGCACTTCGTCCGCCGGACTCGGAATAGGCCTAGACTTTTACCACCGCTTCCCCGCGACAACAATAGGCCGTGGGCACAGCCGTGCCCGAAAAAGAGCAGCCGAACCCCTTAGCACCAAGTTCGTCCTGCGGAAAAATGCCCAAAAAAGGGGTGTGCTATAGCCTTGGGGCGTGGGGCTGGCGAACTTCGTCCGCCGGACTCGGAATGTGCCGAGACTTTTCCCACCCCCTCCCCGCGCCAAAACTAGGCCGCGGGCACACCTGCTTCCAAAAATGTGTTGCCGAAACCCTTGGCGCCAAGTTCGACCTGCGGAAAAATGCCCAAAAAAGGGGTGGGCTATAGCCTTGGGGCATGGGGCTGGCGAACTTCGTCCGCCGGACTCGGAATGGGCCGAGACATTGCCCACCCCCTCGCCGCGACAAAAATAGGCCACGGGCACAGCCGCGCCCAAAAAAGAGCAGCAGAACCCCTCGGTGCCAAGTTCGTGCTGCGGAAAAATGCCGAAAAAAGGGGTTGGCTATAACCTTGGGGTGTGGGGCGGGCGAACTTCGTCCGCCGGACTCGGAATGTGCCGACACTTTGCCCACCCACTCTCCGTGACAAAAATAGGCCGCTGGCACACCAGCTTCCAAAAAAGAGTAGCCGAAACCCTTGGCGCCAAGTTCGCCCTGCGGAAAAATGCCCAAAAAAGGGGCGTGCTGTAGCCTTGGGGCGTGGGGCTGGCGAACTTTGTCCGCCGGGCTCGGAATAGGCCTAGACTTTTGGCACCGCCTCCCTGCGACAACAATAGACTGTGGGCACAACCGCGCCCAAAAAAGAGCAGCAGAACCCCTTGGCGCCAAGTTCGTCCTGCGGAAAAATGCCCAAAAAAGGGGTGGGCTATAGCCTTGGGGCGTGGGGCTGGCGAACTTCGTCCGCCGGACTCGGAATGTGCCGAGACTTTTCCCACCCCCTCCCCACGCTAAAAATAGGCCGCGGGCACACCTGCTTCCAAAAATGTGTTGCCGAAACCCTTGGCGCCAAGTTCGACCTGCGGAAAAATGCCCAAAAAAGGGGTGGGCTATAGCCTTGGGGCATGGGGCTGGCGAACTTCGTCCGCCGGACTCGGAATGGACCGAGACTTTGCCCACCCCCTCGCCGCAACAAAAATAGGCCACGGGCACAGCCGCGCCCAAAAAAGAGGAGCCGAACCCCTCGGCGCCAAGTTCGTGCTGCGGAAAAATGCTGAAAAAAGGGGTTGGCTATAACCTTGGGGCGTGGGGCTGGCGAACTTCGTCTGCCTGACTAAGAATGGGCCGAAACTTTGCCCATCCACTCCCCACAACAAAAATAGGCCGCAGGCACACCCGCGCCCAAAAAAGAGCAACGGAACCCCTTGGCGTCAAGTTCGTCCTGCGGAAAAATGACCAAAAAAGGGGTCTGCTATAGCCTTGGGGCGTGGGGCTGCCGAAGTTTGTCCGCCGGACTTGGAATGGGCCGAGACTTTGCTCACCCCCTCCCCGCGACAAAAATAGGCGGCGGGCACAGCCGCACCGAAAAAAGAGCGGGCGAACCCCTTGGCACCAAGTTCGTCATGCGGAAAAATGCCTAAAAGGGCGTGGGCTATAGCCTTGGGGCGTGGGGCTGGCGAACGTCGTCCGCCGGACTCGGAATGTGCCGACACTTTGCCCACCCCCTACCCGCGACATAAATAGGCGGCGGACACGACCGCGCCCAAAAAAGAGCAGCCGAACCCCCTAGCGCCAAGTTACTCCTGCGGAAAAATGCCCAAAAAAGGGGTGGGCTATAGCCTTGGGGCATGGGGCTGGCAAACTTCGTCCGCCGGACTCGGAATGGGCCTAGACTTTTACCACCGCCTCCCCGCGACAAAAATAGGCAGCGGGCGCAGCCGCGCCCAAAAAAGAGAAGCCAAAACCCGTTGGCGCCAAGTTCGTCCTGGGGAAAAATGCGCAAAAAGGGGGGTGCTATAGCCTTGGGACGTTGGGCTGGCGAACTTCATCCGCCGGACTCGGAATGGGCAGAGACTTTTCCCACCCACTCTCTGCAACAAAAATATGCCGCGGGCACAGCCGCGCCAAAAAAAGAGCACCCGAACCCTTTGGCACCAAGTTCATCCTGCGAAAAAATGAACAAAAAGGGGGTGGGCTATAGCCTTGGGGCGTGGGGCGGGCGAACTTCTTCCGCCGGACTCGGAATGGCCCGAGACTTTTCCCACGCCCTCCCCACGACAAAAATAGGCCGCAGGTGCAGCCGCGCCCCAAAAAGAGCAGCCGAACCCCTTTTCACCAAGTTCGTCCCGCGGAAAAATGCCCAAAAAAGGGGTGGGCTATAGCCTTGGGGCGTGGGGCCGGCGAACTTCGTCCGCCGGACTCGGAATGGGCCGAGACTTTGCCCACCCCCTCGCTGCGACAAAAATAGGCCGCGGGCACAGCCGCGCCCAAAAAAGAGCAGCCGAACCCCTTGGCGCCAAGTTCGTCCTGCGGAAAAATGCCCAAAAAATGGGTGGGCTATAGCCTTGGTGCGTGGGGCTGGCGAACTTCGTCCGCCGGATTCGGAATGGGCCGAGACTTTTCCCACCCCCTCCCCGCAACAAAAATAGGCCGCGGGGACAGCCGCGCCCAAAAAAGAGCAGCCGAACCCCTTGGCGCCAAGTTCGTCCTGCGGCAAAATGCCCAAAAAAGGGGTGTGCTATAGCCTTTGGGCGTCGGGCCGGCAAAGTTCATCCGCCTTCCTCAAAATGGGCCGAGACTTTTGCCACCCCCTCCCCGTGACAAAAATAGGCCGCGGACACAGCCGCACCCAAAAACGAGCAGCCGAAACCCTTGGCGCCAAGTTCGTCCTGCAGAAAAATGCCCAAAAAAGGGGTGTGGTATAGCCTTTGGGCGTGGGGCCGGCAAAGTTCATCCGCCTTCCTCAGATTGGGCCGAGACTTTGGCCACCCCCTCCCCGTGACAAAAATAGCCCGCGGGCACAGCCGCGCCCAAAAAAAGAGCAGCCGAACGCCTTGGTACAAAGTTCGTCCTGCGGCAAAATGCCCAAAAAAGGGGATAGGCAAAGTTCATCCGCCTTCCTCAGATTGGGCCGAGACTTTGCCCAGCCCCTCCCGCCGACAAAAATGAGCCGCGGGCACAGCCACGCCCAAAAAAGAGCAGCCGAACCCCTTGGCGCCAAGTTCGTCCTGCGGCAAAATGCCCAAAAAAGGGGTGTGCTATAGCCTTTGGGCGTGGGGAGGGCAAAGTTCATCCGCCTTCCTCAAAATGGGCCGAGACTTTGGCCACCCCCTCCCCGTGACAAAAATAGGCCGCGGGCACAGCCGCGCCCAAAAAAGAGTAGCCGAACCCCTTGGCGCCAAGTTCGTCCAGCGGAAAAATGCCCAAAAAGGGGGTGGGCTATAGCCTTGGGGCGTGGGGCGGGCGAACTTCGTCCGCCGGACTCGGAATGGGCCGAGACTTTGGCCACCCCCTCCCCGCGACAAAAATACGCCGCGGGCGCAGCCGCACCCAAGAAAGAGCAGCCGAACCCCTTGGCGCCAAGTTCGTCCAGCGGAAAAATGCCCAAAAAGGGGGTGGGCTATAGCCTTGGGGCGTGGGGCAGGTGCACTTCGTCCGCCGAACTCGGAATGGGCCGAGGCTTTGCCTACCCCCTCCGCGTGACAAACATAGGCCGCGGCCACAGCCGCGCCAAGAAAAGAGCAGCGAAACCCCTTGGCGCCAAGTTCGTCCTGCGGATAAATATCCAAAAATGGGGTGTGCTATAGGCTTGGGGCGTGGGGCCGGCGAACTTCGCCGCCGGACTCGGAATGGGCCGAGGCTTTGCCTACCCCCTCCCCATGACAAACATAGGCCGCGGTCACAGCCGCGCCCAAAAAAGAGCAGCTGAACCCCTTGGCCCCAAGTTCGTCCTGCGGAAAAATTCGCCAAAAAGGGGTGTGCTATAGCCTTTGGGCGTAGGGCCGGCGAACATCGTCCGCCGGACTCGGAATGGGCCAAGGCTTTGCCCACCCCCTCCCCGCGACAAAAATAGGCCGCGGGCACTGCCGCCCCCAAAAAAAAGCAGCCGAACCCCTTGGCGCGAAGTTCGTCTTGCGAAAAAATTACCAAAAAAGGGGTGGGCTATTGCCTTGGGGCGTGGGGCTGGAGAACTTCGTCCGCCGGACTAGGAATGGGCCGAGACTTTTCCCACCCCCTGCCCGCGACAAAAATAGGTCGAGGGCACAGCCGCGCCCCAAAAAGAGCCGCCGAACCCCTTGGCGCCAAGTTCGTCCAGCGGAAAAATGCCCAAAAAGGGGGTGGGCTATAGCCTTGGGGCGTGGGCCAGGTGCACTTCGTCCGCCGAACTCGGAATGGGCCAAGGCTTTGCCTACCCCCTCCGCGTGACAAAAATAGGCCGCGGGCACAGCCGCGCCAAAAAAAGAGCAGCCAAACCCCTTGGCGCCAAGTTCGTCCTGCGGATAAATATCCAAAAATGGGGTGTGCTATAGGCTTGGGGCGTGGGGCCGGCGAACTTCGCCGCCGGACTCGGAATGGGCCGAGGCTTTGCCTACCCCCTCCCCACGACAAAAATAGTCCGCGGGCACAGCCGCGCCCAAAAAAGAGCAGCCAAACCACTTGGCGCCAAGTTCGTCCTGCGGAAAAATGCGCAAAAAAGGGGTGGGCTATAGCCTTGGGGCGTGGGGCTGGCGAACTTCGTCCGCCGGACTCGGAATGGGCCGAGGTTTTACCCACCCCCTCCCCGCGACAAAAATAGGCCGCGGGCACAGCCGGGCCCAAAATAGAGCAGCCGATCCCGTTGGCGCCAAGTTCGTCCTGCGGAAAAATGCCAAAAAAGGGAGTGGGCTATAGCCTTGGGGCGTGGGGCTGGCGAACTTCGTCCGCCGGACTCGGAATGGGCCGAGGTTTTACCCACCCCCACCCCGCGACAAAAATAGGCCGAGGGCATAGCCGCACCCAAAATAGTGAAGCCGAACCGCTTGGCGCCAAGTTTGTCCTGCAGAAAAATGCCCAAAAAGGGGATGGGCTATGACCTTGGGGCGTGGGGCTGGCGAACTTCGTCCGCCGGACTCGGAATGGGCCGAGGCTTTGCCCATCCCCTCCCCGCGACAAAAATAGGCCGCGGGCACAGCCGCGCCCAAAAAAGAGCAGCCGATCCCGTTGGCGCCAAGTTCGTCCTGCGGAAAAATGCCAAAAAAGGGAGTGGGCTATAGCCTTGGGGCGTGGGGCTGGCGAACTTCGTCCGCCGGACTCGGAACGGGCCGAGACTTATCCCACCCCCTCCCCGCGACAAAAATAGGCCGTGGGCACAGCCGCGCCCAAAAAAGAGCAGCCGATCCCCTTGGTGCCAAGTTCGTCCTGCGGAAAAATGCCCAAAAAAGGGGTGTGCTATAGCCTTGGGGCGTGGGGCTGGCGCACTTCGTCCGCCGGACTCAGAATGGGCCGAGGCTTTGCCCGCCCCCTCCCCGCGACAAAAATAGGCCGCGGGCATAGCCGTGCCCAAAAAAGAGCAGCCGATCCCATTGGCGCCTAGCTCGTCCTGCGGAAAAATGTCAAAAAAGGGAGTGGGCTATAGCCTTGGGGCGTGGGGCTGGTGAACTTCGTCCACCGGACTCGGAATGGGCCGAGACTTTTCCCACCCCCTCCCCGTGACAAAAATAGGCCGAGGGCACAGCCACGCCCAAAAAAGAGCAGCCGATCCCCTTGGTGCCATGTTCGTCCTGCGGAAAAATGCCCAAAAAGGGGGTGGGCTATAGCCTTGGGGCGTGGGGCGGGCGAACTTCGTCCGCCGGACTAGGAACGGGCCGAGACTTATCCCACCCCCTCCCCACGACAAAAATAGGCCACGGACACAGCCGCGCCCCAAAAAGAGCAGCCGATCCCCTTGGTGCCAAGTTCGTCCTGCGGAAAAATGCCCAAAAAAGGGGTGTGCTATATCCTTTGGGCGTGGGGCCGGCAAAGTTCATCCGCCTTCCTCGGAATGCGCCGATACTTTGGCCACCCCCTCCCCGCGCCAAAAATAGGCCACGGGCACAGCCGCGCCCGAAAAAGAGCAGCCGAACCCCTTGGCGAAAAGTACGTCCTGTGGAAAAATGCCCAAAAAAGGGATGGGATGTAGCCGTGGGGCGTGGGGCGGGCGAACTTCCTCCGCCGGACTCGGAATGGGCCGAGACTTTACCCTCCCCCTCTCCACGACAAAAATTGGCCGCGGGCATAGCCGCACCCAAAAAAGTGCAGCCGAACCCCTTGGCGACAACTTCGTCCTGCGGAAAGATGCCCAAAAAAGGGGAGTGCTATAGCCTTTGGGCGTTGGGCCGGCAAAGTTCATCCGCCTTCCTCGGAATGGGCCGAGACTTTGGCCAACCCCTCCCCGCACCAAAAACAGGCCGCGGGCTCCGCCGCGCCCAAAAAACAGAAGCCGAACCCCTTGGCGCAGAGTTCATCCAGCGGAAAAATACCCAAAAAGGGGGTCGGCTATAACCTTGGGGCGTTCCGCCGGAATCGGAATGGGCTGAGGCTTTGCCTACCCCCTTCCCGTGACAAAAATAGGCCACCGGGACAGTCGCGCCCAAAAAAGAGCAGCCAAACCCCTTGGCGCCAAGTTCGTCCTGCGGAAAAATGCCCAAAAAGGGGGTGGGCTATAGCCTTGGGGCGTGGGGCGGGCGAACTTCGTCCGCCGGACTCGGAACGGGCCGAGACTTATCCCACCGCCTCCCCGCGACAAAAATAGGCCGTGGGCACAGCCGCGCCCAAAAAAAGAGCAGCCGAACCCCTTGGCGACAAGTTCGTCCTGCGGAAAAATGCCCAGAAAGGGGGTGGGCTATAGCCCTGGGGCGTGGGGCTGGCGAACTTCGTCCGCCTTCCTCAGAATGGGCCAAGACTTTGCCCACCCCCTCCGAGCGACAAAAATAGGTCGCGGGCACAGCCGCGCCCGAACAGGAGCAGCCGAACCCCTTGGCGCCAAGTTCGTCCTGCGGAAAAATGCCCAAAAAGGGGGTGGGCTATAGCCTTGGGGCGTGGGGCGGGCGAACTTCGTCCGCCGGACTAGGAACGGGCCGAGACTTATCCCACCGCCTCCCCGCGACAAAAATAGGCCGTGGGCACAGCCGCGCCCAAAAAAGAGCAGCCGAACCCCTTGGCGAAAGGTACGTCCTGCGGAAAGATGCCCAAAAAAGGGGTGTGCTATAGCCTTTGGGCGTGGGGCCGGCAAAGTTCATCCGCCTTCCTCGGAATGGGCCGAGACTTTGGCCACCTCTTCCCCGCACCAAAAACAGGCCGCGGGCTCCGCCGCGCCCAAAAAACAGAAGCCGAACCCCTTGGCGCCAAGTTCGTCCAGCTGAAAAATGCCCAAAAAGGGGGTCGGCTATAACCTTGGGGCATGGGGCTGGCGAACTTCGTCCGCCGGAATCGGAATGGGCCGAGGCTTTGCCTACCCCCTTCCCGCGACAAAAATAGGCCACCGGGACAGTCGTGCCCAAAAAAGAGCACCCGATCCCCTTGGGGCCAAGTTTGTCCTGCGGAAAAATGCCCAAAAAAGGGGTGTGCTATAGCCTAGGGACGTGGGGCTGCTTAACTTCGTCCGCCGGGCTCGGAATGGGCCGAGACTTTGCCCACCCACTCCCCGTGACAAAAATAGGCCGCGGGCACAGCCGTGCCCAAAAAATAGCAGCCGAACCCCTTGGCCCCAGGTTCGTCCATCCGGAAAAATGCCCAAAAAAGGGGTGTGCTATTGCCTTGGGACGTGGGGCAGGCGAACTTCGTCCGCCTTCCTCGGAATGGGCCGAGACTTTGCCTATCCCCTCCCTGCGACAAAAATAGGCCACGGGCACCGCCGCCCCCAAAAAAGAGCAGCCGAACCCCTTGGCGCCAAGTTCGTCCATCCGGAAAAATACCCAAAAAAGGGGTGGGCTATAGCCTTGGGGCGTGGGGCGGGCGAACTTCGTCCGCCGGAGTCGGAATGGGCTGAGACTTTGCCCACCCCCTCCCCGCGACAAAAATAGGCCGCGGGCACAGCCGCGCCCAAAAAAGAGCGGCCGAACCCCTTGGCGCCAAGTTCGTCCTGCGGAAAAATGCCCAAAAAAGGCATGTGCTGTAGCCTTTGGGCGTGGGGCCGGTGAACTTCGTCCGCCTTCCTTGGAATGGGCCGAGACTTTGGCCACCCCCTCCCCGCGATAAAAATAGGCCGCGGGCACAGCCGCGCTTAAAAAAGAGCAGCCGAACCCCTTGGCGACAAGTTCATCGTGCGGAAAAATGCCCAAAAAGGGGGTGGGCTATGGCCTTGGGGCGTGGGGCAAGCGAACTTCGTCCGTCTTCCTCGCAATGGGCCGAGACATTACCCACCCCCTCCCCACCACAAAAATAGGCCACGGGCACAGCCGCCCCCAAAAAAAAGCAGCCGAACCCCTTGGCGCCAAGTTCGTCCTGCGGAAAAATGCCCAAAAAGGGGGTGGGCTATGGCCTTGGGGCGTGGGGCAAGCGAACTTCGTCCGTCTTCCTCGCAATGGGCCGAGACATTACCCACCCCCTCCCCACCACAAAAATAGGCCACGGGCACAGCCGCCCCCAAAAAAAAGCAGCCGAACCCCTTGGCGCCAAGTTCGTCCTGCGGAAAAATGCCCAAAAAAGGGGTGTCCGATAGCCTTGGGGCGTGGGGCTGGCGAACTTCGTCCGTCGGATTCAGAAAGGGCCGAGACTTTGGCCACGCCCTCCCCGTGATAAAAATAGGCCACGGGCACAGCCGCACCCAAAAAAGAGCAGCCGAACCCCTTGGCGCCAAGTTCGTCCAGCGGAAAAATGCCCAAAAAGGGGGTGGGCTATAGCCTTGGGGCGTGGGACCGGCGAACATCGTCCACCTTCCTTGGAATGGGCCGAGACATTGGCCACCCCCTCCCCATGACAAAAATAGGCTGCGGGCACAGCCGCGCCCAAAAAAGAGCAGCCGAACCCCTTGGCGCCAAGTTCGTCCTGCGGAAAAATGCCCAAAAAAGGGGTGGGCTATAGCCTTGGGGCGTGGGGCTGGCGAACTTCCTCCGCCGGACTCGGAATGGGACGAGACTTTGCCCACCCCCTCCCCATGACAAAAATAGGCCGCGGGCACAGCCGCGCCCAAGAAAGAGTAGCCGAACCCCTTGGCGCCAAGTTCGTCCTACGGAAAACTGCCCAAAAAGGGGGTGGGCTATGGCCTTGGGGCGTGGGGAAAGCGAACTTCGTCCGTCTTCCTCGGAATGGGCCGAGACTTTCCCCACCCCCTCCCCGCAACAAAAATAGGCCACGGGCACACCCGTCCCCAAAAAAGAGCAGCCGAACCACTTCGCGCCTAGTTCGTCCTGTGGAAAAATGCCCAAAAAGGAGGTGGGCTATAGCCTTGGGGCGTGGGGCGGGCGAACTTCGTCCGCCGGACTCGGAATGGGCCGAGACTTTGCCCACCCCCTCCCCGCGACAAAAATAGGCCGCGGGCACAGCAGCTCCCAAAAAAGAGCAGCCGAACCCCTAGTCGGCAAGTTCGTCCTGCAGAAAAATGCCCAAAAAAGGGGTGGGCTATAGCCTAGGGGCGTGGGGCCGGTGAACTTCGTCCGCCTTCCTCGGAATGGGCCGAGAATTTGCCCACCCCCTCCCCTCGACAACAATTGGCCGCGGGCACAGCCGCGCCCAAAAAAGAGCCGCCAAGTTCGTCCTGCGGAAAAATGCCCAAAAAAGGGGTGTGCTACAGAAGTGGGGCGTGGGGCTGCCGAAGTTCGTCCGCCAGACACGGAATGGGCCGTGACTTTTCCCACTTCCTCCCTGCGACAAAAATAGTCCGCGGGCATAGCCTCGACCAAAAAACAGCGGCCGAACCCCTTGGCGCCAAGTTCCTCCTGCGGAAAAATGCCCAAAAAAGGGATGGGTTATAGCCTTGGGGCGTAGGGCTGGCCAACTTCGTCCGCCGGACTCGGAATGTGCCGAGACTTTGCCTACCCCTCCCCGCGAGAAAAATAGGCCGCGGGCACAGCCACGGCCAAAGAAGAGCCGCCGAACCCCTCGGCGCCAAGTTCGTCCTGCGCAAAAATGCCCATGAAAGGGGTGTGCTATAGCCTTTGGGCGTGGGGCCGGCGAACTTGGTCCGCCTTCCTTGGAATGGGCCGAGACTCTGCCCACCCCCTCCCCGCCACAAAAATAGCCCACGGGCACAGCCGCGCCCAAAAAAGAGCAGGCGAACCCCTTGGCGCCTAGTTCGTCCTGTGGAAAAATGCCCAAAAAGGGGGTGGGCTATAGCCTTGAGGCGTGGGGCTGGCGCACCTCGTCCGCCGGACTGGGAATGGGCCAAGACTTTTCCCACCCCCTCCCCGCGACAAAAATAGGCCGCAGGCACAGCCGCGCCCAAAAAAGAGCTGCCGAACCCCTTGGCGCCAAGTTCGTCCTGCAGAAAAATGCCCAAAAAGTGGATGTGCTATAGCATTGGGGCGTGGGGCCGGCAAAATTCGTCCGCCGGACTCGGAATGGGCCGAGGCTATGCCCACCCCCTCCCCGCGACAAACATAGGCCGCGGGCACAGCCTCGCCCAAAAAAGAGCACCTGAACCCCTTGGCGCCAAGTTCGTCCTGCGGAAAAATGCCCAAAAAAGGGGTGTGCTATAGCCTTTGGGCGTGGGGCCGGTGAACTTTGTACGCCTTCCTCGGAATGGGCCGAGACTTTGACCACCGCCTCCCCGTGCCAAAAATAGGCCGAGGGCACAGCCGCGCCCAAAAAAGGGGTGTGCTACAGCCTTGGGGCGTGGGGCTGCCGAAGTTCGTCCGCCGGACTCGGAATGTGCCGAGACTTTGCCCACTCCCTCCCCGCGACAAAAATAGGCCGCGGACACAGCCGCTCCCAAAAAAGAGCAGCCGAACCCCTTGGCGCCAAGTTCGTCCGGCAGAAAAATGCCCAAAAAGTGGATGTGCGATAGCATTGGGGCGTGGGGCCGGCAAACTTCGTCCGCCGGACTCGGAATGGGACGAGGCTCTGCCCACCCCCTCCCCACGATAAATATAGGCCGCGGGCACAGCCTCGCCCAAAAAAGAGCAGCCGAACCCCTTGGCGCCAAGTTGATCCTGCGGAAAAATGCCCAAAAAGGGGGTGGGCTATAGCCTTGGGGCGTGGGGCTGGCGAACTTTGTCCGCCTTCCTCGGAATGGGCCAAGACTTTTCCCATCCCCTCCTCGCGGTAAAAATAGGCTTCGGGCACAGCCGCGCCCAAAAAAGAACAGTCGAACCCCTTGGCGCTAAATTCGTCCTGCGGAAAAATGCCCAAAAAAGGGGTGGGCTATAGCCTTGGGGCGTGGGGCTGGCGAACTTCGTCCGCCGGACTCGGAATGTGCCGAGACGTTGCCCACCCCATCTCCACGACAAAAATTGGCCGCGGACACAGCCGCGCCCAAAAAAGAGCAGCCGAACCCCTTGGCTCCAAGTTCATCCTGCGGAAAAATGCCTAAAAAGGGGGTGGGCTATAGCCTTGGGGCGTGGGGAAGGCGAACTTCGTCCACCGAACTCGGAATGGGCTGAAACTATTCCCACCCCCTCCCCACGACAAAAATAGGCCGCGGGCACAGCCGCGCCCAAAAAAGAGCAGCCGAACCCCTAGGCACCAAGTTCATCCTGTGGAAAATGTCCAAAAAAAGGGTGGGCTATAGCCTTGGGGCGTGGGGATGGCGAACTTCGTCCGCCGGACTCGGAATGGGCCGAGACATTGTACACCCCCTCCTCGCGAAAAAAATAGGCCGCGGGTACAGCCGCGCCGAAAAAAGAGCAGCCGAACCCCTTGGCGCCAAGTTCGTCCTGCGGAAAAATGCCCAAAAAGGAGGTGGGCTATAGCCTCGGGGCGTGGGGCTGGCGAACTTTGTCCGCCTTCCTCGGAATGGGCCGAGGCATTTTCCACCCCTCCTCGCGGTAAAAATAGGCTTCGGGCACAGCCGCGCCCAAAAAAGAGCAGCCGAACCCCTTGGCGCCAAATTCGTCCTGCGGAAAAATGCCCAAAAAAGGGGTGGGCTATAGCATTGGGGTGTGAGACGGGCGAACATCGTCCGTCTTCCTTGAAATGGGCCGAGACATTGGCCACCCCCTCCCCGTGACAAAAATAGCGCGCGGGCACGGCTGCGCCCAAAAACGAGCAGCCGAACCCCTTGGCGCCAAGTTCGTCCTGCGGAAAAAAGCCCAAAAAAGGGGTGGGCTATAGCCTAGAGGCGTGGGGCTGGCGAACTTCGTCCGCCTTCCTCGGAACGGGCCGAGAATTTGCCCACCCCCTCCCCGCGAAAAAAATAGGCCGCAGGCACAGCCGCGCCAAAAAAAGAGCAGCCGAACCCCTTGGCGCCAAGTTCATCCTGCGGAAAAATGCCCAAAAAGGGGGTGGGCAACAGCCTTGGGGCGTCGGAAAGGCGAACTTCGTCCACCGAACTCGGAATGGGCTGAAACTTTTCCCACCCCCTCCCCACGACAAAAATAGGCCGCGGGCACAGCCGCGTCCAAAAAAGAGCAGCCGAGCCCCTTGGCAGCTAGTTCGTCCTGCGGAAAATGTCCAAAAAAAGGGTGGGCTATGGCCTCGGAGCGTGTGGCTGGCGAACTTCGTCCGCCGGACTCGGAATGTGCCGAGACTTTGCCCTCCCCCTCCCCGCGACAAAAATAGGCCGCGGGCGCAGCCGCACCCAAAAAAGAGCAGCCGAACACCTTGGCGCCAAGTTCGTCCTGCGGAAAAATGCCCAAAAAAGGGGTGTCCCATAGCCTTGGGGCGTGGGGCTGGCGAACTTTGTCCGCCGGGATCGGAATGGGCCGAGACTTTGCCCACCCCCTCCTCGCAAAAAAAAAAAGGCCGAGTGCACAGCCGCGCCAAAAAAAGAGAAGCCGAACCCCTTGACGTCAAGTTCGTCCTGCGGAAAAATGCCCAAAAAGGGAGTGGGCTATAGCCTTGGGGCGTGGGGCTGGCGAACTTTGTCCGCCTTCCTCGGAATGGGCCGTGACTTTTCCCACCCCATCCTCGCGGTAAAAATAGGCTTCGGGCACAGCCGCACCCAAAAAAGAGCAGCTGAACCCCTTGGCGCCAAATTCGTCCTGCGGAAAAATGCCCAAAAAAGGGGTGGGCTATTGCCTTGGGGCGTGGGGCTGGAGAACTTCGTCCGCCGGGCTCGGAATGTGTCGAGACGTTACCCACCCCCTCCCCGCGACAAAAATAGGCCGCGGGCAGAGCCGCGAACAAAAAGAGCAGCCGAACCCCTTGGCGCCAAGTTCGTCCTGCGGAAAAATGCCCAAAAAGGGGGTGGGCGAACTTCGTCCGCCGGGCTCGGAATGGGCCGAGACTTTTCCCATCCCCTCCTCGCGGTAAAAATAGGCCGCGAGCACCGCCGCGCCCAAAATAGAGGAGCCGAACCCCTTGGCGCCAAGTTCGTCCTGCGGAAAAATGCCCAAAAAAGGGGTGGGCTATAGCCTTGGGGCGTGGGGCTGGCGAACTTCGTCCGCCGGACTCGGAATGTGCCGAGACGTTGCCCACCCCATCTCCACGACAAAAATAGGCCGCGGGCACAGCCGCGCCCAAAAAAGAGCAGCCGAACCCCTTGGCGCCAAGTTCATCCTGCGGAAAAATGCCCAAAAAGGGGGTGGGCTATAGCCTTGGGGCGTGGGGAAGGCGAACTTCGTCCACCGAACTCGGAATGGGCTGAAACTTTTCCCACCCCCTCCCCACGACAAAAATAGGCCGCGGGCACAGCCGCGCCCAAAAAAGAGAAGCCGAACCCCTAGGCACCAAGTTCGTCCTGTGGAAAATGTCCAAAAAAAGGATGGGCTATAGCCTTGGGGCGTGGGGATGGCGAACTTCGTCCGCCGGACTCGGAATGGGCCGAGACTTTGCACACCCCCTCCTCGCGAAAAAAATAGGCCGCGGGCACAGCCGCGCCGAAAAAAGAGCAGCCGAACCCCTTGGCGCCAAGTTCGTCCTGCGGAAAAATGCCCAAAAAGGAGGTGGGCTATAGCCTCGGGGCGTGGGGCTGGCGAACTTTGTCCGCCTTCCTCGGAATGGGCCGAGGCGTTTTCCACCCCTCCTCGCGGTAAAAATAGGCTTCGGGCACAGCCGCGCCGAAAAAAGATCAGCCGAACCCCTTGGCGCCAAATTCGTCCTGCGGAAAAATGCCCAAAAAAGGGGTGGGCTATAGCCTTGGGGCGTGGGGATGGCGAACTTCGTCCGCCGTACTCGGAATGGGCCGAGACGTTGGCCACCCCATCCCCACGGCAAAAATAGGCCGCGGGCACAGCCGCGCCGAAAAAAGAGCAGCCGAACCCCTTGGCGCCAAGTTCGTCCTGCGGAAAAATGCCCAAAAAGGAGGTGGGCTATAGCCTCGGGGCGTGGGGCTGGCGAACTTTGTCCGCCTTCCTCGGAATGGGCCGAGGCGTTTTCCACCCCTCCTCGCGGTAAAAATAGGCTGCGGGAACAGCCGCGCCCAAAAAAGAGCAGCCGAGCCCCTTGGCAGCTAGTTCGTCCTGCGGAAAATGTCCAAAAAAAGGGTGGGATATGGCCTCGGAGCGTGCGGCGGCCGAACTTCGTCCGCCGGACTCGGAATGTGCCGAGACATTGCCCTCCCCCTCCCCGCGACAAAAATAGGCCGCGGGCGCAGCCGCACCCAAAAAAGAGCAGCCGAACACCTTGGCGCCAAGTTCGTCCTGCGGAAAAATGCCCAAAAAAGGGGTGTGCCTTAGCCTTGGGGCGTGGGGCTGGCGAACTTTGTCCGCCGGGATCGGAATGGGCCGAGACTTTGCCCACCCGCTCCTCGCAAAAAAAAAAGGCCGAGTGCACAGCCGCGCCAAAAAAAGAGAAGCCGAACCCCTTGGCGTCAAGTTCGTCCTGCGGAAAAATGCCCAAAAAGGGGGTGGGCTATAGCCTTGGGGCGTGGGGCTGGCGAACTTTGTCCGCCTTCCTCGGAATGGGCCGTGACTTTTCCCACCCCATCCTCGCGGTAAAAATAGGCTTCGGGCACAGCCCCACCCAAAAAAGAGCAGCCGAACCCCTTGGCGCCAAATTCGTCCTGCGGAAAAATGCCCAAAAAAGTGGTGGGCTATTGCCTTGGGGCGTGGGGCTGGCGAACTTCGTCCGCCGGGCTCGGAATGTGTCGAGACGTTACCCACCCCCTCCCCGCGACAAAAATAGGCCGCGGGCACAGCCGCGAACAAAACGAGCAGCCGAACCCCTTGGCGCCAAGTTCGTCCTGCGGAAAAATGCCCAAAAAGGGGGTGGGCGAACTTCATCCGCCGGGCTCGGAATGGGCCGAGACTCTGCCCATCCCCTCCCCGTGACAAAAATAGGCCGCGAGCACCGCCGCGCCCAAAATAGGGGAGCCGAACCCCTTGGCGCCAAGTTCGTCCTGCGGAAAAATCCCCAAAAACGGGGTGTCCTATAGCCTTGGGGCGTGGGGCCGGCAAAGTTCGTCCGCCGGACTCGGAATAGGCCGCGACTTTGCCCACCCCCTCCCCATGACAAAAATAGGCCGCGGCCAACGCCGCGCCCAAAAAAGAGCAGCTGAACCCCTTGGCGCCAAGTTCGTTCTGTGGAAAAATGCCGAAAAAGGGGGTGGGCTATAGCCTTGGGGCGTGGGGCTGGCGAAAGTAGTCCGCCGGACTCGGAATGGGCCCAGACTTTTCCCACCCCCTCCCCGCGACAAAAATACGCCATGGGCACAGCCGCACCCAAAAAAGAGCAGCCGAACCCCTTGGCGCCAAGTTCGTCCTGCGGAAAAATGCCCAAAAAATGGGTGGGCTATAGCCTTGGGGCGTGGGGCGGGCGAACTTCGTCTGCTGGAGTCGTAATGGGCCGAGACTTTGCCCACCCCCTCCCCGCGACAAAAATAGGCCGCGGGCACAACCGCGCCCAAAAAAGAGCAGCGAAAACCCTAGGCGCCAAGTTCGTCCTGCGAAAAATGCCCAAAAAGGGAGTGGGCTACAGCCTTGCGGCGTGGGGCGGGCGAACTTCGTCCGCCGGACTAGGAATGGGCCGAGACTTTTCCCACCCCCTCCCCACGATAAAAATAGGCCGTGGGCAAAGCCACGTCCAAAAAAGAGCAGCCGAACCCCTTGGCGCCAAGTTCATCCTGCGGAAAAATGCCCAAAAAAGGGGTGGGCTATAGCCTTGGGGCGTGGGGCTGGCGAATTTCTTCCGCCTTCCCCGGAATTCGCCGAGACTTTGCCCACCCCCTCCCCGAGAAAAAAATATTCTGCAGGCACAGCCGCGCCCTAAAAAGAGCAGCCGAACCCCTTGGCGCCAAGTTCGTCCTACGCAATGATGCCCAAAAAAGGGGTGGGCTATAGCCGTGGGGCGTGGGGCTGGCCAACTTCGTCCGCCGGACTCGGAATGGGCTGAGACTTTTTCCATCCCTCCCCGCGACAAAAATCGGCCGCGGGCACAGCCGCGCCCAAATAAGAGCAGCCGAACCCCTTGCCGCCAAGTTCGTGTTGCGGAAAAATGCCCGAAAAGGGGGTGGGCCATAGCCTTGGGACGTGGGGCTGGCGAACTTCGTCTGCCGGACTCGGAATAGGCCGAGTCTTTGCCCACCCCCTCCCCGCGATAAAAATAGGCCACGGGCACGGCCGCGCCAAAAAAAGAGCAGCCGATCCCCTTGGCGCCAAGTTCGTCCGGCGGAAAAATGCCCAAAAAAGGGGTGTGCCATAGCCTTTGGGCATGGGGCCGGCGCACTTCGTCCGCCTTCCTCGGAATGGGCCGAGACTTTGCCCACCGCCTCCCCGTGCCAAAAATAGGCCGCGGGCACGGCCGCGCCAAAAAAAGAGCAGTCGAACCCCTTGGCGCCAAGTTCGTCCTACGGAAAAATGCCCAAAAAAGGGGTGGGCTATAGCCTTGGGGCGTGGGGCTGGCGAACTTCGTCCGCCGGACTCAGAATGGGCCGAGGCTTTTCCCATCCATTCCCCGCAACAAAAATAGGCCGCAGTCAAAGCCGCCCCAAAAAAGAGCAGCCGAACCCCGTGGCGCCAAGTTCGTCCTGCGGAAAAATGCCCAAAAAAGGGGTGTGCTATAGCCTTTGGGTGTGGGGCCGGCAAAGTTCATCCGCCTTCCTCGGAATGGGCCGAGACTTTTCCCACCCCCTCCCCGCACCAAAAATCGGCCGCGGGCACGGCCGCGCCTAAAAAAGAGCAGCCGAACCCCTTGGCGCCAAGTTCGTCCTGCGGAAAAATGCCCAAAAAGGGGGTGGGCTATAGCCTTGGGGCGTGGGGACGGCGAACTTCATCCGCCGGACTCGGAATGGGCCGCGGCTTTTCCCACCTCCTCCCCGCAACAAAAATAGGCCGCGGGCACAGCCGCGTCCAAAAAAGAGCAGCCGAACCCCTTGGCGCCAAGTTCGTCCTGTGGAAAAATGCCCAAAAAAGGGGTGGGCTATAACCTTGGGGCGTGGGCCGGGCGAATTTCGTCCGCCGGACTCGGAATGGACCAAGACTTTGGCCAACCCCTCCCCACGACAAAAAAAGGCCGCAGGCAGAGCCGCGCCCAAATAAGAGCAGCCGAACCCCTTGGCGCCATGTTCGTCCTGCGGAAAAACGCCCAAAAAAGGGGTGTGCTATAGCCTTCGGGCGTGGGGCTGGCAACCTTCGTCCGCCGGACTCAGAATGGGCCGAGACTTTGGCCAACCCCTCCCCACGAAAAAAATAGGCCGTGGGCACAGCCGCACCCAAAAAAGAGCAGCCGAACCCCTTGCCGACAAGTTCGTCCTGCAGAAAAATGCCGAAAAAAGGGGTGGGCTATAGCCTTGGGGCGTGGGGCAGCGCACTTCGTCCGCCGGACTCGGAATGGGTGGAGACTTTCCCAACCCCCTCCCCGCGACAAAAATAGGCCGCGGGCACAGCCGCGCCCAAAAAAGAGCAGCCGAACCCCTTGGCGCCAAGTTCGTCCTGCGGAAAAATGCCCAAAAAAGGGGTGTGCTATAGCCCTTAGGCGTGGGGCCGGCAAAGTTCATCCGCCTTCCTCAGAATGGGCCGAGACTTTGCTCACCCCCTCCCCGCTCCAAAAATAGGCCGCAGGCACAGCCGCGCCCCAAAAAGAGCAGCCGAACCCCTTGGCGCCAAGTTCGTCCTGCAGAAAAATGCCCAAAAAGGGGGTGGGCTATAGCCTTGGGGCGTGGGGCGGGCGAACTTCGTCCGCCGGACTCGGAATGGGCCGAGACATTGGCCACCCCCTCCCCGCGACAAAAATAGGCCGCGGGCACAGTTGCCCTAAAAAAGAGCAGCCGAACCCCTTGGTGCCAAGTTCTTCTGCTGAAAACTGCCCAAAAAAGAGGCGTGCTATAGCCTTCGGGCGTGGGGCCTGCAAAGTTCATCCGCCTTCCTCGGAATGGGCCGAGACTTTGCCTACCCCCTCCCCGTGCAAAAAATAGGCCGCGGGCACAGTCGCTCCCAAAAAAGAGCAGCCGAACCCCGTGGCGCCAAGTTCGTCCTGCGGAAAAATGCCCAAAAAATGGGTGGGCTATAGCCTTGGGACGTGGGGCAGGCGCACTTCGTCCGCCGGACTCCGAATCTGCCGAGACTTTGCCCACCCCCTCCACGTGATACAAATAGGCTGTGGGCACAGCCGCGCCCAAAAAGGAGCAGCCGAACCCCTTAGCGCCAAGTTCGTCCTGCGGAAAAATGCTCAAAAAAGGGGTGTGCTATAGCCTTTGGGCGTGGGGCCGGCGAAGTTCATCCGCTTTCCTTGGAATGGTCCGAGACTTTGCCCACCCCCTCCCCGCACCAAAAATAGGCCATGGGCACAGCCGCGCCCAAAAAAGAGCAGCCGAACCCCTTGGCGCCAAGTTCGTCCTGCGGAAAAATGCCCAAAAAAGGGGTGTGCTATAGCCCTTAGGCGTGGGGCCGGCAAAGTTCATCCGCCTTCCTCAGAATGGGCCGAGACTTTGCTCACCCCCTCCCCGCTCCAAAAATAGGCCGCAGGCACAGCCGCGCCCCAAAAAGAGCAGCCGAACCCCTTGGCGCCAAGTTCGTCCTGCAGAAAAATGCCCAAAAAGGGGGTGGGCTATAGCCTTGGGGCGTGGGGCGGGCGAACTTCGTCCGCCGGACTCGGAATGGGCCGAGACATTGGCCACCCCCTCCCCGCGACAAAAATAGGCCGCGGGCACAGTTGCCCTAAAAAAGAGCAGCCGAACCCCTTGGTGCCAAGTTCTTCTGCTGAAAACTGCCCAAAAAAGAGGCGTGCTATAGCCTTCGGGCGTGGGGCCTGCAAAGTTCATCCGCCTTCCTCGGAATGGGCCGAGACTTTGCCTACCCCCTCCCCGTGCAAAAAATAGGCCGCGGGCACAGTCGCTCCCAAAAAAGAGCAGCCGAACCCCGTGGCGCCAAGTTCGTCCTGCGGAAAAATGCCCAAAAAATGGGTGGGCTATAGCCTTGGGACGTGGGGCAGGCGCACTTCGTCCGCCGGACTCCGAATCTGCCGAGACTTTGCCCACCCCCTCCACGTGATACAAATAGGCTGTGGGCACAGCCGCGCCCAAAAAGGAGCAGCCGAACCCCTTAGCGCCAAGTTCGTCCTGCGGAAAAATGCTCAAAAAAGGGGTGTGCTATAGCCTTTGGGCGTGGGGCCGGCGAAGTTCATCCGCTTTCCTTGGAATGGTCCGAGACTTTGCCCACCCCCTCCCCGCACCAAAAATAGGCCATGGGCACAGCCGCGCCCAAAAAAGAGCAGCCGAACCCCTTGGCGCCAAGTTCGTCCTGCGGAAAAATGCCCAAAAAAGGGGTCTGCTATAGCCTTTGGGCGTGGCGCCGGTAAAGTTCATCCGCCTTCCTCGGAATGGGCCAAGACTTTTCCCACCCCCTCCCCGCGCTAAAAATAGGCCGCGGGCACGGCCGCGCCCAAAAAAGAGCAGCCGAACCCCTTGGCGCCAAGTTCGTCCTGCGGAAGAATGCCCAAAAAGGGGGTGGGCTATAGCCTTGGGGTGTGGGCGGGCGAATTTCGTCCGCCGGACTCAGAATGGACCGAGCCTTTGGCCACCCCCTCCCCACGCTAAAAATAGGCCGCGGGCACAGCCGCGCCCAAAAAAGTGCAGCCGAACCCTTGGCGCCAAGTTCGTCCTGCGGGAAAATGCCCAACAAAGGGGTGTGTTATCGCCTTTGGGCGTGGGGCCGGTAAAGTTCATCCGCCGGACTCGCAATGGGCCGAGACTTTGCCCACCCCCTCCCCTTGCCAAAAACCGGCCGCGGGCACAGCCGCGCCCAAAAAAGAGCTGCCGAACCCCGTGGCGCCAAGTTCGTCCTGCGGGAAAATGCCCAAAAAAGGGGTGTGCTATAGCCTTGCGGCGTGGGGCTGGCAACCTTCGTCCGCTGGACTCAGAATGGGCCGAGACTTTGGCCAACCCCTCCCCACCACAAAAATACACCGCGGACATAGCCGTACCCAAAAAAGAGCAGCCGAACCCCTTGGCGCCAGGTTCTTCCTGCAGGAAAATGCCCAACAAAGGGGTGTGTTATCGCCTTTGGGCGTGAGGCCGGCAAAGTTCATCCGCCGGACTCGGAATGGGCCGAGACTTTGCGCACCCCCTCCCCAAGCCAAAAACCGGCCGCGGGCAAAGCCGCGCCCAAAAAAGAGCTGCCGAACCCCTTGGTGCCAAGTTCATCCTGCGGGAAAAGGCCCAAAAAAGGGGTGTGTTATAGCCTCTGGGCGTGGGGCCGGCAAAGTTCATCCGCCGGACTCGGAATGGGCCAAGACTTTGCCCACCCCGTCCCCACGCTAAAAATAGGCAGCGGGCACAGCCGCGCCCAAAAAAGAGCAGTCGACGCCCTCGGCGCCAAGTTCGTCCTGCGGAAAAATGCCCAAAAAAGGGGTGTGCTATAGCCTTTGGGCGTGGGGCCGGCAAAGTTCATCCGCCAGACTCGGAATGGGCCGAGACTTTGAATACCCCCTCCCCGCGCAAAAAAGACGGCGCGGGCACAGGCGCTCCCAAAAAAGAGAAGCCGAACCCCTTGGCGCCAAGTTCGTCCTGCGGAAAAATGCCCAAAAAGGGGGTGGGCTATAGCCTTGGGGCGTGGGGCCGGCGCACTTCGTCCGCCGGACTCGGAATGGGCTGACACTATGCCCACCCCCTCCCCGCGACAAAAATAGGCCACGGGCATAGACGCGCCCAAAAAAGAGCAGCCGAACCCCTTGTCGCCAAGTTCGTCCTGCGGAAAAATGCCCAAAAAAGGGGTGTGCTATAGCCTTGGGGCGTGGGGATCGCGAACTTCGTCCGCCGGACTAAGAATGGGCCGAGACTTTGCACACCCCCTCCCCGTTACAAAAATAGGCCGCGGGCACAGCCGCGCCCAAAAAAGGGCAGCTGAACCCCTTGTCGCCAAGTTCGTCCTGCGGAAAAATGCCCAAAAAAGGGGTGGGCTATAGCCTTGGGGCGTGGGGCTGGCGAAATTCGTCCGCCGGACTCAGAATGGGGCCAGACTTTGCCCACCCCTTCGGAATGGGCCAAGACTTGGCCCGCCGTCTCCCCACGACAGAAACAGGCCGCGGGCACAACTGCGTCAATAAAAGAGCTGCCGAACCCCTTGGCGCCAAGTTCGTCCTGTAGAAAAATGCCCAAAAAAGGGGTGTGCTATAGCCTTTTGGCGTGGGGCCGGCAAAGTTCGTCCGCCTTCCTCGGAATGTGCCGAGACTTTCGCCACCCCCTCCCTGCACAAAAATAGGCCACGGGCACAGCCGCGCCCAAAAAAGTGCAGCCGAACCCCTTGGTGCCAAGTTCATCCTGCGGAAAAATGACCAAAAAAGGGGTGGGCTATATGGCCTTGGGGCGTGGGGCCGGCGAACATAGTCCCCTGGACTCGGAATGGGCCGAGACTTTTCCCACCCCCTCCCTGCGACAAAAATAGGCCGCGGGCTCAGCCGCACCCAAAATAAAGCAGCCGAACCCCTTGGCGCCAAGTTGGTCCTGCGGAAAAATGCCCAAAAAAGGGGTGGGCTATATGGCCTTGGGGCGTGGGGCCGGCGAACATCGTCCCCCGGACTCGGAATGGGCCGAGACATTCCCAACCACCTCCCCACGACAAAAATAGGCCGCGGGCACAGCCGCGCCTAATAAAGAGCTGACGAACCCCTTGGCGCCAAGTTCGACCTGCGGAAAAGTACCCAGAAAAGGGGTGTTCGATAGCCTTTGGGCGTGGGGCTGGCAAAGTTCATCCGCCTTCCTCGGAATGGGCCGAGACTTTTCCCACCCCCTCCCCGCGACAAAAATAGGCCGCGGGCTCAGCCGCGCCCAAAAAAAAGCAGCCGAACCCCTTGGCGCCAAGTTCGTCCTGCGGAAAAATGCCCAAAAAAGGGGTGGGCTATAGCCTTGGGTCGTGGGGCAGGCGAACTTCGTCCGCCGGACTCGGAATGGGCCGAGATTTTACCCACCCCCTCCCCGCGACAATAATAGGCCGCGGGCACAGCCGTACCCGAAAAAGAGCGGCCGAACCCCTTGGCGCCAAGTTCGTCCTGCGGAAAAATGCCCAAAAAAGGGGTGGGCTATAGCCTTGGGGCGTGGGGCTGGCGCACTTCGTCCGCCAGACTAAGAATGGGCCGAGACTTTGCACACCCCCTCCCCGTGACAAAAATAGGCCGCGGGCACAGCCGCGCCCAAAAAAGGGCAGCCGAACCCCTTGTCACCAAGTTCGTCCTGCGGAAAAATGCCCAAAAACGGGGTGGGCTGTATAGGCTTGGGACGTGGGGCCAGCGACCTTCGTCCGCCGGACTCGGAATGGGCCGAGACTTTTTCCACCCCCTCCCCGCGACAAAAATAGGCTGCGGACACAGCCGCGCCCAAAAAAAAGCAGCCGAACCCCTTGGCGCCAAGTTCGTCCTGCGGAAAAATGCCCAAAAAAGGGGTGGGCTATAGCCTTGGGTCGTGGGGCAGGCGAACTTCGTCCGCCGGACTCGGAATGGGCCGAGATTTTACCCACCCCCTCCCCGCGACAATAATAGGCCGCGGGCACAGCCGTACCCGAAAAAGAGCGGCCGAACCCCTTGGCGCCAAGTTCGTCCTGCGGAAAAATGCCCAAAAAAGGGGTGGGCTATAGCCTTGGGGCGTGGGGCTGGCGCACTTCGTCCGCCAGACTAAGAATGGGCCGAGACTTTGCACACCCCCTCCCCGTGACAAAAATAGGCCGCGGGCACAGCCGCGCCCAAAAAAGGGCAGCCGAACCCCTTGTCACCAAGTTCGTCCTGCGGAAAAATGCCCAAAAACGGGGTGGGCTGTATAGGCTTGGGACGTGGGGCCAGCGACCTTCGTCCGCCGGACTCGGAATGGGCCGAGACTTTTTCCAACCCCTCCCCGCGACAAAAATAGGCTGCGGACACAGCCGCGCCCAAAAAAAAGCAGCCGAACCCCTTGGCGCCAAGTTCGTCCTGCGGAAAAATGCCCAAAAAAGGGGTGGGCTATAGCCTTAGGGCGTGGGGCTGGCGAAATTCGTCCGCCGGACTCAGAATGGGGCCAGACTTTGCCTACCCCCTCGGAATGGGCCAAGACTTGGCCCGCCGTCTCCCCGCGACAGAAACAGGCCGCGGGCACAACTGCGTCAATAAAAGAGCTGCCGAACCCCTTGGCGCCAAGTTCGTCCTGTAGAAAAATGCCCAAATAAGGGGTGTGCTATAGCCTTCTGGCGTGGGGCCGGCAAAGTTAGTCCGCCTTCCTCGGAATGTGCCGAGACTTTCGCCACCCCCTCCCTGCACAAAAATAGGCCACGGGCACAGCCGCGCCCAAAAAAGTGGAGTCGAACCACTTGGCGCCAAGTTCATCCTGCGGAAAAATGACCAAAAAAGGGGTGGGCTATATGGCCTTGGGGCGTGGGGCCGGCGAACATAGTCCCCTGGACTCGGAATGGGCCGAGACTTTTCCCACCCCCTCCCTGCGACAAAAATAGGCCGCGGGCTCAGCCGCACCCAAAATAAAGCAGCCGAACCCCTTGGCGCCAAGTTGGTCCTGCGGAAAAATGCCCAAAAAAGGGGTGGGTATATGGCCTTGGGGCGTGGGGCCGGCGAACATCGTCCCCCGGACTCGGAATGGGCCGAGACTTTCCCCACCACCTTCCCGCGACAAAAATAGGCCGCGGGCACAGCCGCGCCTAATAAAGAGCTGACGAACCCCTTGGCGCCAAGTTCGACCTGCGGAAAAGTACCCAGAAAAGGGGTGTTCGATAGCCTTTGGGCGTGGGGCTGGCAAAGTTCATCCGCCTTCCTCGGAATGGGCCGAGACTTTTCCCACCCCCTCCCCGCGACAAAAATAGGCCGCGGGCTCAGCCGCGCCCAAAAAAAAGCAGCCGAACCCCTTGGCGCCAAGTTCGTCCTGCGGAAAAATGCCCAAAAAAGGGGTGGGCTATAGCCTTGGGGCGTGGGGCTGGCGAACTTCGTCCGCCGGACTCGGAATGGGCTGAGACTTTTCCCACCCCCTCCCAGCGACAAAAATAGGCCGCGGGCACAACCGCGCCCAATAAAGAGCTGCCGAACCCCTTGGCGCCAAGTTCGACCTGCGGAAAAGTACCCAGAAAAGGGGTGTTGTATAGCCTTTGGGCGTGGGGCTGGCAAAGTTCATCCGCCTTCCTCGGAATGGGCCGAGACTTTCTCCACCCCCTCCCCGCGACAGAAATAGGCCACGGGCACAGCCGGGCCCAAAAAATAGCAGCCGAACCCCTTGGCGCCAAGTCCGTTCTGCGGAAAAATGCCCAAAAAGGGGGTGGGCTATAGCCTTGGGGCGTGGGGCTGCCGAACTTCATCCGCCTTCCTTGGAATGGGCCGAGACTTTGCCCACCGCCTCCCCGCGACAAAAATAGGCCGCAGGCACAGCCGCGCCCAAAAAGGAGCTGCCGAGCCCCTTGGCGCCAAGTTCGCCGTGTGGAAAAATGCCCAAAAAAGGGGTGGGCTATAGCCTTGGGGCTTGGGGCCGGCGAACTTCATCCGCCGGACTCAGAATGGGCCGAGACATTTCCCACCCCCTCCCAGCGACAAAAATAGGCCGCGGGCACAACCGCGCCCAATAAAGAGCTGCCGAACCCCTTGGCGCCAAGTTCGACCTGCGGAAAAGTACCCAGAAAAGGGGTGTTGTATAGCCTTTGGGCGTGGGGCTGGCAAAGTTCATCCGCCTTCCTCGGAATGGGCCGAGACTTTCTCCACCCCCTCCCCGCGACAGAAATAGGCCACGGGCACAGCCGGGCCCAAAAAATAGCAGCCGAACCCCTTGGCGCCAAGTCCGTTCTGCGGAAAAATGCCCAAAAAGGGGGTGGGCTATAGCCTTGGGGCGTGGGGCTGCCGAACTTCATCCGCCTTCCTTGGAATGGGCCGAGACTTTGCCCACCGCCTCCCCGCGACAAAAATAGGCCGCAGGCACAGCCGCGCCCAAAAAGGAGCTGCCGAGCCCCTTGGCGCCAAGTTCGCCGTGTGGAAAAATGCCCAAAAAAGGGGTGGGCTATAGCCTTGGGGCGTGGGGCTGGCGAACTTCGTCCGCCGGACTCGGAATGGGCCGAGACTTTACCCACCCCCTCCCCACGAAACAAATAGGCCACGGGCACAGCCGCGCCCAAAAAAGTGCAGCCGAACCCCTTGGGGCCAAGTCCGTCCTGCGGAAAAATGCCCAAAAAGGGGGTGGGCAATAGCCTTGGGGCGTGGGGCTGGCAAACTTCGTCTGTTAGTAATATGCCCTAAAAGCCAATCGAATGGTGATTTGATTGTTTAGGAAATGATTGTATTTGAATAGCATTTTGATATTTATAAAATGGCAAAGTTATCAATATTCATATATTAATTTAATGAATATAGTCCAAGAAGTAAAATAGTTAAGGAACACATTCTCGAGTATGTCGAGAATATGAAACGTGTATCCTTTGTACTATACTTCTAAAATAGTTCCTAGTGGTGGATTTATGATTGGACATTATAAATTCCTATAAACACTAGTATGTGTTATGACTCCTTATGGTATGTGATACTAAGATGGATGGTGAGTTTCATATCATTGACATGAGATGTCAAGTCAAACACATAGGTACTTGTTAAGAGAACGAGTTTACTGAACTTGACCGAATATAGTAAGTCATATGGTCGTGAGTGTTAATGGCTTATTATACATTGTAACAGACACTATGTTTAGTAATGGTCTTTAGACCTGAGGCATAACAGATGTCTTATACATAGACATCTCTGATATGTGAATGCATAACGATTGATTCCTAATCACGGAAGAGATCTAGCAATAGCTGTCATGGTTGGCTATGTATGAAGACAAGTTGATGGCCAATATGGAATTCATCACTTTGTAATATACAAAAAGGATGTCCTTATGAGATAATATGAATTGGCATGAGAAATCCTTGGCCAAGGTGAAATATATTTGAAGGAGTTCAAATTATATTATCATGTCAAGTTCATTTATATTTATTTTGAGATAAAGCACAACTGCTTAACATAATAAACCATAAGCTGTGTTTTTCTCTGGACATGGATGATGAAGAGACCAAGACATAGAGATACAATGGAATAGGTTCTATAGATCCAACAATTCTTGTTATTTGGATAGTCGTGATATACTGCTAGGTGTCACTCATGACTTGTAGAAACCTTATGATCAATATTGGTAAAGCGTATTACCAATGCATCTTAAGGTCATTAGAAAGGTTCTAATTGATGACTAAAGAGTTTAGCATCATTTAATGAATAAAGAGTTATCATTAAAATAGTTCTACTACCTTATAACTAAGAACCTAAAAGGTCACACACAATATAGAAATGAAAAAGGAGTTACTAGAAAATGAGAAGTTAGATTTCCTAATTTTAGGAAAATCAATATTTATATTATAATTCATTGAGAATGAATATAAATATAAATACATCTTAAATATGATTTAAGATAGAAATTTAGATGTTCCATAAATAGTTTAAGGAACAAAATAAATTTCATAAATCCTCAATTAAACATTATGGAATGTCGAGCACGTAAAATGACCGTTTTGGACATGTTCGGGTTCATATATGATTATGGACTTCTAGACCAATTTTGGGTTTAGAATTATGGGCTTTTATTGGATCCAATATGGATTAAGAGAAAGCATTGCAACATGTCACAAGAGAAGCCCACATTTAACCATTTGATGTGATCAAAATGGGGTTAAATAATTAATTCCGAAATTAATTAATTTAGCTATTTATTTATTTAGTTAAATAAATTTATTAAAGTGATGGGATCACTTTCAATAAATAATGGCTAAGTGGGTGGGTCTAGCACATGATAATGTTTGGTGCCATTATTAGAGATAATGGGGCTTTATTTGGTGGATGGAATCAAATGAGCTAGCACTCATGTTTCTTCATTATCTCTCTCATTTCTTAATGAAATTTAGAGATTCCAAATCCTCTGAACTCCTAGAACATTTCTAAGTGTGGACTGATTAGAGGCATCACAATTGGGGTGCTTAAAGGATCTCAGATCGTGGCAAAACAGAAGCTGTTCGTGCAGAGCTGTTTTTCTGGACAGTGTTCGGAGCTTGCTGTTTTCAGTCGTTTTCTCCCACTTCACGAAGTTGTTTTCGAAACTGCAAGTGAGGTAATTAAACTTCAATCTTTCCTCTTGATTTTAGTTTTTGAATGAAGTCGATCCGAGGTTTCTAGAGCTTCCGCCATCTGTTTTAATTTTACTGCGCAAAAGTTGCGTTTTTAGGAACCTCAAGGACAAATGTTGTCCTTCAAGTGGTATCAGAGCCATCTTCATTCAATTTCGAATTTTTGAAGCATGATTTATGTTATTTCCATTTATAATAGCATGAAGGATGATCATGGAAAGACCTAGATATATTTATGTCATGTGATGATTGAATATATGCATGATTGAATGAGCTATTGATTCATTTGTTGATTTGGCCGATTTCTAAAGGCTTAAATGGTTGTAATATTTTTAAATAGGGACTTGCATGTTCCTCCTTCTATTAAGATCTGATTGTATCCCATTACCCCTGAGATTTGTACCCCAATTCTTCTAAATATGTAATTACTACAAAGTGAGATGATTGCCAAAGGAGGGACGGCGTATTTACGGTGCGTTGGACGATTGGAGCAAGAAGACTTCATGGATTGTTGCAGCACTTTCAATGTAATTTTGGCCTTTCAAATAGAAATTAATATTTGTAATAATTTGAGGCATAAGATGTCTCATAGTCATTATTGTTTGCTTGATACCTAGGTGGACCTTAAAACCAATTTTGGCTCAAATTGGTTTTATTAGAAAATTCCATGATCATCCTTGGTTGGTTTGTCTATAATATGCATGAGATGTATATTAGGGTGCTTAGACATATTTGAATATTGTAAATGGAATAACATGCTAAAAAGTGAGACCATAATAATGCCCAAATACTCCCTTATTGAATATACATAATTATTGTTAAGTTGTAATGATGGATATTGAGAATATTCATCATGGCCTACTAATACCAATGGAATATTTAAAATATTTTATGCTTGGGCTAGTCGACATGGATACATGGGCTACTCATTCATTAAAATGTTGAAAATAAACCATATATCATAAGATGATGCATAATTCATACATTAAGCTACCAAGAACTGTTAGGTGAGGTTAGTAAGATGTTTTGAAAATGTGCAAGGGTATTAGGGTAAACTTAACTAAATCATTTATACCAAGAACTGTTAGGTGAGGTACTAATGATTTAGAGGCCGAAGGATAATCGGTACATGCATGAGATGCATTTGGTAAAGAGTTACCTACTCATTATAATAAGTAAGCCAAGAACTGTTAGGTGAGGTAAACTTATGCTAATGAGAATCCGATTCCTACTAGAAACTTTTACCAATGAGAGTTTCCGTTTCTTACGTATGGGAGTGTAATGAAATGATAAAATAGTGGGAGGTACTATTTGATTTAAAGACCAAAATCAAATAGATTATAATAAAATGCTAATAATTTAATTTAATATTTTCTGCAGAAATATTTAATAATGAATAATCCGCTAGCACGAATTCTGGAAAACTACCGTTTGACGGGATCCAATTATGTTGATTGGTTAAGGAATTTAAGAATTGTTCTTAATTATGAGAAAATTAGCTATGTTCTTGATACACCTAAGCCAAATGAAATTCCTGAGGGAGCAAGTGAGGAAGAACGTGTCACTTATCAGAAGTGGCAAGATGATGACCTCACTGCTAAAAGCTATATATTGGCATCGATGTCCAATGAGCTACAAAGGCAACATGAAAATATGCCTGATGCAAGTTCCATGATACTTCATCTACAAGAGTTGTATAGTGAACAAAGCAGAACAGTTAGATATGAGATATCTAAGAAACTGTTTAGAATGAGAATGACTGAAGGATCGGTCAATGAGCATGTACTCAAAATGATTGATTACATAGAGCAGCTGGAAGCTCTTAATTTCTCAATGGATGGGGAATTAGCTATCGATCTTATCCTACAATCCTTGCCAGACTCATTCTCTCAATTTATCATGAATTTTAACATGAATAAAATTGAGTGCAGTCTTGCTGAACTGCTAAAGATGCTTAATACTGCTGAAACTTGCATAAAGAAGCCAAAAGATGTTATGGCTATAGAAGGACCCTCAACTAAAAAGGGTAAAAAGAAAAAGTTTCAACCCAAGGCTAAAGGTGGGATTAAGAAGGGGAAAGCTAATAAGCCCAATGACAAGGGAAAATGTTTCCATTGCGGTAAGGATGGGCATTGGAAGAGGAATTGCAAAGCTTACCTCAACAGCTTGAAAGTCAAGCCTAAAGAGAATCCTTGTGAAGGTATGCTCATTATTGAAACTAATATTTCAATTATTCAATCTACTTCTTGGATTTTAGATTCTGCTGCAACCGCACATATTTGTATGTCAATGCAGGATCTGAAAGGAAGTAGAAGGCTTAAACAAGGAGAAATGTCTCTTAGAGTGGGAAATGGAGCAATGGTTGCTGCCTCAGCTATAGGGACATTTTTCTTAAAAATGACATCTGGGCATGTTATAAGTTTGAATGATTGTTTATTTGTTCCTTCTGCTGTAAGGAACATAGTTTCAATTTCATGTTTATGCAAAGACAATTATGAATTTTATTTTAGAAATAAAATTTGTAATATTTATTATGAGAATAAATATGTTGCACATGGTACTTTAGATAATGATCTTTATGTACTAAACATGAAAGAAAATAATGAGCATGTTGTGAATGTAAATACCATAACACATAAACGTGAAAGAGAAGAAATAAACCCCAAATATAAGTGGCATTTAAGGCTAGGTCATATTGGAGAAGATAGAGTCACAAAATTGGCTAAAGATGGACTAATCGGTCCATTTGGTTTAGAACCTTATCCAACTTGTGAATCATGTCTTCAAGGAAAAATGACCAGGGCACCCTTCGTTGGACGAAGTACAAGAGCCACTGATATACTTGAACTTATACATACTGATGTATGTGGGCCATTTAATGAAATGGCAAGGGGTGGATATTACTACTTCATAACTTTTATCGACGATCACTCAAGGTATTGTTCAGTATACTTAATGAAGTATAAATCTGAAGCCTTTGAAAAGTTCAAAGAATACCGAAATGAAGTAGAGAAACAGACTGGAAAATTTATTAAAACCCTACGATCAGATCGAGGTGGTGAATATCTCAGTGGAGAATTCCAGTCTTACCTTAAAGAAAATGGTATTGTTTCACAATGGACACCTCCAGGTACACCAGAGCTTAATGGAGTATCTGAGAGGAGAAATCGCACACTGTTAGACATGGTGCGATCAATGGTGAGTTATACAGACTTACCAATTTCTCTTTGGGGATATGCTCTCCTTACTGCAACATATGTACTAAACAGAGTACCTTCCAAGTCTGTACCTAAAATACCATATGAGATATGGTATGGTAAACAACCAAGCCTAAATCATCTTAGGATTTGGGGATGTCCTGCTTTTATCAAGAGACTCAAGAGTGAGAAACTTGAAGCTAAAGCGGATAGTGGGAGGTTCATTGGATACCCAAAGGAAACTTTGGGTTATTACTTTTACATCCAATCTGATCAAAGGGTATTGGTCAGTAGAAATGCCATATTTCTTGAAAAAGAGTTTATTCAAGAAGGTGGGCAAGGAAGAAAATTAGAATTTATTGAGAATTCTAATGAGGATAAATCCAATGAAGAGCCTGTTCAAGTACAAACACAAGGAACACAACAACTCCGTAGATCTAGTAGGATAATTCACCCACCAGAAAGATATGGTTTTCTTCATCAGATGAATGATCTATTCTTTTTGGGTGATACGGATCATAGAGATGATCCTACTAGTTACGAAGAGGCAATATCAGATATTGACTCTAAGAAATGGCTTGAAGCCATGGATTTAGAGATGGACTCTATGAGAACCAACCAAGTCTGGACTCTAGTGGATCCACCCGAAGGTATTGTACCTATTGGATGCAAGTGGATCTTCAAGAGGAAGATAGGCTTAGATGGAAAGGTAGAGACCTATAAAGCAAGGTTGGTAGCTAAAGGTTATCGTCAAATACAAGGAATTGACTATGAGGAAACCTTTTCACCAGTAGCCATGCTAAAGTCCATCAGAATCTTATTGGCTATAGCAGCATATTATGACTATGAGATTTGGCAAATGGATGTCAAAACTGCATTTCTTAATGGATACATTGAGGAAGATATCTATATGATGCAACCTTGTGGTTTTGAATCTAAGACAAATCCTCATAAAGTATGCAAGCTAAAAAGGTCCATTTATGGGCTAAAACAAGCTTCCAGGAGTTGGAACATCCGATTCGATGATGCAATCAAATCATTTGGTTTCATCAAGAATGAGGATGAACCATGTGTTTACAAAAGGGTCAGTGGGAGTGCAATAACTTTCCTTGTGCTATATGTAGATGACATATTGCTTATAGGAAATGACATTGGACAAATGTCTTCTGTCAAAATTTGGCTTTCTCAAAACTTCTCCATGAAAGACCTAGGAGATGCAATGTATATCTTGGGAATCAGGATTTATAGAGATAGATCCAGAAGATTAATAGGTCTATGTCAAGCTAAGTACATAGAAAAGATATTAAAGAAATTTAATATGTGGGATTCCAAAAGGGGTTTTATACCCTTCAGACATGGAATTCATCTCTCTAAAAGCATGAGTCCTAAAACTTATGATGAGAGAGAGCGTATGAATAAGATTCCATATGCTTCCGCAATTGGAAGTCTTATGTACGCTATGCTATGTACTAGACCGGATATAGCTCATGCAGTGAGTGTCACTAGCAGATACCAGAGTAATCCGGGTGAGGAACATTGGACCGCAGTTAAGAATATCTTTAAGTACTTAAGAAGAACTAAAGATTTGTTCTTAACATATGGAGAGGGTGAGCTAAAAATTGAAGGCTTCACAGATTCAGATTTCCAGTCAGATGTAGATGACAGAAAATCTACATCAGGATTTGTATTCACTATCAATGGTGGAGCAGTAAGCTGGAAAAGTTCCAAGCAAGCAACTACTGCAGATTCTACCACTGAAGCGGAATATATAGCTGCATCAGATGCCGCAAAAGAAGCTGTTTGGATACGGAAGTTTATTCAACAACTTGGAGTGGTTCCAACCATTGCGTTGCCAATATCATTATATTGTGACAACAATGGAGCTATAGCACAAGCTAAGGAACCAAGGTCTCACCAGAAGTCCAAACACATTGAGAGAAGATATCACATTATCAGAGAAATCATTGGAAGGAGTGATATCACTATGCAGAAAGTAGCCTCCGCTGATAACAATGCGGATCCTCTTACTAAAGCACTCACTCAACAGCAATTAGATCGTCATGTTGAGAAGATGGGTATGAGATACCATAGCGATTGGCTTTAGTGCAAGTGGGAGATTGTTAGTAATATGCCCTAAAAGCCAATCGAATGGTGATTTGATTGTTTAGGAAATGATTGTATTTGAATAGCATTTTGATATTTATAAAATGGCAAAGTTATCAATATTCATATATTAATTTAATGAATATAGTCCAAGAAGTAAAATAGTTAAGGAACACATTCTCGAGTATGTCGAGAATATGAAACGTGTATCCTTTGTACTATACTTCTAAAATAGTTTCTAGTGGTGGATTTATGATTGGACATTATAAATTCCTATAAACACTAGTATGTGTTATGACTCCTTATGGTATGTGATACTAAGATGGATGGTGAGTTTCATATCATTGACATGAGATGTCAAGTCAAACACATAGGTACTTGTTAAGAGAACGAGTTTACTGAACTTGACCGAATATAGTAAGTCATATGGTCGTGAGTGTTAATGGCTTATTATACATTGTAACAGACACTATGTTTAGTAATGGTCTTTAGACCTGAGGCATAACAGATGTCTTATACATAGACATCTCTGATATGTGAATGCATAACGATTGATTCCTAATCACGGAAGAGATCTAGCAATAGCTGTCATGGTTGGCTATGTATGAAGACAAGTTGATGGCCAATATGGAATTCATCACTTTGTAATATACAAAAAGGATGTCCTTATGAGATAATATGAATTGGCATGAGAAATCCTTGGCCAAGGTGAAATATATTTGAAGGAGTTCAAATTATATTATCATGTCAAGTTCATTTATATTTATTTTGAGATAAAGCACAACTGCTTAACATAATAAACCATAAGCTGTGTTTTTCTCTGGACATGGATGATGAAGAGACCAAGACATAGAGATACAATGGAATAGGTTCTATAGATCCAACAATTCTTGTTATTTGGATAGTCGTGATATACTGCTAGGTGTCACTCATGACTTGTAGAAACCTTATGATCAATATTGGTAAAGCGTATTACCAATGCATCTTAAGGTCATTAGAAAGGTTCTAATTGATGACTAAAGAGTTTAGCATCATTTAATGAATAAAGAGTTATCATTAAAATAGTTCTACTACCTTATAACTAAGAACCTAAAAGGTCACACACAATATAGAAATGAAAAAGGAGTTACTAGAAAATGAGAAGTTAGATTTCCTAATTTTAGGAAAATCAATATTTATATTATAATTCATTGAGAATGAATATAAATATAAATACATCTTAAATATGATTTAAGATAGAAATTTAGATGTTCCATAAATAGTTTAAGGAACAAAATAAATTTCATAAATCCTCAATTAAACATTATGGAATGTCGAGCACGTAAAATGACCGTTTTGGACATGTTCGGGTTCATATATGATTATGGACTTCTAGACCAATTTTGGGTTTAGAATTATGGGCTTTTATTGGATCCAATATGGATTAAGAGAAAGCATTGCAACATGTCACAAGAGAAGCCCACATTTAACCATTTGATGTGATCAAAATGGGGTTAAATAATTAATTCCGAAATTAATTAATTTAGCTATTTATTTATTTAGTTAAATAAATTTATTAAAGTGATGGGATCACTTTCAATAAATAATGGCTAAGTGGGTGGGTTTAGCACATGATAATGTTTGGTGCCATTATTAGAGATAATGGGGCTTTATTTGGTGGATGGAATCAAATGAGCTAGCACTCATGTTTCTTCATTATCTCTCTCATTTCTTAATGAAATTTCGAGATTCCAAATCCTCTGAACTCCTAGAACATTTCTAAGTGTGGACTGATTAGAGGCATCACAATTGGGGTGCTTAAAGGATCTCAGATCGTGGCAAAACAGAAGCTGTTCGTGCAGAGCTGTTTTTCTGGACAGTGTTCGGAGCTTGCTGTTTTCAGTCGTTTTCTCCCACTTCACGAAGTTGTTTTCGAAACTGCAAGTGAGGTAATTAAACTTCAATCTTTCCTCTTGATTTTAGTTTTTGAATGAAGTCGATCCGAGGTTTCTAGAGCTTCCGCCATCTGTTTTAATTTTACTGCGCAAAAGTTGCGTTTTTAGGAACCTCAAGGACAAATGTTGTCCTTCATCGTCTGCCTTCCTCGGAATGGGCCAAGACTTTGCTCGCCGCCTCCCCGCGAGAGAAATAGGCCGCGGGCACAACCGCGTCCAAAAAAGAGCTGCCGAACCCCTTGGCGCCAAGTTCGTCCTGTAGAAAAATTCCCAAAAAAGGGGTGTGCTATAGCCTTTCGGCGTGGGGCCGGCCAAGTTCATCCGCCTTCCTCGGAATGGGCCGAGACTTTTGCCACCCCCTCCCTGCACAAAAATAGGCCGCGGGCACAGCCGCGCCCAAAAAAAGGGCAGCCGAAACCCTTGGCGCCAAGTTCGTTCTGCGGAAAAATGCCCAAAAAGGGGGTGGGCAATAGCCTTGGGGCGTGGGGCTGGCGAACTTCGTCCGCCGGACTCCGAATGGGCCGAGACTTTGCCCATCCCCTCCCCGTGACAAAAATAGGCCGCGGGATCAGCCGCGCCCACAAAAGGGCAGCCGAACCCGTGGCGCCAAGTTCGTCCTGCGGAAAAATGCCCAAAAAGGGGGTGGGCTATAACCTTGGGACTTGGGGCTGGCGAACTTCATCCGCCGGACTCCGAATGGGCCGAGACTTTGCCTACCCGCTCCCCGTGGCAAAAATAGGCCGCAGGATCAGCCGCGCCCAAAAAAGAGCAGCCGAACCCCTTGGCACCAAGTTCGTCCTGCGGAAAAATGCCCAAAAAGGGGGTGGGCTATAGCCTTAGGGCGTGGGGCTGGCGAACTTCGTCTGCCGGACTTGCAGTGGGCCGAGACTTTACCCACCCCCTCCCCGCGACAAAAAATAGGCCGCGGGCCCAGCCGCGCCCAAAAAAGAGCAGCCGAACCCCTTGGCGCCAAGTTAGTCCTGCGGAAAAATGCCCAAAAAGGGGGTGGGCTATAGCCTTGGGGCGTGGGGCTGGCAAACTTCGTCCGCCTTCCTCGGAATGGGCCAAGACTTAGCCCGCCGCCTCCCCGCGACAGAAATAGGCTGCGGGCACAACCGCGTCCAATAAAGAGCTGCCGAACCCCTTGGCGCCAAGTTCGTCCTGTAGAAAAATTCCCAAAAAAGGGGTGTGCTATAGCCTTTCGGCGTGGGGCCGGCCAAGTTCATCAGCCTTCCTCGGAATGGGCCGAGACTTTCGCCACCCCCTCCCTGCACACAAATAGGCCGCGGGCACAGCCGCGCCCTAAAAAAGGGCAGCCGAACCCCTTGGCGCCAAGTTCGTTCTGCAGAAAAATGCCCAAAAAGGGGGTGGGCAGTAGCCTTGGGGCATGGGGCTGGCGAACTTCGTCCGCCGGAGTCGGAATGGGCCGAGACTTTGCCCACCCCCTCCCCGCGACAAAAATAGGCCGCGGGCACAGCCGCGTCCAAAACAGAGCAGTCGAACCCCCTGGCGCCAAGTTCGTCCTCCAGAAAAATGACTAAAAAAGTGGTGTGCTATAGCCTTGGGGCGTGGGGCTGCATGAGTTCGTCCGCCGGACTCGGAATGGGCCGAGACATCGACCACCCCCTCCGCGCGCAAAAAATAGGCCGTGGGCACAGCCGCGCCCAAAAAAGAGCTGCCGAACACCTTGGCGTCATGTTTGCCCTGCGGAAAAATTCTCCAAAAAGGGGTGTGCTATAGCCTTGGGGCGTGGGGCTGCAGAAGTTCGTCCGCCGGACTCGGAATGGGCGGAGACTTTTCCCACCCCCTCCCCGCGGCAAAAATAAGCCGCGGGCACAGCCGCGCCCAAAAAAGAGCGGCCGAACCCTTTGGCGCCAAGTTCGTCCTGCGGAAAAATGCCCAAAAAAGGGGTGGGCTATAGCCTTGGGTCGTGGGGCTGGCGCACTTCGTCCGCCAGACTTGGAATGTGCCAAGACTTTGCCCACCCCCTCCCTGTGAAAAACATAGGCCGCGGGCACAGCCGCGCCGAAAAAAAAGCAGCCGAACCCCTTGTCGCCAAGTTCGTCCTGCGGAAAAATGCCCAAAAAAGGGGTGTGCTATAGCCTTGGGGCGTGGGGCTCGCGAACTTCGTCCGGCGGACTAAGAATGGGCCGAGACTTTGCACACCCCCTCCCCGTGACAAAAATAGGCCGCGGGCACAGCCGCGCCCAAAAAAGGGCAGCCGAACCCCTTGTCGCCAAGTTCGTCCTGCGGAAAAATGCCCAAAAACGGGGTGGGCTGTATAGGCTTGGGACGTGGGGCCAGCGACCTTCGCCCGCCGGACTCGGAATGGGCCGAGACTTTTCCCACCCCCTCCCCGTGACAAAAATAGGCTGCGGACACAGCCGCGCCCAAAAAAAAGCAGCCGAACCCCTTGGCGCCAAGTTCGTCCTGCGGAAAAATGCCCAAAAAAGGGGTGGGCTATAGCCTTGGGGCGTGGGGCTGGCGAAATTCGTCCGCCGGACTCAGAATGGGGCCAGACTTTGCCCACCCCCTCGGAATGGGCCAAGACTTGGCCCGCCATCTCCCCGCGACAGAAACAGGCCGCGGGCACAACTGCGTCAATAAAAGAGCTGCCGAACCCCTTGGCGCCAAGTTCGTCCTGTAGAAAAATGCCCAAAAAAGGGGTGTGCTATAGCCTTTTGGCGTGGGGCCTGCAAAGTTCGTCCGCCTTCCTCGGAATGTGCCGAGACTTTCGCCACCCCCTCCCTGCACAAAAATAGGCCACGGGCACAGCCGCGCCCAAAAAAGTGCAGCCGAACCCCTTGGCGCCAAGTTCGTCCTGCGGAAAAATGCCCAAAAAAGGGGGTGGGCTACAGCCTTGGGGCGTGGGGCAGGCGAACTTCGTCCGCCGGACTCGGAATGGGCCGAGATTTTACCCACCCCCTCCCCGCGACAATAATAGGCCGCGGGCACAGCCGTGCCCGAAAAAGAGCAGCCGAACCCCTTGGCGCCAAGTTCGTCCTGCGGAAAAATGCCCAAAAAAGGGTTGTGCTATAGCCTCGGGGCGTGGGGCTGCCGAAGTTCGTCCGCCGGACTCAAAACGGACCGAGACTTCTCCCACCCCTCCCAGAGACAAAAATAGGCCATGGGCACAGCCGACCCTAAAAAAGAGCAGTCGAACCTCTTGGCGCCAAGTTCGTCCTGCGGAAAAATACGCAAAAAAGGGGTGGGCTATAGCCTTGGGGCGTGGGGCTGACGAACTTGGTCCGCCGGACTCCGAATGTGCCGAGACTTTGCCCACCCCCTCCCCGCAATAAAAAAAGGCCGCGGGCACAGCCGCGCCCAAAAAAGAGCAGCCGAACCACTTGGCGCCAAGTTCGTCCTGCGGAAAAATGCCCAAAAAAGGGGTGTGCTGTAGCCTCGGGGCGTGGGGCTGCCGAAGTTCGTCCGACGGACTCAGAACGGGCCGAGACTTTTCCCACCCCCTCCCAGGGACAAAATTAGGCCGCGGGCACAGCTGACCACAAAAAAGAGCAGACGAACCCCTTGGCGCCAAGTTCGTCCTGCGGAAAAATACCCAAAAATGGGGTGGACTTTAGCCTTGGGGCTTGGGGTCGGCAAAGTTCATCCGCCTTCCTCGGAATAGGCTGAGACTTTGTCCACCTGCTCCCCGCGCCAAAAATAGGCCCGCGCCCAAAAAAGAGCAGCCGACCCCTTGGCGCCAAGTTCGTCCTGCGGAAAAATGCCCAAAAAAGGGGTGGGCTATAGCCTCGGGGCGTGGGGCGGGCGAACTTCGTCCGCCGGACTCGGAATGGGCCGAGCCTTTGCCCACCCCTTCCCCACGGCAAAAATAGGCCGCGGGCACAGCCGCCCCCAAAAAAGAGCAGCCGAACCCCTTGACGCCATGTCCGTCCTGAGGAAAAATGCCCAAAAAAGGGGTGGGCTATAGCCTTGGGGCGTGGGGCAGGCGATCTTTGTCCGCCTTCCTCGGAATGGGCCCAGACTTTGTCCACCCGCTCCCAGAACCAAAAATAGGCCGCGGGCAGAGCCGCGCCCAAAAAATAGCAGCCGAACCCCTTGGCACCAAGTTCGTCCTGCGGAAAAATGCCCAAAAAAGGGGTGTGCTATAGCCTCGGGACGTGGGGCTGCTGAAGTTCCTCTGCCGGACTCAGAGTGGACCGAGACTTTTCCCACCCCCTCCCCGCGACAAAAATAGGCTGCGGGCACAGCCGCGCCCAAAAAAGAGCAGCCGAACCCCTTGGCGCCAAGTTCGTCCTGCGGAAAAACTGCCCAAAAAAGGGGTGTCCTATAGCCTTCGGGCGTGGGGCCGGCAAAGTTCATCCGCCTTCCTCGGAATGGGCCCAGACTTTGTCCACCCGCTCCCCGCACCCAAAATAGGCCGCGGACGGAGCCGCGCCCAAAAAATAGCAGCCGAATCCCTTGGCACCAAGTTCGTCCTGCGGAAAAATGCCCAAAAAAGGGGTGGGCTATAGCCTTGGAGCGTGGGGCGGGCGCACTTCGTCCGCCATCCCCGGAATCAGCTGAGACTTTGTCCACCTGCTCCCCGAGCCAAAAATAGGCCCGCGCCCAAAAAAGAGCAGCCGAACCCCTGGGCGCCAACTTCGTCCAGCAGAAAAATTCCCAAAAAAGGGGTGGGCTATAGCCTTAGGGCGTGGGGCAGGCGAACTTCGTCCGCCGGACTCGGAATGAGCCGAGAGTTTGCCCACCCCCTCCCCACGACAAAAATAGGCTGCGGGCACAGCCGCGCCCAAAAAAGAGCAGCCGAACCCCTTGGCGCCATGTTCGTCCTGCGGAAAAATACCTAAAAAAGGGGTGTCCTATAGCCTTCGGGCGTGGGGCCGGCAAAGTTCATCCGCCTTCCTCGGAATGGGCCTAGACTTTGTCCACCCGCTCCCCGCACCAAAAATAGGCCGCGGGCAGAGCCGCGCCCAAAAAATAGCAGCCGAACCCCTTGGCACCAACTTCGTCCTGCGGAAAAATGCCCAAAAAAGGGGTGGGCTATAGCCTTGGGGCGTGGGGCTGGCGAACTTCGTCTGCCATCCCCGGAATCGGCCGAGACTTTGTCCACCTGCTCCCCGAGCCAAAAATAGGCCCGCGCCCAAAAAAGAGCAGCCGAACCCCTGGGCGCCAACTTCGTCCAGCAGAAAAATTCCCAAAAAAGGGGTGGGCTATAGCCTTGGGGCGTGGGGCAGGCGAACTTCGTCCGCCGGACTCGGAATGAGCCGAGAGTTTGCCCACCCCCTCCCCACGACAAAAATAGGCCGCGGGCAATGCCGCGTCCAAAAAAAGGCAGCCGAACCCCTTGGCGCCAAGTTCATCCTGCGGAAAAATGCCCAAAAAAGGGGTGTGCTATAGCCTCGGGACGTGGGGCTGCCGAAGTTCCTCCGCCGGACTCAGAGTGGGCCGAGACTTTGCCCACCCCCTCCCCGCGACAAAAAGAGGCTGCGGGCACAGCCGCGCCCAAAAAAGAGCAGCCGAACCCCTTGGCGCCATGTTCGTCCTGCGGAAAAATACCCAAAAAAGGGGTGTCCTATAGCCTTCGGGCGTGGGGCCGGCAAAGTTCATCCGCCTTCCTCAGAATGGGCCTAGACTTTGTCCACCCTCTCCCCGCACCAAAAATAGGCCGCGGGCAGAGCCGCGCCCAAAAAATAGCAGCCGAACCCCTTGGCACCAAGTTCGTCCTGCGGAAAAATGCCCAAAAACGGGGTGGGCTATAGCCTTGGGGCGTGGGGCTGGCGGACATCGTCCGCCATCCCCGGAATCGGCCGAGACTTTGTCCACCTGCTCCCTGAGCCAAAAATAGGCCCGCGCCCAAAAAAGAGCAGCCGAACCCCTGGGCGCCAACTTCGTCCAGCAGAAAAATTCCCAAAAAAGGGGTGGGCTATAGCCTTGGGGCGTGGGGCAGGCGAACTTCGTCCGCCGGACTCGGAATGAGCCGAGAGTTTGCCCACCCCCTCCCCACGACAAAAATAGGCCGCGGGCAATGCCGCGTCCAAAAAAAGGCAGCCGAACCCCTTGGCGCCAAGTTCATCCTGCGGAAAAATGCCCAAAAAAGGGGTGTGCTGTAGCCTTTGGGCGTGGGGCCGGCGAACTTCGTCCGCCATCCCCGGAATCGGCCGAGACTTTGACCACCCCCTCCCCGCGACAGTAATAGGCCGCGGGCACAGCCGCGCCCAAAAAAGAGCAGCCGAACCCCTTGGCGCCAAGTTCGTCCTGCGGAAAAATGCCCAAAAAAGGGGTGTGCTATAGCCTCGGGACGTGGGGCTGCCGAAGTTCCTCCGCCGGACTCAGAGTGGGCCCAGACTTTGCCCACCCCCTCCCCGCGACAAAAAGAGGCTGCGGGCACAGCCGCGCCCAAAAAAGAGCAGCCGAACCCCTTGGCGCCATGTTCGTCCTGCGGAAAAATACCCAAAAAAGGGGTGTCCTATAGCCTTCGGGCGTGGGGCCGGCAAAGTTCATCCGCCTTCCTCGGAATGGGCCTAGACTTTGTCCACCCTCTCCCCGCACCAAAAATAGGCCGCGGGCAGAGCCGCGCCCAAAAAATAGCAGCCGAACCCCTTGGCACCAAGTTCGTCCTGCGGAAAAATGCCCAAAAACGGGGTGGGCTATAGCCTTGGGGCGTGGGGCTGGCGGACATCGTCCGCCATCCCCGGAATCGGCCGAGACTTTGTCCACCTGCTCCCTGAGCCAAAAATAGGCCCGCGCCCAAAAAAGAGCAGCCGAACCCCTGGGCGCCAACTTCGTCCAGCAGAAAAATTCCCAAAAAAGGGGTGGGCTATAGCCTTGGGGCGTGGGGCAGGCGAACTTCGTCCGCCGGACTCGGAATGAGCCGAGAGTTTGCCCACCCCCTCCCCACGACAAAAATAGGCCGCGGGCAATGCCGCGTCCAAAAAAAGGCAGCCGAACCCCTTGGCGCCAAGTTCGTCCTGCGGAAAAATGCCCAAAAAAGGGGTGTGCTGTAGCCTTTGGGCGTGGGGCCGGCGAACTTCGTCCGCCATCCCCGGAATCGGCCGAGACTTTGACCACCCCCTCCCCGCGACAGTAATAGGCCGCGGGCACAGCCGCGCCCAAAAAAGAGCAGCCGAACCCCTTGGCGCCAAGTTCGTCCTGCGGAAAAATGCCCAAAAAAGAGGTGTGCTATAGCCTTTGGGCGTGGGGCCGGCCAAGTTCATTCGCCTTCCTTGGAATGGGCTGAGACTTTGCCCACCCCCTCCCTATGCTAAAAATAAGCTGGGGGCATAGCCGCGCCCAAAAAAGAGCGGTTGAACCCCTTGGCGCCAAGTTCATCCTGCGGAAAGATGCTCAAAAAGGGGGTGGGCTACAGCCTTGGGGCGTGGGCCGGGCGATCTTTGTCCGCCGGACTCGGAATGGGCCGAGACTTTGTCCACCCCTTCCCCGCCGCAAAAATAGGCCGCGGGCACAGCCGCGCCCAAAAAAGAGCAGCCGAACCCCTTGGCGCCAAGTTCGTCCTGCGGAAAAATGCCCAAAAAAGAGGTGTGCTATAGCCTTTGGGCGTGGGGCCGGCAAAGTTCATCCGCCTTCCTTGGAATGGGCTGAGACTTTGCCCACCCACTCCCCATGCTAAAAATAAGCTGCGGGCACACCCGCGCCCAAAAAAGAGCAGCCGAACCCCTTGGCGCCAAGTTCGTCCTGCGGAAAAATGCCCAAAAAAGGGGTGTGCTATAGCCTCGGGGCGGGGGGCTGCCGAAGTTCCTCCGCCGGACTCAGAGTGGGCCGAGACTTTGCCCACCCCTTCCCCGCGACAAAAATAGGCTGCGGGCACAGCCGCGCCCAAAAAAGAGCAGCCGAACCCCTTGGCGCCAAATTCGTCCTCCGGAAAAATGCCCAAAAAAGGGGTGGGCTATAGCCTTGGGGAGTGGGGCTGGCGAACTTCGTCCGCCGGACTCGGAATGGGCCAAGACTTTGCCCACCCCCTCCCCGCGACAAAAATAGGCCGCCGGCGCGGCCGTGCCCGAAAAAGAGCAGCCGATCCCCTTGGCGCCAAGTTCGTCCTGTGGAAAAATGCCCAAAAAAGGGGTGTCCTATAGCCTTCGGGCGTGGGGCCGGCAAAGTTCATCCGCCCTCCTCGGAATGGGCCCAGACTTTGTCCACCCGCTCCCGGCACCAAAAATAGGCCGCGGGCAGAGCCGCGCCCAAAAAAGAGCAGCCGAACCCCTTGGCACCAAGTTCATCCTGCGGAAAAATGCCCAAAATAGGGGTGGGCTATAGCCTTGGGGCGTGGGGCTGGCGCACTTCGTCCGCCATCCCCGGAATCGGCCAAGACTTTGTCCACCTGCTCCCCGAGCCAAAAATATGCCCGCGCCCAAAAAAGAGCAGCCGAACCCCTTGGCGCCAACTTCGTCCTGCAGAAAAATGCCCAAAAAAGGGGTGGACTATAGCCTTGGGGCGTGGGGCTGGCGAACTTCGTCCACCGGACTCGGAATGGGCGGAGACTTTGCCCACCCCCTCCCCGTGAAAAAAATAGGCCGCGGGCGCAGCCGTGCCCGAAAAAGAGCAGCCGATCCCCTTGGCGCCAAGTTCGTCCTGCGGAAAAATGCCCAAAAAGTTGATGGGCTGTAGCCTTGGGGCGTGGGGCCGGCGCACTTCGTCCGCCAGACTCGGAATGGGCCGAGACTTTGTCCACCTGCTCCCCGAGCCAAAAATAGGCCCGCACCCAAAAAAGAGCAGCCGAACCCCTTGGCGCCAAGTTCGTCCTGCGGAAAAATGCCCAAAAAAGAGGTGTGCTATAGCCTTTGGGCGTGCGGCCGGCAAAGTTCATCCGCTTTCCTTGGAATGGGATGAGACTTTGCCCACCCCCTCCCCGTGCTAAAAATAAGCTGCGGGCATAGCCGCGCCCAAAAAAGAGCAGCCGAACCCCTTGGCACCAAGTTCATGTAGCGGAAAGATGCTCAAAAAGGGGGTGGGCTACAGCCTTGGGGCGTGGGCCGGGCGATCTTTGTCCGCCAGACTCGGAATGGGCCGAGACTTTGTCCACCCCTTCCCCGCCGAAAAAATAGGCCGCGGGCACAGCCCCGCCGAAAAAAGAGCAGCCGAACCCCTTGGCGCCAAGTTCGTCCTGCGGAAAGATTCCCAAAAAGGGGGTGTGCTATAGCCTTTGGGCGTGGGGCCGGCAAAGTTCATCCGCCTTCCTTGGAATGGGCTGAGACTTTGCCCACCCCCTCCCCATGCTAAAAATAAGCTGGGGGCATAGCCGCGCCCAAAAAAGAGCGGCCGAACCCCTTGGCGCCAAGTTCAACTTGCGGAAAGATGCTCAAAAAGGGGGTGGGCTATAGCCTCGGGGCGTGGGGCTGCCGAAGTTCCTCCGCCGGACTCAGAGTGGGCCGAGACTTTACCCACCACCTCCCCGCGACAAAAATAGGCTGCGGGCACAGCCGCGCCCAAAAAAGAGCAGCCGAACCCCTCGGCGCCAAGTTCGTCCTGCGGAAAAATGCCCAAAAAAGGGGTGTCCTATAGCCTTCGGGCGTGGGGCCGGCAAAGTTCATCCGCCTTCCTCGGAATGGGCCCAGACTTTGTCCACCCACTCCCCGCACCAAAAATAGGCCGCGGGCAGAGCCGCGCCCAAAAAAGAGCAGCCGAACCCCTTGGCACCAAGTTCATCCTGCGGAAAAATGCCCAAAAAAGGGGTGGGCTATAGCCTTGGGGCGTGGGGCTGGCGCACTTCGTCCGCCATCCCCGGAATCGGCCGAGACTTTGTCCACCTGCTCCCCGAGCCAAAAATAGGCCCGCGCCCAAAAAAGAGCAGCCGAACCCCCTGGCGCCAACTTCGTCCTGCAGAAAAATGCCCAAAAAAGGGGTGGGCTATAGCCTTGGGGCGTGGGGCTGGCGAACTTCGTCCACTGGACTCGGAATGGGCCGAGACTTTGCCCACCCCCTCCCCGCGACAAAAATAGGCCGCGGGCGCAGCAGATACCCTTGGCGCCATGTTCATCCTGCGGAAAAATGCCCAAAAAAGGGGTGTCCTATAGCCTTCGGGCGTGGGGCCGGCAAAGTTCATCCGCCTTCCTCGGAATGGGATGAGACTTTGCCCACCCCCTCCCCGTGCTAAAAATAAGCTGCGGGCATAGCCGCGCCCAAAAAAGAGCAGCCGAACCACTTGGCGCCAAGTTCATCCAGCGGAAAGATGCTCAAAAAGAGGGTGGGCTACAGCCTTGGGGCGTGGGCCGGGCGATCTTTGTCCGCCGGACTCGGAATGGGCCGAGACTTTGTCCACCCCTTCCCCGCCGCAAAAATAGGCTGCGGGCACAGCCACGCCCAAAAAAGAGCAGCCGAACCCCTTGGCGCCAAGTTCGTCCTGCGGAAAAATGTCCAAAAAAGGGGTGGGCTATAGCCTTTGGATGTGGGGCTGGCGAACTTCGTCCACCGGACTCGGAATGGGCCTCCTAATCCTCCCTTGCCGAAAGGAAGGACGTGGAAAAGATTCTTCAAGAGTCTCAGGTCCCACCCCTCCCCACGACAAAAATAGGCCGCAGGCACAGCCGCGCCCAAAAAAGAGCTGCCGAACCCCTTGGTGCCAAGTTCGTCCTGCGGAAAAATGCCCAAAAAAGGGGTGGGCTATAGCCTTGGGGCGTGGGCCTGGCGAACCTCGTCCGCCGGACTCGGAATGGGCCGAGACTTTCCCCACCCCCTCCCCGCGACAAAAATATGCCACGGGCACAGCCGCGCCCATAAAAGAGCAGCCGAACCCCTTGGCGCCAAGTTCGTCCTGCGGAAAAATGCCCAAAAAACGGGTGGGCTATAGCCTTGGGTCGTGGGTCTGGCGCACTTCGTCCGCCGGATTCGGAATGGGCCGAGACTTTGCCCACTCCCTCCCCGCAGCAAAAATAGACCGCGGCCACAGCCGCGCCCAAAAAAGAGCAGCCGAACCCCATGGCGCCAAGTTCGTCCAGCGGAAAAATGCCCAAAAAAGGGGTGGGCTATAGCCTTGGGGCGTGGGGCTGGCGGACTTCGTCCACCGGACTCGGAATGGGCCTCCTAATCCTCCCTTCCCGAAAGGAAGAACGTGGAAAAGATTCTTCAAGAGTCTCAGGTCCCACCCCCTCCCCACGACAAAAATAGGCAGCGGGCACAGCCGCGCCGAAAAAAGAGCAGCCGAACCCCTTGGCACCAAGTTCGTCCTGCGGAAAAATGCCCAAAAAAGGGGTGGGCTGTAACTTGGGGCGTGGGGTGGGCGAACTTTGTCCGCCGGACTGGGAATGGGATGGGACTTTTCCCACCCCCTCCCCACGACAAAAATAGGCCGCGGGCACAGCCACGCCCAAAAAAGAGCAGTCGACCACCTAGGCGCCAAGTTCGTCCTGCGGAAAAATGCCCAAAAGGGTGGTGGGTTATAGCCTTGGGGCATGGGGCTGGCGAACTTCGTCTACCGGACTCAGAATGGGCCTCCTAATCCTCCCTTGCCGAAAGGAAGAACGTGGAAAAGATTCTTCAAGAGTCTCAGGTCCCACCCCTCCCCACGACAAAAATAGGCCGCGGGCACAGCCGCGTCAAAAAAATAGCTGCGGAACCCCTTGGCGCCAAGTTCGTCCTGCGGAAAAATGCCCAAAAACGGGGTGGCCTATAGCCTTGGGGCGTGGGGCTGGAAAACTTCATCCGCCGGACTCGGAATGGGCCGAGACTTTTCCCACCCACCCCCCCCCTCGCGAGAAAAATAGGTCGCGGGGCGCAGTCGCGCCCAAAAAAGAGCAGCCGAACCCCTTGGCACCAAGTTCGTCCAGCGGAACAATGCCCAAAAAAGGGGTGGGCTGTAACTTGGGGCGTGGGGTGGGCGAACTTTGTCCGCCGGACTGGGAATGGGATGGGACTTTTCCCACCCCCTCCCCACTACAAAAATAGGCCGCGGGCAAAGCCGCGCCCAAAAAAGAGCAGCCGAACCCCTTGGCACCAAGTTCGTCCAGCGGAAAAATGCCCAAAAAAGGGGTGGGCTGTAACTTGGGGCGTGGGGTGGGCGAACTTTGTCCGCTGGACTGGGAATGGGATGGGACTTCTCCCACCCCCTCCCCACTACAAAAATAGGCCGCGGGCACAGCCGCGCCCAAAAAAGAGCAGCCGAACCCCTTGGCGCCAAGTTCGTCCTCAGGAAAAATGCCCAAAAAAGGGGTGGGCTATGGCCTTGGGGAGTGGGGCTGTCGAACTTCGTCCGCCGGACTCGGAATGGGCTGAGACTTTCCCCACCCCCTCCCCGCGAAAAAAATAAGCCGCCGGCACAGCCACGCCCAAAAAAGAGCAGCCGAACCCCTTGGTGCCAAGTTCGTCCTGCGGAAAAATGCCCAAAAAAGGGGTGGGCTATAGCCTTGGGACGTGGGGCGGGCGAACTTCGTTCGCCGGACTCGGAATGGGCCGACACTTTCCCCACCCCCTCCCCGCGGAAAAAATAGGCCGCAGGCACAGCCTCGCCCAAAAAAGAGCAGCCGAACCCCTTGGTTCCAAGTTCGTCCTGCGGAAAAATGCCCAAAGAGGGGGTGGGGTACAACCTTGGGGCATGGGGCGGGCGAACTTCGTCCGCCGGACTTGGAATTGGACGAGACTTTCCCCACCCTCTCCCTGCGACAAAAATAGGCCGCCGGCACGGCCGCGCCCAAAAAAGAGCAGCCGAACCCCTTGGTGCCAAGTTCGTGCTGCGGAAAAATGCCCAAAAAGGGGGTGGGGTACAGCCTTGGGGCATGCGGCGGGCGAACTTCGTCCGCCGGACTTGGAATGGGATGAGACTTTCCCCACCCCCTCCCCGGGACAAAAATAGGCCGCGGGAACAGCCGCGTCGAAAAAATAGCTGCGGAACCCCTTGGCGCCAAGTTCGTCCTGCGGAAAAATGCCCAAAAAGGGGGTGGCCTATAGCCTTGGGGCGTGGGGCTGGCCTTGGGGCGTGGGGCTGGCGCACTTCGTCCGCCGGACTCGGAATGGGCCGAGACTTTTCCCACCCACCCCCCCCCCCCCCGCGAGAAAAATAGGGCGCGGGCACAGCCGCGACCAAAAAAGAGCAGCCGAACCCCTTGGCGCCAAGTTCGTCCTCCGGAAAAATGCCCAAAAAAGGGGTGGGCTACGGCCTTGGGGAGTGGGGCTGGCGAACTTCGTCCGCCGGACTCGGAATGGGCTGAGACTTTCCCCACCCCCTCCCCGCGAAAAAAATAAGCCGCCAGCACAGCCACGCCCAAAAAAGAGCAACCGAACCCCTTGGCGGCAAGTTTGTCCTGCGGAAAAATGCCCAAAAAGGGAATGGGCTATAGCATCGGGGCGTGGGGCGGGCGAACTTCGTCCACCGGACTCGGAATGGGCCGAGACTTTGCCCACCCCCTGCCCGCGACAAAAATAGGCCGTGGGCACAGCCGCGCCCAAAAAAGAGCTACCGGACCCCTTGGCGCCAAGTTCGTCCTGCAGAAAAATGCCCAAAAAAGGGGTGTGCTATAGCCTTTCGGCGTGGGGTCGGCAAAGTTCATCCGCCTTCCTCGGAATAGGCCGAGACTTTGGCCACCCACTCCCCGCACCAAAAATAGGCCGCGGGCACATCCGCGCCCAAAAAAGAGCAGCCGAACCCCTTGGCGCCAAGTTCGTCCTGCGGAAAAATGCCCAAAAAGGGGGTGGGTTATAGCCTTGGGGCGTGGGGTGGCGAACTTCGTCCGCCGGACTCGGAATGGGACGAGACTTTCCCCTCCCCATCCCCGGGACAGAAATAGGCCGCGGGCACAGCCGCGTCGAAAAAATAGCTGCCGAACCCCTTGGCGCCAAGTTCGTCCTGCAGACAAATGCCCAAAAAGGGGGTGGGCTATAGCCTTGGGGCGTGGGGCTGGCGAACTTCGTCCGCCGGACTCGGAATGGGCCGAGACTTTCCCCCCCCCCCCCCCGGGACAAAAATAGGCCGCGGGCACAGCCGCGCCCAAAAAAGAGCAACCGAACCCCTTGGCGCCAAGTTCGTCCTCCGGAAAAATGCCCAAAAAGGGAGTGGGCCATAGCCTCGGGGCGTGGGGCGGGCGCACTTCGTCCGCCGGACTCGGAATGGGCCGAGACTTTGCCCACCCCCTCCCCGCGACAAAAATAGGCCGCGGGCACAGCCGCGCCCAATAAAGAGCTGCCGAACCCCTTTGCGCCAAGTTCGTCCTGCAGAAAAATGCCCAAAAAAGGGGTGTGCTATAGCCTTTCGGCGTGGGGTCGGCAAAGTTCATCCACTGTCCTCGGAATGGGCCGAGACTTTGGCCACCCCTTCCCCGCACCAAAAATAGGCCGCAGGCACAGCCGCACCCAAAAAAAAGCAGCCGAACCGCTTGGCGCCAAGTTCGTCCTGCGGAAAAGTGCCCAAAAAAGGGGTGGGCTATAGCCTTGGGGCATGGGGCTGGCGAACTTCTTCCGCCGGACTCGGAATGGGCCGAGACTTTCCCCACCCCCTCCCCATGACAAAAATAGGCCGCGGGCACAGCCGCGCCCAATAAAGAGCAGCCGAACCCCTTGGCGCCAAGTTCGTCCTGCGAAAAAATGCCCAAAAAAGGGGTGGGCTATAGCCTTGGGTCGTGGGGCTGGCGAACTTCGTCGGCCGGACTCGGAATGGGCCGACACTTTCCCCACCCCCTCACCGTAACAAAAATAGGCCGCGGGTACAGCTGCACCCAAAAAAGAGGAGTCGAACACCTTGGCGCTAAGTTCGTCCTGCGGAAAAATGCCCAAAAAGGGGTATACTATAGCCTTGGGGCGTTGGGCCGGCTAAGTTCGTCCGCCGGACTCGGAATGGGCTGAGACTTTTCCCACCCCCTTCCCGCGACAAAAATAGGCCGCGGGCACAGCCGCGCCCAAAAAAGAGCAGCCGAACCCCTTGGCGCCAACTTCGTCCTGCGGAAAAATGCCCAAAACAGTGGTGGGCTATAGCCTTGGGGCGTGGGGCTGGCGAACTTCGTCCGCCAGACTCGCAATGGGCCGGGACTTTGCTCACCCCCTCCCCATGACCAAAATAGGCCGCGGGCACAGCCGCGCCCAAAAAAGAGCTGCCGAACCCCTTGGCGCCAAGTTCATCCTGCAGAAAACTGCCCAAAAAAAGGGTTGTGCTGTAGCCTTTCGGCGTGGGGCCGGCAAAGTTCATCCGCCATCCTCGGAATGGGCCGAGACATTGGCCACCCCCTCCTCGAACCAAAAAAAGTCCGCGGGCACAGCCGCGCCCAAAAAAGAGCAGCCGAACCCCTTGGTGCCAAGTTCGTCCTGCGGTAAAATGCCCAAAAATGGGGTGGACTATAGCCTTGGGGCGTGGGGCTGGCGAACATCGTCCGCCTTCCTCGCAATGGGCCGAGACTTTTCCCACCCCCTCCCTGGGACAAAAATAGGCCACGGGCACAGCCGCGCCCTAAGAAGAGCAGCCGAACCCCTTCGCGCCAAGGTCGTCCAGCCGAAAAATGCCCAAAAAAGGGGTGGGCTATAGCCTTGGGGCGTGGGGCTGGCGAACTTCTTCCGCCGGACTCGGAATGGGCCGAGACTTTCCCCACCCCCTCCCCGTGACAAAAATAGGCCGCAGGCACAGCCGCGCCCAATAAAGACCAGCCGAACCCCTTGGCGCCAAGTTCGTCCAGCCGAAAAATGCCCAAAAAAGGGGTGGGCTATAGCCTTGGGGCGTGGGGCTGGCGAACTTCTTCCGCCGGACTCGGAATGGGCCGAGACTTTCCCCACCCCCTCCCCGTGACAAAAATAGGCCGCGGGCACAGCCGCTCCCAATAAAGAGCAGCCGAACCCCTTGGCGCCAAGTTCGTCCTGCGAAAAAATGCCCAAAAAAGGGGTGGGCTATATCCTTGGGTCGTGGGGCGGGCGAACTTCGTCCGCCGGACTCGGAATGGGCCGACACTTTCCCCACCCCCTCCCCGTAACAAAAATAGGCCGCGGGTACAGCCGCACCCAAAAAAGAGCAGTCGAACACCTTGGCGCTAAGTTCGTCCTGCGGAAAAATGCCCAAAAAGGGGTATACTATAGCCTTGGGGCGTGGGGCCGGCTAAGTTCGTCCGCCGGACTCGGAATGGGCTGAGACTTTTCCCACCCCCTCCCCGCGACAAAAATAGGCCGCGGGCACAGCCGTGCCCAAAAAAGAGCAGCCGAACCCCTTGGCGCCAACTTCGTCCTGCGGAAAAATGCCCAAAACAGTGGTGGGCTATAGCCTTGGGGTGTGGGGCTGGCGCACTTCGTCCGCCTTCCTCGGAAGGGGCCGAGACTTTGCCCACCCCCTCCCCGTGACAAAAATAGGGCGCGGGCACAGCCGCGCCCAAAAAAGAGCAGCCGAACCCCTTGGCACCTAGTACGTCCTGCGGAAAATTGCCCAAAAAAGGGGTGGGCTATAGCCTTGGGGCGTGGGGCTGGCACACTTCGTCCGCCGGACTCGGAATGGGCCGAGACCTTCCCCACCCCCTCCCCACGACAAAAATAGGCCGCGGGAACATCCGCGCCCCAAAAAGAGCAGCCGAACCCCATGGCGCCAAGTTCGTCCTGCGGAAAAATGCTCAAAATAGGGGTGGGCTATAGCCTTGGGGCGTGGGGCTGGCGCACTTCGTCCGCCTGACTCGGAATGGGCCAGGACTATGCCAACCACCTCCCAGCGACAAAAATACACCACGGGCACAGCCGCGCCCAAAAAAGAGCAGCCGAACCCCTAGGCGCCAAGTTAGTCCTGCGGAAAAATGCCCAAAAAAGTGGTGGGCTATAGCCTTGGGGCGTGGGGCTGGCGAACTTCGTCCGCCGGACTCGGAATGTACCGAGACTTTGCCCACCCCTTCCCCGCGACACAAATAGGCCGCGGGCACAGCAGCGCCCAAAAAAGAAAAGCCGAACCCCTTGGCGCTAAGTTCGTCCTGCGGATAAATGCCCAAAAAAGGGGTGTGCCATAGCCTTTGGGCGTGGGGCAGGCGAACTTCATCCGCCAGACACGGAATGGACCGAGACTTTGGCCACCCCCTCCCCGTGCCAAAAATAGGCCGCGGGCATGGCCACGTCCAAAAAAGGGCAGCCGACCCCCTTGGTGCAAAGTTGGTCCTGTGGAAAAATGCCCAAAAAAGGGGTGTGCTATAGCCTTGGGGGGTGGGGCCGGCTAAGTTCGTCCGCCGGACTCGGAATTGATTTATTCTAGTTATAAAAAGCTCCTCATTAATTAATGCAAGATTAGAGAAAACAATTATTTGAAATAAACTCCCCCTGCATACATGCATACTCTCCCTAGATACATGTATATTTTCATAAATCATTTTTCAAAATATAAAACATTTATAATGTGAAAATAATGATTTATTCAAAAAGTATAAAACATAATTTGAGCTTAAAAGATTAATCATTCTTAATCTTGTTTGTTATCATCAAAATCAATATTATGGAAACATATATGCTAACACGGGCGTGGGGCCGGCAAAGTTCATCCGCCTTCCTCGGAATGGGCCGAGACTTTGGCCACCCCCTCCCCGCGACAAAAATAGGCCGCGGGCACAGCCGGGGCCAAAAAAGAGCAGCCGAACCCCTTGGCGCCAAGTTCGTCCTGCGGAAAATTGTCCAAAAAAGGGGTGTGCTATAGCCTTTGGGCGTGGGGCCGGCAAAGTTCATCCGCCTTCCTCGGAATGGGCCGAGACTTTGGACAGCCCCTCCCCACGACAAAAATAGGATGCGGGCACAGCAGCGCCCAAAAAAAAGCAGCCGAACCCCTTGGCGCCAAGTTCGTCCGGCGGAAAAATGCCCAAAAAGGGGGTGGGCTATAGCCTTGGGGCGTGGGTCCGGCGCACTTCGTCCGCCGGACTCGGAATGGGCCGAGACTTTTCCCACCCCTTCCCCGTGACAAAAATAGGCTCGGGGCACAGCCGCGCCCAAAAAAGAGCAGCCGAACCCCTTGGCGCCAAGTTCGTCCGGCGGAAAAATGCGCAAAAAGGTGTTGGGCTATAGCCTTGGAGCGTGGGGCTGGGGAACTTCGTCCGCCGGACTCGGAATGGCAGAGACTTTTCCCACCCCCTCCCCACGAAAAAAATAGGCCGCGGGCACAGCCGCACCCAAAAAAGAGCAGCCGAACCCCTTGGCACCAAGTTCGTCCTGCGGAAAAATGCCCAAAAAAGGGGCGTGCTATAGCCTTTGGGCGTGGGCCCGGCAAAGTTCATCCGCCTTCCTCGGAATGGGCCGAGACTTTGGACAGCCCCTCCCCACGACAAAAATAGGATGCGGGCACAGCGGCGCCCAAAAAAGAGCAGCCGAACCCCTTGGCGCGAAGTTCGTCCGGCGGAAAAATGCCCAAAAAGGGGGTGGGCTATAGCCTTGGGGCGTGGGTCCGGCGCACTTCGTCCGCCGGACTCAGAATGGCAGAGACTTTTCCCACCCCCTCCCCGCGACAAAAATAGGCCGCGGGCACAGCCGCGCCCAAAAAAGAGCAGTCGAACCCCTTGGCGCCAAGTTCGTCCAGCGGAAAAATGCCCAAAAAGGGGGTGGGCTATAGCCTTGGGGCCTGGGGGTGCCGAAGTTCATCCGCTGGACTCGGAATGGGCCGAGACTTTGCTCACTCCCTCCCCGGGACAAAAATAGGCCGCGAGCACAGCCGCGCCCAAAAAAGAGCTGCCGCACCCCTTGGCGCCAAGTTCGTCCTGCGGAAAAATGCCCAAAAAAGGGGTAGGCTATAGCCTTGGGGCGTGGTGGTGCCGAAGTTCGTCCGCCAGACTCGGAATGGGCCGAGACTTTGCCCACCCCCTTCCCGCGACAAAATGCCCAAAAAAGGGGTGGGCTATGGCCTTGGGGCGTGGGGCTGGCGAACTTTGTCCGCCGGACTCAGAACAGGCCGATACTTTTCCCACCCCTTCGCCGCGACAAAAATAGGCCGCGGGCACAGCCGCGGCCAAAAAGGAGCAGCCGAACCCCTTGGCGCCGAGTTCATCCTGCGGAAAAATACCCAAAAAAGCGGTGGGCTATAGCCTTGGGGCGTGGCGCTGGCGAACTTCGTCCGCCAGACTCGGAATGTGCCGAGACTTTGCCCACCCCCTCTCCGCAACAAAAATAGGCCGCGGGCACAGCTGCGCCCCAAAAAGAGCAGCCGAACCCCTTGGCGCCAACTTTGTCCTGCGGAAAAATGCCCAAAAAGGGGGTGGGCTATAGCCTTGGGGCGTGGGGCGGGCGAACTTTGTCCGCCGGACTCAGAACAGGCCGAGACTTTTCCCACCCCCTCGCCACGACAAAAATAGGCCGCGGGCACAGCCGCAGCCATAAAGGAGCAGCCGAACCCCTTGGCACCAAGTTCGTCCTGCGGAAAAATACCCAAAAAAGGGGTGGGCTACAGCCTTGGGTCGTGGGGTTGGCGAACTTCGTCCGCCGGACTCGGAATGTGCCGAGACTTTGCCCACCCCCTCTCCGCAACAAAAATAGGCCGCGGGCACAGCCGCGCCCAAAAAAGAGTAGCCGAACCCCTTGGCGCCAAGTTCGTCCTGTGGAAAAATGCCCAAAAAAGGGGTGGGCTATAGCCTTGGGGCGTGGGGCTGGCGAACTTCGTCCGCCGAACTCGGAATGGGCCGAGACTTTGTCCACCCCCTCCCCGCGACAAAAAAAGCCCGCGGGCACAGCCGTACCCAAAAACGAGCAGCCGAACCCCTTGGCGCCAAGTTCGTCCTGTGGAAAAATGACCAAAAAATGGGGGTTCTATAGCCTTTGGGCGTGGGGCCGGCAAAGTTCATCCGCCTTCCTCGGAATGGGCCGAGACTTTGGCCACCCCATCCCAGCACCAAAAATCGGCAGTGGGCACAGCCGCGCCCAAAAAAGAGCAGCCGAACCCCTTGGCGCCAAGTTCGTCCTGTGGAAAAATGCCCAAAAAAGGGGTGCGCCATAGCCTGGGGAGGTGGGGCTGCCGAAGTTCGTCCGCCGGACTCGGAATGGGCCGAGACTTTTCTCACCCCCTCCCCGCGACAAAAATAGGCCGCGGGCACAGCCGCGTGGAAAAAAGAGCGGCCGAACCCCTTGGCGCCAAGTTCGTCCAGCGGAAAAATGCCCAAAAAAGGGGTGGGCCATAGACTTGGGGCGTGGGGCTGGCGAACTTCGTCCGCCGGACTCGAAATGGGCTGAGACTTTGCACACCCCCTCCCCGTGCCAAAAATAGGCGGCGGGCACAGCCGCGTCCAAAAAAGAGCAGCCGAACCCCTTGGCGCCAAGTTCGTCCTGCGGAAAAATGCCCAAAAAAGGGGTGGGCTATAGCCTTGGGGCGTGGGGCTGGCGCACTTCGTCCGCCGGACTCGGCATGGGCCGAGACTTTGGCCACCCCCTCCCTGCGACAAAAATAGGCCTCGGGCACAGCCGCGCCCAATAAAGAGCAGCCGAACCCCTTGGCACCAAGTTCGTCCTGCGGAAAAATGCCCAAAAATGGGGTGTGCTATAGCCTTTGGGCGTGGGGCTGGCGAACTTTGTCCGCCGGACTCGGAATGGGCCGAGACTTTGGCCACCCCATCCCAGCACCAAAAATCGGCAGCGGGCACAGCCGCGTGGGAAAAAGAGCAGCCGAACCCCTTGGCGCCAAGTTCGTCCTGCGGAAAAATGCCCAAAAAAGGGGTGGGCCATAGCCTTGGGGCGTGGGGCTGGCGAACTTCGTCCGCCGGACTCGGAATGGGCTGAGACTTTGCCCACCCCCTCCCCGCGACAAAAATAGGCCGCGGGCACAGCCGGGCCCAAAAAAGAGCAGCCGAACCCCTTCGCGCCAATTTCGTCCAGCGGAAAAATGCCCAAAAAGGGGGCGGGCTATAGCCTTGGGGCGTGGGGCTGGCGAACTTCGTCCGCCTTGCTGGGAATGGGCCGAGACTTTGCCCAGCACCTCCCCGCGTCCATAATACGCCGCGGGCACAGCCGCACCCAAAAAATAGCAGCCGAACACCTTGGCGCCAAGTTCATCCTACGGAAAAATGCCCAAAAAGGGGGTGGGCTATAGCCTTGGGGCGTGGGGCTGGCGATCTTCGTCCGCCGGACTCGGAATGGGCCGAGATTTATCTCACCCTCTCCCCACGACAAAAATAGGCCGCGGGCACAGCCGTGCCCAAAAAAGAGCAGCCGAACCCCTTGGCGCCAAGTTCGTCCTGCGGAAAAATGCCCAAAAAGGGGATGGGCTATAGCCTTGGGGCGTGGGGCCGGCGAACTTCGTCCGCCCGACTCGGAATGGGCCGAGACTTTTCCCACCCCCTCCCCGTCACAAAAATAGGCCGCGGGCGCAGCCGCGTCCAAAAAAGAGCAGCCGAACCCCTTGGCGCCAAGCTCGTCCTACGGAAAAATGCTCAAAAAGGGGGTTGGCTATAGCCTTGGGGCGTGGGGCTGGCGAACTTCGTCCGCCTTCCTTGGAATGGGCCGAGACATTGCCTAGCCCCTCCCCACGACAAAAATAGGCCGCGGGCGCAGCCGCGCCCAAAAAAGAGCAGCCGAACTCCTTGGCGCCAAGTTCGTCCTGCGGAAAAATGCCCAAAAAGGGGGTGGGCTATAGCCTTGGGGCGTGGGGCGGACGAACTTCGTCCGCCGGACTCGGAATGCGCCGAGACTTTTCCCACCCCCTCCCCGTGGCAAAAATAGGCCGCGGGCGCAGCCGCGCCCAAAAAAGAGCAGCCAAACCCCTTGGCGCCAAGCCCGTCCTACGGAAAAATGCTCAAAAAGGGGGTGGGCTATAGCCTTGGGGCGTGGGGCTGGCGAACTTCGTCCGCCTTCCTTGGAATGGGCCGAGACATTGCCCAGCCCCTCCCCACGACAAAAATAGGCCGCGGGCGCAGCCGCGCCCAAAAAAGAGCAGCCGAACACCTTGGCGCCAAGTTCATCCTACGGAAAAATGCCCAAAAAGGGGGTGGGCTATAGCCTTGGGGCGTGGGGCTGGCGATCTTCGTCCGCCGGACTCGGAATGGGCCGAGACTTATCTCACCCTCTCCCCACGAAAAAAATAGGCCGCGGGCACAGCCGTGCCCAAAAAAGAGCAGCCGAACACCTTGGCGTCAAGTTCATCCAGCGGAAAAATGCCCAAAAAGGGGGTGCGCTATAGCCTTGGGGCGTGGGGCTGGCGATCTTCGTCCGCCGGACTCGGAATGGGCCGAGACTTTTCGCACCCCCTCCCCACGACAAAAATAGGCCGCGGGCGCAGCCATCCCCAAAAAAGAGCAGCCGAACACCTTGGCGCGAAGTTGATCTTGCGAAAAAATGCCCAAAAAAGGGGTGGGCTATAGCCTTGGGGCGTGGGGCTGGCGAACTTCGTCCGCCTTCCTCGGAATGTGCCGAGACTTGGCCCACCCCCTCCCCGTGACAAAAATAGGCCGCGGGCACAGCCGCGCCCAAAAAAGAGCAGCCGAACTCCTTGGCGCCAAGTTCATCTTGCGGAAAAATGCCCAACAAGTGGGTGGGCTATAGCCTTGGGGCGTGGGGCCGGCGATCTTCGTCCGCCGAACTCGGAATGGGCCGAGACTTTTCTCACCCCCTCCCCATGACAAAAATAGGCCGCGGACACAGCCGTACCCAAAAAAGAGCAGCCGAACCACTTGGCGCCAAGTTCATCCAGCGGAAAAATGCCCAAAAAGGGGGTGCGCTATAGCCTTGGGGCGTGGGGCTGGCGAACTTCGTCCGCCGGACTCGGAATGGGCCGAGACTTTTCTCACCCCCTCCCCACGACAAAAATAGGCCGCGGGCGCAGCCATCCCCAAAAAAGAGCAGCGGAACACCTTGGCGCGAAGTTGATCCCGCGGAAAAATGCCCAAAAAAGGGGTGGGCTATAGCCTTGGGGCGTGGGGCTGGCGAACTTCGTCCGCCCTCCTCGGAATGTGCCGAGACTTGGCCCACCCCCTCCCCGTGACAAAAATAGGCCGCGGGCACAGCCGCGCCCAAAAAAGAGCAGCCGAACTCCTTGGCGCCAAGCTCGTCCTGCGGAAAAATGCCTAAAAAGGTGGTGGGCTATAGCGTTGGGGCGTGGGGCAGGCGAACTTCGTCCGCCGGACTCGGAATGGGCCGAGACATTTCCCATCCCCTCCCCGTGACAAAAATAGGCCTCGGGCAAAACCGCGCCCAAAAAAGAGCAGCCAAACCACTTGGCGACAAGTTCGTCCTGTGGAAAAATGCACAAAAAAGGGGTGGGCTATAGCCTTGGGGCGTGGGGCTGGCGAACTTCGTCCGCCTTCCTCGGAATCTGCCGAGACTTGGCCCACCCCCTCCCCATGGCAAAAATAGGCCGCGGGCACAGCCGCGCCCAAAAAAGAGCAGCCGAACTCCTTGGCGCCAAGTTCGTCCTGCGGAAAAATGCCCAAAAAGGGGGTGGGCTATAGCCTTGGGGCGTGGGGCGGACGAACTTCGTCCGCCGGACTCGGAATGCGCCGAGACTTTTCCCACCCCCTCCCCGTGGCAAAAATAGGCCGCGGGCACAGCCGCGCCCAAAAAAGAGCAGCCGAACCTCTTGGCGCCAAGCTCGTCCTACGGAAAAATGCCCAAAAAGGGGGTGGGCTATAGCCTTCGGGCGTGGAGCTGGCGAACTTCGTCCGCCTTCCTCGGAATGGGCCGAGACTTTGTCCAGCCCCTCCCCGCGACAAAAATAGGCCACGGGCACAGCCGCCCCCAAAAAAGAGCAGCCGAACACCTTGGCGCCAAGTTCATCCTGCGGAAAAATGCCCAACAAGTGGGTGGGCTATAGCCTTGGGGCGTGGGGCCGGCGATCTTCGTCCGCCGAAATCGGAATGGGCTGAGACTTTTCTCACCCCCTCCCCACGACAAAAATAGGCCGCGGACACAGCCGCGCCCAAAAAAGAGCAGCCGAACCACTTGGCGCCAAGTTCGTCCTGCGGAAAAATGCCAAAAAAGGGGGTGGGCTATAGCCTTGGGGGGTGGGGCGGGCGAACTTCGTCCGCCGGACTCGGAATGGGCCGAGACTTTGCCCACCCGCTCCCCGCGAAAAAAATAGGCCGCGGACACAGCCGCGCCCAAAAAAGAGCAGCCGAACCCCTTGGCGCGAAGTTCCTCCTGCAGATAAATACCCAAAAAGGGGTGTGCTATAGCCTTGCGACGTGCGACTGGCGAACTTCGTCCGCCTTCCTCGGAATGGGCCGAGACTTTGCCCACCCCTTCCCCGCGACAAAAATAAGCTGCGGGCACAGCCGCGCCCCAAAAAGAGCAGCCGAACCCCTTGGCGCCAAGTTCGTCCTGCGGAAAAATGCCCAAAAAGGGGGTGGGCTATAGCCTTGCGACGTGGGGCTGGCAAACTTCGTCCGCCTTCCTCGGAATGGGCCGAGACTTTGCCCACCCCTTCCCCGAGACAAAAATAGGCCGCGGGCACAGCCGCGCCCAAAAAAGAGCAGCCGAACCCCTTGGCGCCAAGTTCGTCCTACTAAAAAATGCCCAAAAAGGGGGTGGGCTATAGCCTTGGTGCGTGGTGCTGGCGAACTTCGTCCGCCGGACTCGGAATGGGCCAAGAGTTTGCCCACCCCTTCCCCGCACCAAAAATAGGCCGCGGGTACAGCCGCGCCCAAAAAAAAGCAGCCGAACCCAGTGGCGCCATGTTCGTCCTGTAGAAAAATGCCCAAAAAAGGGGTGTGCTATATCCTTTCGGCGTGGGGCCGGCAAAGTTCATCCGCCTTCCTCGGAATGGGCCGAGACTCTGGCCACCCCCTCCCCGCAACAAAAATAGGCCGCGGGCACAGCCGCGCCCAAAAAAGAGCAGCCGAACCCCTTGGCGCCAAGTTCATCCTGCGGAAAAATGCCCAAAAAAGGGGTGGGCTATAACCTTGGGGTGTGGGGCTGGCGAACTTCGTCCTCCGGACCTGGAATGGGCCGAGACTTTGCCCACTCCCTCCCCGCAACAAAAATAGGCCGCGGCCGCAGCCGCGCCCAAAAAAAATAGCCGAAGCCCTTGGCACCAAGTTCGTCCTGTGGAAAAATGCCCAAAAAGGGGGTGGGCTATAGCCTTGGGACGTGGGGCTGGCGAACATGGTCCGCTTTCATCGGAATGGGCCGAGACTTTGCCCAACCCTTCCCCACGACAAAAATAGGCCGTGGGCACAGCCGCACCCAAAAAAGAGCAGCCGAACCCCTTGGCGCCAAGTTCATCCTGCGGAAAAATGCCCAAAAAAGGGGTGGGCTATAACCTTGGGGTGTGGGGCTGGCGAACTTCGTCCTCCGGACCCCGAATGGGCCGAGACTTTGCCCACTCCCTCCCCGCAACAAAAATAGGCCGCGGCCGCAGCCGCGTCCAAAAAAAAAAGCCGAAGCCCTTGGCACCAACTTCGTCCTGTGGAAAAAAGCCCAAAAAGGGGGTGGGCTATAGCCTTGGGACGTGGGGCTGGCGAACTTGGTCCGCTTTCATCGGAATGGTCCGAGACTTTGCCCAACCCTTCCCCACGACAAAAATAGGCCGCGGGCACAGCCGCGCCCAAAAAAGAGCAGCCGAACCCCTTGGCGCCAAGTTCGTCCTGCGAAAAAATGCCCAAAAAGGGGGTGGGCTATAGCCTTGGGGCGTGGGGCGGGCGAACTTCGTCCGCCGGACTCGGAATGGGCCGAGAATTTCCCCACCCCCTCCCCGCGACAAAAATAGGCCGCGGGGACAGCCGCACCCAAAAAAGAGCAGCCGAACCCCTTGGCGCCAAGTTCGTCCTGCGAAAAAAAGCCCAAAAAGGGGGTGGGCTATAGCCTTGGTGCGTGGTGCTGGCGAACTTCGTCCGCCGGACTCGGATTAGGCCGAGACTTTGCCCACGCCTTCCCCGTGACAAAAATAATCCGCGGGGGCAGCCGCGCCCAAAAAAGAGCAGCCGAACCCCTTGGCGCCAAGTTCGTCCTGTGAAAAAATGCCCAAAAAGGGGGTGGGCTATAGCCTTGGGGCGTGGGGCGGGCGAACTTCGTCCGCCGGACTCGGAATGGGCCGAGAATTTCCCCACCCCCTCCCCGCGACAAAAATAGGCCGCGGGGACAGCCGCACCCAAAAAAGAGCAGCCGAACCCCTTGGCGCCAAGTTCGTCCTGCGAAAAAAAGCCCAAAAAGGGGGTGGGCTATAGCCTTGGTGCGTGGTGTTGGCGAACTTCGTCCGCCGGACTCGGATTAGGCCGAGACTTTGCCGACGCCTTCCCCGTGACAAAAATAGGCCGCGGGCACAGCCGCGCCCAAAAAAGAGCAGCCGAACCCCTTGGCGCGAAGTTCCTCCTGCGGATAAATACCCAAAAAGGGGTGGGCTATAGCCTTGCGACGTGCGACTGGCGAACTTCGTCCGCCTTCCTCGGAATGGCCCGAGACTTTGCCCACCCCTTCCCCGCGACAAAAATAAGCTGCGGGCACAGCCGCGCCCCTAAAAGAGCAGCCGAACCCCTTGGCGCGAAGTTCGTCCTGCGGAAAAATGCCCAAAAAGGGGGTGGGCTATAGCCTTGTGACGTGGGGCTGGCAAACTTTGTCCGCCTTCCTCGGAATGGGCCGAGACTTTGCCCACCCTTCCCCGAGACAAAAATAGGCCGCGGGCACAGCCGCGCCCAAAAAAGAGCAGCCGAACCCCTTGGCGCCAAGTTGATCCTGCGGATAAATGCCCAAGAAAGGGGTGGGCTATAACCTTGGGGCGTGGGGCTGGCGAACTTCGTCCTCCGGACTCGGAATGGGCCGAGACTTTGCCCACCGCCTCCCCGTGACAAAAATAGGCTACGGGCACAGCCGCGCCCAAAAACGAGCTGCCGAACCCCTTGGCGCCAAGTTCGTCCTGCGTAAAAATGCCCAAAAAGGGGGTGGGCTATACCCTTGGGTCGTGGGGCTGGCGAACTTCGTCTGCCTTCCTCGGAATGGGCCGAGACTTTGCCCAAACCTTCCCCACAAACAAAATAGGCCGCGGGCAAAGCCGCGCCCAAAAAAGAGCATCCGAACCCCATGGCGCCAAGTTCATCCTGCGGATAAATGCCCAAAAAAGGGGTGGGCTATAGCCTTGGAGCGTGGGGCTGGCGAACTTTGACCTCCGGACTCGGAATGGGCCGAGACTTTGCCCACTCCCTCCCCGCCACAAAAATAGGCCGCGGCCGTCGCCGCGCCCAGAAAAGAGCAGCCGTACCCCTTGGCGCCAAGTTCGTCCTGCGGAAAAATGCCCAAAAAAGGGGTGTGCTGTAGCCTTTGGGCGTGGGGCCGGTAAACTTCCTCCGCCTTCCTCGGAATGGGCCGAAACTTTGCCCACACCCTCCCCGCACCAAAAATAGGCCGCGTGCACAGCCTCGCCCAAAAAAGAGTAGCCGAACCCCTTGGCGCCAAGTTTATCCTGCGGAAAAATGCCCAAAAGGGGGGTGGGCTATATCCTTGGGGCGTGGGGCTGCCGAACTTCATCCGCCGGACTCGGAATAGGCCGAGACATTACCCACCCCCCTCCCCACGACAAAAATAGGCCGCGGGCACAGCGGCGCCCAAAAAAGAGCAGTCGAACCCTTGGCGCCAAGTTCGTCCTGCGGAAAAAATGCCCAACAAAGGGGTGTGCTATAGCCTTGGGGCGTGGGGCGGGCAAAGTTCATCCGCCTTCCTCGGAATGGGCCGAGACATTGCCAACTCCCTCAAGGCGCCAAAAATAGGCCGCGGTCACAGCAGCGCCCAAAAAAGAGCAGCCGAACCACTTCGCGCCAAGTTCGTCCTGTGGAAAAATGCCCAAAAAAGGGGTGGGCTATAGCCTTGGGGCGTGGGGCGGGCAAAGCTCATCCGCCTTCGTCGGAATGGGCCGAGACATTGCCAACTCCCTCAAGGCGCCAAAAATAGGCCGCGGGCACAGTAGCGCCCAAAAAAGAGCATCCGAACCCCTTGGCGCCAAGTTCGTCCTACGGAAAAATGCCCAAAAAGGGGGTGGGCTATATCCTTGGGGCGTGGGGCAGCCGAAGTTCGTCTGCTGGACTCGGAATGGGCCGAGACTTTTCCCACCCCCTCCCCGTGACAAAAATAGGCCGCGGGCGCAGCCGCGCCCAAAAAAGAGCAGCCGAACCCCTTGGTGCCATGTTCGTCCTGCGGAAAAATGCCCAAAAAAGGGGTGGGCTATAGCCTTGGGGCGTGGGGCTGGCGAACTTCGTCCGCCGGACTCGGACTAGGCCAAGAGTTTGCCCACCCCTTCCCCGCACCAAAAATAGGCCGCGGGTACAGCCGCGCCCAAAAAAGAGCAGCCGAACCCAGTGGCGCCATGTTCGTCCTGTAGAAAAATGCCCAAAAAAGGGGTGTGCTATATCCTTTCGGCGTGGGGCCGGCAAAGTTCATCCGCCTTCCTCGGAATGGGCCGAGACTCTGGCCACCCCCTCCCCGCAGCAAAAATAGGCCGCGGGCACAGCCGCGCCCAAAAAAGAGCAGCGGAACCCCTTGGCGCCAAGTTCATCCTGCGGAAAAATGCCCAAAAAAGGGGTGGGCTATAACCTTGGGGTGTGGGGCTGGCGAACTTCGTCCTCCGGACCCGGAATGGGCCGAGACTTTGCCCACTCCCTCCCCGCAATAAAAATAGGCCGCGGCCGCAGCCGCGTCCAAAAAAAAAAGCCGAAGCCCTTGGCACCAACTTCGTCCTGTGGAAAAATGCCCAAAAAGGGGGTGGGCTATAGCCTTGGGACGTGGGGCTGGCGAACTTGGTCCGCTTTCATCGGAATGGTCCGAGACTTTGCCCAACCCTTCCCCACGACAAAAATAGGCCGCGGGCACAGCCGCACCCAAAAAAGAGCAGCCGAACCCCTTGGCGCCAAGTTCATCCAGCGGATAAATGCCCAAAAAAGAGGTGGGCTATAGCCTTGGGGCGTGGGGCTCGCGAACTTCTACCTCCGGACTCCGAATGGGCCAAGACGTTGCCCACTCCCTCCTCGCAACAAAAATAGGCCACGGCCGCAGCCGCACCCAAAAAAGAGCAGCCAAACCCCTTGGCACCAAGTTCGTCCTGCGGAAAAATGCCCAAAAAAGGGGTGTACTGTAGCCTTTGGGCGTGGGGCCGGTAAACTTCCTCCGCCTTCCTCGGAATGGGCCGCGACTTTGCCAACACCCTCCCCGCACCAAAAATAGGCCGCGTGCACAGCCTCGCCCAAAAAATAGTAGCCGAATCCCTTGGCGCCAAGTTCATCCTACAGAAAAATGCCCAAAAGGGGGGGGGGGCTATAGCCTTGGGACGTGGGGCTGGCGAACTTCGTCCGCCGGACTCGGAATGGGCCGAGAGTTTGCCCACCCCTTCCCCGTGCCAAAAATAGGCCGCGGGCACAGCCGCGCCCAAAAAAGAGCAGCCGAACCCCTTGGCGCCAAGTTCATCCTGCGGAAAAAAGCCCAAAAAAGGGGTGGGCTATAACCTTGGGGTGTGGGGCTGGCGAACTTCTACCTCCGGACTCCGAATGGGCCGAGAGTTTGCCCACCCCTTCCCCGTGCCAAAAATAGGCCGCGGGCACAGCCGCGCCCAAAAAAGAGCAGCCGAACCCCATGGCGCCAAGTTCGTCCTGTAGAAAAATGCCCAAAAAAGGGGTGTGCTATAGCCTTTCGGCGTGGGGCCGGCAAAGTTCATCCGCCTTCCTCGGAATGGGCCGAGACTTTGGCCACCCCCTCCCCACGACAAAAATATGCCGCGGGCACAGCCGTGCCCAAAAAAGAGCAGCCGAACCCCTTGGCGCCAAGTTCATCCTGCGGAAAAAAGCCCAAAAGGGGGGGGCTATAGCCTCGGGACGTGGGGCTGGCGAACTTCGTCCGCCTTCCTCGGAATGGGCCGAGACTCTGCCCACCCCTTCCCCGCGACAAAAATAGGCCGCGGGCACAGCCGTGCCCAAAAAAGAGCAGCCGAACACCTTGGCGTCAAGTTCATCCAGCGGAAAAATGCCCAAAAAGGGGGTGCGCTATAGCCTTGGGGCGTGGGGCTGGCGATCTTCGTCCGCCGGACTCGGAATGGGCCGAGACTTTTCGCACCCCCTCCCCACGACAAAAATAGGCCGCGGGCGCAGCCATCCCCAAAAAAGAGCAGCCGAACACCTTGGCGCGAAGTTGATCTTGCGAAAAAATGCCCAAAAAAGGGGTGGGCTATAGCCTTGGGGCGTGGGGCTGGCAAAGTTCATCCGCCTTCCTCGGAATGGGCCGAGACATTGCCAACTCCCTCAAGGCGCCAAAAATAGGCCGCGGGCACAGTAGCGCCGAAAAAAGAGCATCCGAACCCCTTGGCGCCAAGTTCGTCCTGCGGAAAAATGCCCAAAAAAGGGGTGGGCTATAGCCTTTGGGCGTGGGGCCGGCAAAGTTCCTCCGCCTTCCTCGGAATGGGCCGAGACTATGCCCACACCCTCCCCACGCCAAAAATAGGCCGTGTGCACAGCCTAGCCCAAAAAAGAGCAGCCGAAACCCTTGGCGCAAAGTTCGTCTAGCGGAAAAATGCCCAAAAAACGGGTGTGCTATAGCCTTTGGGCGTGGGGCCGGCAAAGTTCCTCCGCCTTCCTCGGAATGGGCCGAGACTTTGCCCACACCCTCCCCACACCAAAAATAGGCCGTGTGTACAGCCTAGCCCAAAAAAGAGCAGCCGAAATCCTTGGCGCCAAGTTCGTCCAGCGGAAAAATGCACAAAAAAGGGGTGTGCTATAGCCTTTGTGCGTGGGGCCGCCAAAGTTCATCCGCCGTCCTCAGAATGGGCCGAGACATTGCCAACACCCTCAAGGCGCCAAAAATAGGCCGCGAGCACAGCAGCGCCCAGAAAAGAGCAGCCGAACCACTTCGCGCCAAGTTCGTCCTGCGGAAAAATGCCCAAAAAAGGGGTGGGCTATAGCCTTGGGGCGTGGGGCGGACGAACTTCGTCCGCCGGACTCGGAACGGGCCGAGACTTTGTCCACCCCTTTCCCGCGCCAAATATAGGCGGCGGGCACAGCCGCATCCAAAAAAGAGCAGTCGAACCCCTTGGCGCCAAGTTCGTCCTGCGGAAAAATGCCCAAAAAAGGGGTGTACTATAGCCTTGGGGCGTGGGGCTGCCGAAGTTTGTCCGCTGGACTCGGAATGGGCCGAGACTTTTCCCACCCCCTCCCCGCGACAAAAATAGGCCGCGGGGACAGCCGCGCCCAAAAAAGAGCAGCCGAGCCCCTTGCCGCCAAGTTCGTCGTGCGGAAAAATGCCCAAAAAAGGAGTAGGCTATAGCCTTGGGGCGTGGCGCAGGCGAACTTCGTCCGCCGGACTCGGAATGGGCCGAGACTTTGCCCACCCCGTCCCAGCGCCAAAAATAGGCCGCGGGCACAGCTCGCCCAAAAAAGAGCAGACGAACCCCTTGGCGCCAAGTTCGTTTTGTAGAAAAATGCCCAAAAAAGGGGTGTGCTATAGCCTTTCGGCGTGGGGCCGGCAAAGTTCATCCGCCTTCCTCGGAATGGGCCGAGACTTTGGCCACCCCCTCCCCGTGACAAAAATAGAATGCGGGCACAGCCGCGCTCAAAAAAGAGCAGCCGAACCCCTTGGCGCCAAGTTCGTCCTGCGGAAAAATGCCCAAAAAAGGGGTGTGGTTTAGCCTTTGGGCGTGGGGCCGGTAAAGTTCCTCCGCCTTCCTCGGAATGGGCCAAGACTTTGCCCAAAACCTCCCCGCGCCAAAAATAGGCCGCGTGCACAGCCTCGCCCAAAAAAGAGAAGCCGAACCCCTTGGCGCCAAGTTCGTCCTGCGGAAAAATGCCCAAAAAAGGGGTGTGCTATAGCCTTTGGGTGGGGCCCGCAAAGTTCCTCCGCCTTCCTCAGAATGGGCCGAGACTTTGCCCCCACCCTCACCACGCCAAAAATAGGCCGCGGGCACAGCCGCGCCCAAAAAAGAGCGGCCGAACCACTTCGCGCCAAGTTCGTCCTGCGGAAAAATGCCCAAAAAAGGGGTGTGCTATAGCCTTTGGGCGTGGGGCCGCCAAAGTTCATCCGCCTTCCTCGGAATGGGCCGAGACATTGCCAACTCCCTCCCCGCACCAAAAATGGGCCGCGGGCACAGCCGCGCCCAAAAAAGAGCAGCCGAACCACTTCGCGCCAAGTTCGTCCTGCGGAAAAATGCCCAAAAAAGGGGTGTGCTATAGCCTTTGGGCGTGGGGCCGGCGCACTTCGTCCGCCTTCCTCGGAATGGGCCGAGACTTTGGCCACCCCCTCCCCACGACAGAAATAGGCTGCGGGCACAGCCTCGCCCAAAAAAGAGCAGCCGAACCCCTTGGAACCAAGTTCGTCCTGTGGAAAAATGCCTAAAAAAGAGGTGGGCTATAGCCTTGGGGTGTGGGGCTGGCGAACCTCGTCCGCCGGACTCGGAATGGGCCGAGAGTTTGGCCACCCCCTCCCCGTGACAAAAATAGGCCGCGGGCACAGCCGCGCCCAAAAAAGAGCAGCCGAACCCCTTGGCGCCAAGTTCATCTGGCGGAAAAATGCCCAAAAGGGGGGAGGCTATAGCCTTGGGACGTGGGGCTGGCGAACTTCGTCCGCCTTCCTCGGAATGGGCCGAGACTTTGCCCACCCCTTCCCCGCGACAAAAATAGTCCGCGACACAGCCGCGCCCCAAAAAGAGCAGCCGAACCCCTTGGCCCCAAGTTCATCCTGCGGATAAATGCCCAATAAAGGGGTGGGCTATAGCCTTGGGGCGTGGGGCTGGCGAACTTCGTCCTCCGGACTCGGAATGGGCCGACGCTTTGTCCACTCCCTCCCCGCAACAAAAATAGGCCGCGGCCGCAGCCGCGCCCAAAAAAGAGCAGCCAAACCACTTCGCGCCAAGTTTGTCCTGCGGAAAAATTCCCAAAAAAGGGGTGGGCTATAGCCTTGGGGCGTGGGGCTGCCGGAGTTCGTCCGCCAGACTCAGAATGGTCCGAGACTTTGCCCGATCCTGACCCGCAACAAAAATACGCCACGGCGGCAGCCGCACCCAAAAAAAAAAAAGCCGAACCCCTTGGCACCAAGTTCGTCCTGCGGAAAAATGCCCAAAAAGGGGGTGGGCTATAGCCTTGGGACGTGGGGCTGGCGAACTTGGTCCGCTTTCCTCGGAATGGGCCGAGACTTTGCCCAACCTTTCCCCATGACAAAAATAGGACGCGCGCACAGCCGCGCCGAAAAGAGAGCAGCCGAACCCCTTGGCGCCATGTTCGTCCTGCGGAAAAATGCCCAAAATAGGGTTGGGCTATAGCCTTGGGGCGTGGGGCTGGCGAACTTCGTCCGCCGGACACAGAATGGGCCGAGAGTTTCCCCACCCCCTAGGCACGACAAAAATAGGCCGCGGGCACAGCCGCGCTCAAAAAAGAGACGCCGAACCCCTTGGCGCCAAGTTCGTCCAGCGGAAAAATGCCCAAAAAAAGGGTGGGCTATAGCCTTGGGGCGTGGGGCTGCCGCACTTCGTCCGCCTTCCTCGGAATGGGCCGAGACTTTGCCCACCCCTTCCCCGCGCCAAAAATAAGCCGCGGGCAGAGCCTCGCCCAAAAAAGAGCAGCCAAACCCCTTGGCGCCAAGTTCGTCCTGCGGAAAAATGCCTAAAAAAGAGGTGTGCAATAGCCTTGGGGTGTGGGGCTGCCGGAGTTTGTCCGCCGGACTCGGAATGGGCCGAGACTTTGACCATCCCTCCCTGCACCAAAAATAGGCCGCGGGCACAGCCGCGCTCAAAAAAGAGCAGTTGAACCCCTTGGTGCCAAGTTCGTCCTGCGGAAAAATGCCCAAAAAAGGGGTGTACTAGAGCCTTGGGGGGTGGGGCTGCCGAAATTGGTCCGCTGGACTCGGAATGGGCCGAGACTTTTCCCACCGCCTCCCCGCGACAAAAATAGGCCGAGGGCACAGCCGCGCCCAAAAAAGAGCGACCGAAACCCTTGGCGCCAAGTTCGTCCTACGCAAAAATGCCCAAAAAAGGGGTGGGCTATAGCCTTGGGGCGTGGGGCTGGCGAACTTCGTCCGCCGGATTCGGAATGGGCCGAGACTTTGCCGACCCCTTCCCCGCGCCAAAAATAGGCCGCAGGCACAGCCGTGCCCAATAAAGAGCGGCCAAACCCCATGGCACCAAGTTCGTCCTGCGGAAAAATGCCCAAAAAAGGGGTAGGCTACAGCCTTTGCGCGTGGGGCCGCCAAAGTTCATCCGCCTTCCACAGAATGGGCCGAGACATTGCCAACGCCCTCCCCGCACCAAAAATAGGCTGCGGTCACAGCCGCGCCCAAAAAAGAGCAGCCGAACCCCGTGGCCCCAAGTTCGTCCTGCGGAAAAATGCCCAAAAAAGGGGTGTGCTATAGCCTTTTGGCGTGGGGCCGGCGCACTTCGTCCGCCTGCCTCGGAATGGGCTGAGACTTTGGCCACCCCCTCCCCACGGCAGAAATGGGCCGCGGGCACAGCCTCGCCCAAAAAAGAGCAGCCGAACCACTTGGCGCCAAGTTCGTCCTGCGGAAAAATGCCCAAAAAGGGGGTGGCCTGTAGCCTTGGGGCGTGGGGCTAGCGAAATTCGTCCGCCGGACTCGGAATGGGCCGAGACTTTTCCTACCCCCTCCCCGCGACAAAAATAGGCCGTGGGCACAGCCGCGCCCAAAAAAGAGCAGCCAAACCACTTGGCGCCAAGTTCGTCCCGCGGAAAAATGCCCAAAAAAGGGGTGTGCTATAGCCTTTGGGCGTGGGGCCGGCGCACTTCGTCCGCCTACTTCGGAATGGGCTGAGACTTTGGCCACCCCCTCCCCACGACAGAAATGGGCCGCGGGCACAGCCTCGCCCAAAACAGACCAGCCGAACCCCTTGGCGCCAAGTTCGTCCTGCGGAAAAATGCCCAAAAAGGGGGTGGCCTATAGCCTTGGGGCGTGGGGCTGGCGAAATTCGTCCGCCGGACTCGGAATGGTCCGAGACTTTGCCGACCCCCTCCCCACGACAAATATAGGCCGTGGGCACAGCCGCGCCCAAAAAAGAGCAGCCGAACCACTTGGCGCCAAGTTCGTCCCGCGGAAAAATGCCCAAAAAAGGGGTGTGCTATAGCCTTTGGGCGTGGGGCCGGCGCACTTCGTCCGCCTACTTCGGAATGGGCTGAGACTTTGGCCACCCCCTCCCCACGACAGAAATGGGTCGCGGGCACAGCCTCGCCCAAAACAGACCAGCCGAACCCCTTGGCGCCAAGTTCGTCCTGCGGAAAAATGCCCAAAAAGGGGGTGGCCTATAGCCTTGGGGCGTGGGGCTGGCGAAATTCGTCCGCCGGACTCGGAATGGGCCGAGACTTTGCCGACCCCCTCCCCGCGACAAATATAGGCCGTGGGCACAGCCGCGCCCAAAAAAGAGCAGCCGAACCACTTGGCGCCAAGTTCGTCCCGCGGAAAAACGCCCAAAAAAGGGGTGTGCTATAGCCTTTGGGCGTGGGGCCGGTGCACTTCGTCCGCCTACTTCGGAATGGGCTGAGACTTTGGCCACCCCCTCCCCACCACAGAAATGGGCCGCGGGCACAGCCTCGCCCAAAACAGACCAGCCGAACCCCTTGGCGCCAAGTTCGTCCTGCGGAAAAATGCCCAAAAAAGCGGTGTGCTATAGCCTTTGGGGGTGGGGCCGGCGCACTTCATCCGCCTTCCTCGGAATGGGCTGAGACTTTGGCCACCCCCTCCCCACGACAGAAATAGGCCGGGGGCACAGCCTCGCCCAAAAAAGAGAAGCCGAACCCCTTGGCGCCATGTTTGTCCTGGGGAAAAATACCTAAAAAAGATGTGTGCTATAGCCTTGGGGCGTGCGGCTGCCGGAGTTCGTTCGCCAGACTCGGAATGGACCGAGACTTTGCCCGCTCCCTACCCGCAACAAAAATAAGCCACGGCCGCAGCCGCGCCCAAAAAAGAGCAGCCGAACCCCTCTGCGCCAAGTTCGTCCTGCGGAAAAATGCCCAAAAAAGGGGGTGGGCTATAGCCTTGGGGCGTGGGGCAGGCGAAATTCGTCCGCCGGACTCGGAATGGGCCGAGACTTTGCCCACCGCCTCCCCCCGGCAAAATTAGGCCGTGGGCATAGCCGCGCCCAAAAAAGAGCAGCCGAACCACTTGGCGCCAAGTTCGCCCTGTGGAAAAATGCCCAGAAAAGGGGTATGCCTTAGCCTTTGGGCGTGGGGCCGGCGCACTTTGTCCACCTTCCTCGGAATGGGCTGAGACTTTGGCCACCCCTTCCCCACGACAGAAATAGGCCGCGGGCACAGCCTCGACCAAAAAAGAGCAGCCGAACCCCTTGGTGCCAAGTTCGTCCTGCGGAAAAATGCCTAAAAAATAGGTAGGCTATAGCCTTGGGGCGTGGGACTGCCGGAGTTCGTCCGCCGGACACGGAATGGGCCGAGACTTTGACCACCCCTCCTCACGCCAAAAATAGGCCGCGGGCACAGCCGCGCTCAAAAAAAAGCAGTCGAACCCCTTGGCGCCAAGTTCGTCCTGCGGAAAAATGCCCAAAAAAGGGGTGTACTATAGCCTTGGGGTGTGGGGCTGCCGAAATTCGTCCGCTGGACTCAGAATGGGCCGAGACTTTTCCCTCCCCCTCCCCACGACAAAAATAGGCCGCGGGCACAGCCGCGCCCAAAAATGAGCAGCCGAACCCCTTGGCGCCAAGTTCGTGCTGTGGAAAAATGCCCAAAAAAGGGGTGTGCTATAGCCTTTGGGGGTGGGGCCGGCGCACTTCATCCGCCTTCCTCGGAATGGGCGGAGACTTTGGCCACCCCCTCCCCACGACGGAAATAGGCCGGGGGCACAGCCTCGCCCAAAAAAGAGCAGCCGAACCCCTTGGCGCCATGTTTGTCCTGCGGAAAAATGCCTAAAAAAGATGTGTGCTATAGCCTTTGGGCGTGGGGCTGTCGAAGTTCCGCTGGACTCGGAATGGGGCGAGACTTTTCCCACCCCCTCCCCGCGAAACAAATAGGTCGTGGGCACAGGCGTGCCCAAAAAAGAGCAGCCGAACCCCTCTGCGCCAAGTTCGTCCTGCGGAAAAATGCCCAAAAAGGGGGTGGGCTATAGCCTTGGGGCGTGGGGCCGGCGAACTTCATCCGCCGGACTCGGAATGGGCCGAGTAATCCTCCCTTCCCAAAAGGAAGAACGTGGAAAAGATTCTTCAAGAGTCTGAGTTCCCACCCCCGCCCAACGACAAAAATAGGCCGCGGGCACCGCCGCGCCCAAAAAAGAGCAGCCGAACCCCTTGGCGCCATGTTCGTCCTGCGGAAAAATGCCCAAAATAGGGTTGGGCTATAGCCTTGGGGCGTGGGGCTGGCGAACTTCGTCCGCCGGACTCAGAATGGGCCGAGAGTTTCCCCACCCCCTCCCCACGACAAAAATAGGCCGCGGGCACAGCCGCGCCCAAAAAAGAGCCGCCGAACCCCTTGGCGCCATGTTCGTCCTGCGGAAAAATGCCCAAAAAAAGGGTGGCCTATAGCCTCGGGGCGTGGGGCTGGCGCACTTCGTCCGCCTTCCTCGGAATGGGCCGAGACTTTGCCCACCCCTTCCCCGCGCCAAAAATAGGCCGCGGGCATAGCCGCGCCCAAAAAAGAGCAGTCGAACCCCTTGGCCCCAAGTTCGTCCTGCGGAAAAATGCCCAAAAAAGGGGTGTGCTATAGCCTTGGGGCGTGGGGCTACGAAGTTCGTCCGCCGGACTCGGAATGGGCCGAGGCTTTCCTCATCCCCTCCCCGCGACAAAAATAGTCCGCGGGCACAGGCACAGCCGCGCCCAATAAAGAGCGGCCGAACCCCATCGCACCAAGTTCGTCCTGCAGAAAAATGCCCAAAAAAGGGGTGGGCTATAGCCTTTGGGCGTGGGCCCGCCAAAGTTCATCCGCCTTCCTCGGAATGGGCCGAGACATTGCCAACTCCCTCCCCGCGCCCAAAATAGGCCGCGGGCACAGCCACGCTCAAAAAAGAGCAGCCGAACCACTTGGCCCCAAGTTCGTCCTGCGGGAAAATGCCCAAAAAAGGGGTGTACTATAGCCTTTGGGCGTGGGGCTGTCGAAGTTCGTCCGCTGGACTCGGAATGGGGCCAGAATTTTCCCACCCCCTCCCCGCGAAACAAATAGGTCGCGGGCACAGGCGTGCCCAAAAAAGAGCAGCCCAACCCCTTGGCGCCAAGTTCGTCCTGCGGAAAAATGCCCAAAAAAGGGGTGTGCTATAGACTTTGGGCGTGGCGCTGGCGAACTTCGTCCGCTGGACTCAGAATGGGCCGAGACTTTGCCCACCCCCTCGCCGCGACAAAAATACACCGCGGGCACAGCCGCACCGAAAAAAGAACAGCCGAACCCCTTGGCGCCAATTTTTCTCTTGCGGAAAAATGCCCAAAAAGGGGGTGTACTATAGCCTTGGGGCGTGGGGCTGCCGAAGTTCGTCCGCCGGACTCGGAATGGGCCGAGGCTTTGCTCATCCCCTCCCCGCGACAAAAATAGTCCGCGGGCACAGGCACAGTAGCGCCCAATAAAGAGCGGCCGAACCCCATCGCACCAAGTTCGTCCTGCGGAAAAATACCCAAAAAAGGGGTGGGCTATAGCCATTGGGCGTGGGCCCGCCAAAGTTCATCCGCCTTCCTCGGAATAGACCGAGACATTGCCAACTCCCTCCCCGCGCCAAAAATAGGCCGCGGGCACAGCCACGCTAAAAAAAGAGCAGCCGAACCACTTGGCCCCAAGTTCGTCCTGCGGGAAAATGCCCAAAAAAGGGGTGTACTATAGCCTTTGGGCGTGGGGCTGTCGAAGTTCGTCCGCTGGACTCGGAATGGGGCGAGACTTTTCCCACCCCCTCCCCGCGAAACAAATAGGCCGTGGGCACAGGCGTGCCCAAAAAAGAGCAGCCAAACCCCTTGGCGCCAAGTTCGTCCTGCGGAAAAATGCCCAAAAAAGGGGTGTGCTATAGACTTTGGGCGTGGGGCTGGCGAACTTCGTCCGCTGGACTCAGAATGGGCCGAGACTTTGCCCACCCCCTCGCCGCGACAAAAATACACCGCGAGCACAGCCGCACCAAAAAAGGAACAGCCGAACCCCTTGGCGCCAATTTTTCTCTTGCGGAAAAATGCCCAAAAAGGGGGTGGGCTATAGCCTTGGGGCGTGGGGCGGGCGAACTTCGTCTGCCGGACTCGGAATGGGCCTCCTAATCCTCCCTTCCCAAAAGGAAGAACGTGGAAAAGATTCTTCAAGAGTCTGAGTTCCCACCCCCGCCCAACGACAAAAATAGGCCGCGGGCACGGCCGCGCCAAAAAAAAAAGCGGCCGAACCCCTTGGCGACATGTTCGTCCTGCGGAAAAATGCCGAAAATAGGGTTGGGCTATAGCCTTGGGCCGTGGGGCTGGCGAACTTCGTCCGCCGGACACGGAATGGGCCGAGACATTGCCCACGCCCTCCCCGCGACAAAAAAAGGCCGCTGGCACAGCCACACCCAAAAAAGAGCAGCTGAACCCCTTGGCGCCAAGTCCATCCTGCGGAAAAATGCCCAAAAAGGGGGTGGGCTATAGCCTTGGGGCGTGGGGCTGGCGAACTTCGTCCGCCTTCCGTGGAATAGGCCGAGAATTTGCCCATGGCCTCCCAGTGACAAAAATAGGCCGCGGGCACAGCCGCGCCCAAAAAGGTGCAGCCGAACCCCTTGGCGCCATGTTCGTCATGCGGAAAAATGCCCAAAAAACGGGTGGGCTATAGCCTTGGGGCGTGGGGCTGCCAATCTTCGTCCGCCGGACTCGGAATGGGCCGAGACTTTTCCCACACTCTCTCCGCGACATAAATTGGCCGCGGGCACAGCCGCGCCCAAAAAAAGAGCCGCCGAACGGCTTGGCGCCAAGTTCGTCTTACGGAAAAATGCCCAAAAAAGGGGTGTACTATAGCCTTGGGGGGTGGGGATGGCTAAGTTCGTCCGCCGGACTCGGAATGGGCCGAGACTTTCCCCACCCCCTCCCCGCAACAAAATTAGGCCGCGGGCGCAGCCGCACCCAAAAAGGAGCAGCCAAACCCCTTGGCGCCAAGTTCGTCCTGCGGAAAAATGCCCAAAAAAGGGGTGTGCTATAGCCTTTGGGCGTGGGGCCGGCGGACTTCGTCCGCCTTCCTCGGAATCGGCCGATACTTTTCCCACCACGTCTCCGCGACAAACATAGGCTGTGGGCGCAGCCGCGCCCAAAAAAGAGCAGCCGAACCCCTAGGCGCCAAGTTCGTCCTGCGGAAAAATGCCCAAATAAGTGGTGGGCTATAGACTTGGGGCGTGGGTCTGGCGTACTTCGTCCGCCGGACTCGGAATGGGCCGAGACTTTGCCCAGCTCTTCCCCGCGACAAAAATAGGCCGCGGGCACGGCCGCGCCCACAAAAAGAGCAGCCGAACCCCTTGGCGCCAAGTTCGTCCTGCGGATAAATGCCCAAAAAAGGGGTGGGCTATAGCCTTGGGGCGTGGGGCTGGCGAACTTCGTCCGCCGGACTCAGAATGGGCCGAGACTTTTCCCACCTCCTCCCCGCGACAAAAATAGGCGCGGGCCCAACCGCACCCAAAAAAGAGCAGCCGAACCCCTTGGCGCCAAGTTCGTCCTGCGGAAAAATACCCAAAAAAGGGGTGGGCTATAGCCTTGGGCCGTGGGACTGGCGAACTTCGTCCGCCGGACTCAGAACTGGCCGAGACTTTTCCCACCCCCTCCCCGTGACAAAAATCGTCCGCGAGCACAGCCGCGGCCAAAAAGGAGCAGCCGAACCCCTTGGCGCCAAGTTCGTCCTGCGGATAAATGCCCAAAAAAGGGGTGGGCTACAGCCTTGGGGCATGGGGCTGGCGAACTTCGTCCGCCGGACTCAGAATGGGCCGAGACTTTGCCCACTCCCTCCCCGCAACAAAAATAGGCCGCGGCCACAGCCGTGCCCAAAAAAGAGAAGCCGAACCCTTTGGCGCCAAGTTCGTCCTGCGGAAAAATGGCCAAAAAAGGGGTGTCCTATAGCCTTCGGGCGTGGGGCCGGTAAAGTTCATCCACCGGACTAGGAATGGGCCGAGACTTTTCCCACCCCCTCCCCGCGACAAAAATAGGCTGCGGGCAGAACCGCGCCCAAAAAAGAGAAGCCGAACCCCTTGGCGCCAAGTTCGTCCTGCGGATAAATGCGCAAAAAAGGGGTGTGCTATAGCCTTTGGGGGTGGGGACGGCTAAGTTCGTCCGCCGGACTCGGAATGGGCCGAGACTTTCCCCACCCCCTCCCCGCGATAAAAATAGGCCGCGGGCACAGCCGCGCCCAAAAAAAGAGCAGCCGAACCCCTCGGCGCCAAGTTCGTCCTGCGGAAAAATACCCAAAAAAGGGGTGGGCTATGGCCTTGGGGCGTGGGGCTGGCGCACTTCGTCCGCCGGACTCAGAACTGGCCGAGACTTTTCCCACCCCCTCCCCACGACAGAAATCGGCCGCGAGCACAGCCGCGGCCAAAAAGGAATAGCCGAACCCCTTGGCGCCAAGTTCGTCCTGCAGAAAAATACCCAAAACTGGGGTGGGCTATAGCCTTTGGGCGTGGGGCCGGCAAAGTTCATCCGCCTTCCACGGAATGGGCCGAGACTTTGGCCACCCCCTCCCAGCGCCAAAAATCGGCCGTGGGCACAGCCGCGCCCAAAAAAGAGCAGCCGAACCCCTTAACGCCAAGTTCGTCCTGCGGAAAAATGCCCAAACAAGGGTTGTGCTATAGCCTTGGGGAGTGGGGCTGCCGAAGTTCGTCCGACGGACTCGGAATGGGCCGATACTTTTCTCACCCCCTCCCCGCGACAAAAATAGGCCGCGTGCAAAAAAAAGCTGCCGAAACCCTTGGCGCCAAGTTCATCCTGCGGAAAAATGCCCAAAAAAGTGGTGGGCTATAGCCTTGGGGCGTGGGTCTGGCGTACTTCGTCCGCCGGACTCGGAATAGGCCGAGACTTTGCCCACCTCTTCCCCGCGACAAAAATAGGCCGCGGGCACAGCCGCGTCCAAAAACAGAGCAGCCGAACCCCTTGGCGCCAAGTTCGTCCTGCGGATAAATGCCCAAAAAAGGGGTGTGCTATAGCCTTGGGGCGTGGGGCTGGCGAACTTCGTCAGCCGTACTCAGAATGGGCCGAGACTTTTCCCACCCCCTCCCCATGACAAAAATAGGCCGCGGGCACAGCCGCGCCAAAAAAAAAAGCAGCCGAACCCCTTGGCGCCAAGTTCGTCCTGCGGAAAAATGCCCAAAAAAGGGGTGTGCTATAGCATTGGGGCGTGGCGCTGCCGAAGTTCGTCCGCCGGATTCGGAATGGGCCGAGACTTTGCCCACCCCTTCCCCGCGATAAAAATAGGCCGCGGGCACAGCCGCGCAAAAAAAAAAGAGCAGCCGAACCCCTTGGCGCCAAGTTCGTCCTGCGGATAAATGCCCAAAAAAGGGGTGGGCTATAGCCTTGGGGCGTGGGCCGGGCGAACTTTGTCCGCCGTACTCGGAATGGGCCGAGACATTGCCCACCGCTTCCCGGTGACAAAAATAGGCCGCGGGCACAGCCGCGCCCAAAAAAAGAGTAGCCGAACCCCTTGGCACTAAGTTCGTCCTGGAGATAAATGCCCAACAAAGGGGTGGGCTATAGCCTTGGGGCGTGGGGCGGGCGAACTTCGTCCGCCGTACTCAGAATGGGCCGAGACTTTTCCCACCCCCTCCCCGCGACAAAAATAGGCGCGGGCCCAACCGCACCCAAAAAAGAGCAGCCGAACCCCTTGGCGCCAAGTTCGTCCTGCGGAAAAATACCCCAAAATGGGGTGGGCTATAGCCTTTGGGCGTGGGGCCGGCAAAGTTCATCCGCCTTCCTCGGACTCGGCCGAGACTTTGGCCACCCCCTCCCAGCGCCAAAAATCGGCCGCGGGCACAGCCGCGCCCAAAAAAGAGTAGCCGAACCCCTTGGCGCCAAGTTCGTCCTGCGGAAAAATGCCCAAAAAAGGGGTGTGCTATAGCCTTGGGGCGTGGCGCTGCCGAAGTTCGTCCGCCGGACTCGGAATGGGCCGAGACTTTTCTCAACGTCTCCCCGTGACAAAAATAGGCCACAGGCACAGCCGCGTGCAAAAAAGAGCTGCCGAATCCCTTGGCGCCAAGTTCGTCCTGCGGAAAAATGCCCAAAAACGGTGTGGGCTACAGCCTTGGGGCGTGGGGCTGGCGAATTTCATCCGCCGGACTCGGAATGGGCCGAGACTTTTCCCACCCCCTCCCCGCACCAAAAATACGCCGCGGGCACAGCCGCGCCCAAAAAAGAGCAGCCGAACCCCTTGGCGCCAAGTTCGTCCTGCGGAAAAATGCCCAAAAAAGGGGTGTGCTATAGCCTTGGGGCGTGGGGCTGCCGAAGTTCGTCCGCCGGACTCGGAATGGGCCGAGACTTTTCTCACCCCCTCCCCGCGACAAAAATAGGCCGCGTGCAAAAAAGAGCTGCCGAAGCCCTTGGCGCCAAGTTCATCCTGCGGAAAAATCCCCAAAAAAGGGGTGGGCTACAGCCTTGGGGCGTGGGGCTGGCGCACTTCGTCCGCCGGACTCGGAATGGGCCGAGACTTTGCCGACCCCCTCCCCGCAACAAAACTTGGCTGCGGCCAATGGCGCGCCCAAAAAAGAGCTGCCGAACCCCTTGGCGCCAAGTTCGTCCTGCGGAAAAATGCACAAAAAAGGTGTGTGCTATAGCCTTGGGGCGTGGGGCCGGATAAGTTCGTCCGCCGGACTCGAAATGGGCCGAGACTTTGCCAACCCCCTCCCCATGACAAAAATAGGCTGCGTGCACAGCCGCGCCCAAAAAAGAGCAGCCGAACCCCTTGGCGCCAAGTTCGTCCTTCGGAAAAATGCCCAAAAAAGGGGTGTGCTATAGCCTTTGGGCGTGGGGCCGGCAAAGTTCATCCGCCTTCCTCGGAATGGGCCGAGACTTTGGCCACCCCCTCCTAGCACCCAAAATAGGCCGCGGGCACAGCCGCGCCCTAAAAATTGCAGCCGAACCCCTTGGCGCCAAGTTCGTCCTGCGGAAAAATGCCCAAAAACGGGGGTTGCTATAGCCCTTGGGCGTGGGGCCGGCAAAGTTCATCCGCCTTCCTCGGAATCGGCCGAGACTTTGGCCACCCCCTCCCAGCGCCAAAAATCGGCCGCAGTCACAGCCGCGCACAAAAAAGAGTAGCCGAACCCCTTGGCGCCAAGTTCGTCCTGCGGAAAAATGCCCAAAAAAGGGGTGTACTATAGCCTTGGGGCGTGGGGCTGCCGAAGTTCGTCCGCCGGACTCAGAACTGGCCGAGACTTTGCCGACCCCCTCCCCACCACCTCTCTGCGACAAAAAAAGTCCGCGGGCGCAGCCGCGCCCAAAAAAGAGCGACCGAACCCCTCGGCCCCAAGTTCGTCATGCGGAAAAATGCCCAAAAAAGGGGTGGGCTGCAGCCTTGGGGCGTGTGGCGGGCGAACTTCGTCCGCCGGACTCGGAATGGGCCGAGACTTTGCCCACCGCCTCCCCGTGACAAAAATAGTCCGCGGGCGCAGCCGCACCCAAAAAAGAGTGACCGAACCCCTCGGCGCCTAGTTCGTCATGCGGAAAAATGCCCAAAAAAGGGGTGGGCTGCATCCTTGGGGCGTGTGGCGGGCGAACTTCGTCCGCAGGACTCGGAATGGGCCGAGACTTTGCCCACCCCCTGCCCGCGACAAAAATAGGGTTCGGGCACAGCCGCGCCCAAAAAGGAGCAGCCGAACCCCTTGGCACCAAGTTCGTCCTGTAGAAAAATGCCCAAAAAAGGGGTGTGCTAGAGCCTTTCGGCGTGGGGCCGGCAAAGTTCATCCGCCTTCCTCGGAATGGTTCGAGACTTTGGCCACCCCCTCCCCACACCAAAAATTGGCCGCGGGCACAGCTGCGCCCAAAGAGAGCAGCTGAACCCCTTGGCGCCAAGTTCGTCCTGCGGAAAAATGCCCAAAAAAGGGATGTCCTATAGCCCTTGGGCGTGGGGCGGGCGAGCTTCCTCCGCCGGACTCGGAATGGGCTGAGACTTTGCCCACCCCTTCCCCGCGACAAAAATAGGCCGTGGGCACAGCCGTGCCCAAAAAAGAGCAGCCAAACCCCTTGGCGTCAATTTCGTCCTGCGGAAAAATGCCCAAAAAGGGGGTGGGCTGTAGCCTTGGGGCGTGGGGCGGGCGAAGTTCCTCCGCCGGATTCGGAATGGGCCGAGACTTTGCCCACCCCCTCCCCGCGGCAAAAATAGGACGCAGGCACAGCCGCGCCCAAAAAAGAGCAGCCGAACCCCATGGCGCCAAGTTCCTCCCGCGGAAAAATGCCCAAAAAAGGGGTGGGCTGTAGCCTTTGGGCGTGGGGCTGGCGAGGTTCGTCCGCCGGACTCGGAATGGGCCAAGACTTTGCCCACCCCCCTCCCCATGACAAAAATAGGCTGCGGGCACAGCCGCGCCCAAAAAAGAGCAGCCGAACCCCTTGGCGTTAATTTCGTCCTGCGGAAAAATGCCCAAAAAAGGGGTGGGCTATAGCCTTGGGGCGTGGGGCTGGCGAAGTTCGTCCGCCGGACGCGGAATGGGCCGAGACTTTGCCCACCCCCTCTCCGCGACAAAAATAGGCCGCGGGCACAGCCGCGCCCAAAAAAGAGCAGCCGAAGCCCTTGGCGCCAAGTTCGTCCTGCGGAAAAATGCCGAAAAAAGGGGTGGGCTATTGCCTTGGGGCGTGGGGATAGCGAAGTTCGTCCGCCGGACTCGGAATGGGCCGAGACTTTGTCCACCCCCTCCCCGCGATTAAAATAGGCCGCGGGCACAGCCGCGCACAAAAAAGAGCAGCCAAACCCCTTGGCGCCAAGTTCCTCCCGCGGAAAAATGCCCAAAAAAGGGATGGGCTATAGCCTTTGGGCGTGGGGCTGGCGAGGTTCGTCCGCCGGACTCGGAATGGGCCGAGACTTTGCCCACCCCCTCCCCATGACAAAAATAGGCCATGGGCACAGCGGCGCCCAAAAAAGAGCAGCCGAACCCCTTGGCGCCAATTTCGTCCTGCGGAAAAATGCCCAAAAAGGGGGTGAGCTATAGCCATGGGGCGTGGGGCGGCCGAAGTTCGTCCGCCGGACTCGGAATGGGCCGAGACTTTTCCCGGCCCCTGCCCGCGATAAAAATAGTCCGCGGTCACAGCCGCGCCTAAAAAAGAGCAGCCGAACCCCTTGGCGCCAAGTTCGTCCTGCGGAAAAATGCCCAAAAAAAGGGGTGGGCTATTGCCTTGGGGCATGGGGCTGGCGAAGTTCATCCGCCGGACTCGGAATGGGCCGAGACTTTGCCCACCCCCTCCCCGCGAGTAAAATAGGCCGCGGGCGCAGCCGTGCCCAAAAAAGAGCAGCCGAACCCCTTGGTGCCAAGTTCGTCCTGCGGAAAAATGCCCAAAAAAGGGGTGTGCTATAGCCTTTGGGCGTGGGGCCGGCAAAGTTCGTCCGCCGGACTCAGAACTGGCCGAGACTTTCCCCACTCCCTCCCCGCAACAAAAATTGGCCGCGAGCACAGCCGCGGCCAAAAAGGAGCAGCCGAACCCCTTGGCGCCAAGTTCGTCCTGCGGAAGAATACCCAAAAACGGGGTCGGCTATAGCCTTGGGGCGTGGGGCTGGCGAACTTCGTCCGCCGGACTCGGAATGTCCCGAGACTCTGCCCACCCCCTCTCCGCAACACAAATAGGCCGCGGGCACAGCCGCACCCAAAAACGAGCAGCCGAACCCCTTGGCGCCAAGTTCGTCCTGCGGAAAAATGCCCAAAAAAGGGGTGTGCTATAGCCTTTGGGCGTGGGGCCGGCAAAGTTCATCCGCCTTCCTCGGAATGGGCCGAGACTTTGCCCACACCCTCCCCGCGCCAAAAATAGGCCGCGGGCACAGCCGCGCCCAAAAACGAGCAGCCGAACCCCTTGGCGCCACGTTCGTCCTGCGGAAAAATGCCCAAAAAAGGGGTGGGCTATAGCCTTGGGGCGTGGGGCTGGCGAAGTTCGTCTGCCGGACGCGGAATGGGCCGACACTTTGCCCACCCCCTCCCCGTGACAAAAATAGGCCGCGGGCATAGCCGCGCCCAAAAAAGGGCAGCCGAAGCCCTTGGCGCCAAGTTCCTCCTGCGGAGAAATGCCTAATAAAGGGGTGTGCTATAGCCTTGGGGCGTGGGGCCGCCAAAGTTCATCCACCGGACTCGGAATGGGGCAAGACTTTTCCCACCCCCTCCCCGTGACAAAAATAGGCCGCGGGCACAGCCGCGCCCTAAAAAGAGCAGCCGAACCCCTGGGCGCCAAGTTCGTCCGGCGGAAAAATACCCAAAAAAGGGGTGGGCTATAGCCTTGGGGCATGGGGCTGGCGCACTTCGTCCGCCTTCCTTGCAATGGGTCGAGACTTTGGCCACCTCCTCCCCGTGACAAAAATAGGCCACGGGCACAGCCGCGCCCAAAAAAGAGCAGCCGAACCCCTTGGCGCCATGTTCGTCCTGCGGAAAAATGCCCAAAAAAGGGCTGGGCTATAGCCTTGGGGCGTGGTGCTGGCGAACTTCGTCTGCCGGACTCGGAATGGGCCGAGACTTTGGCCACGCCCTGCCTGCACCAAAAATAGGCCGCGGGCACAGCCGCGCCCAAAAACGAGCAGCCGAACCCCTTGGCGCCACGTTCGTCCTGCGGAAAAATGCCCAAAAAAGGGGTGGGCTATAGCCTTGGGGCGTGGGGCTGGCGAAGTTCGTCTGCCGGACGCGGAATGGGCCGAGACTTTGCCCACCCCCTCCCCGTGACAAAAATAGGCCGCGGGCACAGCCGCGCCCAAAAAAGGGCAGCCGAAGCCCTTGGCGCCAAGTTCCTCCTGCGGAGAAATGCCTAATAAAGGGGTGTGCTATAGCCTTGGGGCGTGGGGCCGCCAAACTTCGTCCGCCGGACTCGGAATGGGGCAAGACTTTTCCCACCCCCTCCCCGTGACAAAAATAGGGCGCGGGCACAGCCGCGTCCTAAAGAGAGCAGCTGAACCTCTGGGCGCCAAGTTCGTCCGGCGGAAAAATACCCAAAAAAGGGGTGGGCTATAGCCTTGGGGCATGGGGCTGGCGCACTTCGTCCGCCTTCCTTGCAATGGGTCGAGACTTTGGCCACCTCCTCCCCGTGACAAAAATAGGCCACGGGCACAGCCGCGCCCAAAAAAGAGCAGCCGAACCCCTTGGCGCCATGTTCGTCCTGCGGAAAAATGCCCAAAAAAGGGCTGGGCTATAGCCTTGGGGCGTGGTGCTGGCGAACTTCGTCTGCCGGACTCGGAATGGGCCGAGACTTTGGCCACGCCCTGCCTGCACCAAAAATAGGCCGCGGGCACAGCCGCGCCCAAAAAAGAGCAGCCGAACCCCTTGGCGCAGAGTTCGTCCTGCGGAAAAATGCCCAAAAAAGAGGTGGGCCTTAGCCTTTGGGCGTGGGGCCGGAGCACTTCGTCCGCCTTCCACGGAATGGGCCGAGACTTTGCCCACCCCCTCCCCTCGACAAAAATAGGCCGCAGGCACATCCTCGCCCAAAAAAGAGTAGCCGAACCCCTTGGCGCCAAGATCGTCCTGTGGAAAAAAGCCAAAAAAGGGGGTGGTCTATAGCCTGGGGGCGTGGCGCGGGCGAACTTCGTCCGCCGGACTCGGAATGGGCCGAGACTTTGCCCACCCCCTCCCAGTGCCAAAAATAGGCCGCGGGCACAGCCGCACCCAAAAAAGAGCAGCCGAACCCCTTGGCGCCAAGTTTGTCCTGCGGAAGAATGCCCAAAGAAGGGGTGTGCTATAGCCTTTGGGCGTGGGGCCGGCAAAGTTCATCCGCCTTCCTCGGAATGGGCCGAGACTTTGCCCACACCCTCACCGCACCAAAAATAGGCCGCGGCCACAGCCGCGCCCAAAAACGAGCAGCCGAACCCCTTGGCGCCACGTTCGTCCTGCGGAAAAATGCCCAAAAAAGGGGTGGGCTATAGCCTTGGGGCGTGGGGCTGGCGAACTTCGTCTGCCGGACGCGGAATGGGCCGAGACTTTGCCCACCCCCTCCCCGTGACAAAAATAGGCCGCGGGCACAGCCGCGCCCAAAAAAGGGCAGCCGAAGCCCTTGGCGCCAAGTTCCTCCTGCGGAGAAATGCCTAATAAAGGGGTGTGCTATAGCCTTGGGGCGTGGGGCCGCCAAAGTTCGTCCGCCGGACTCGGAATGGGGCAAGACTTTTCCCACCCCCTCCCCGTGACAAAAATAGGGCGCGGGCACAGCCGCGCCCTAAAAAGAGCAGCCGAACCTCTGGGCCCCAAGTTCGTCCGGCGGAAAAATACCCAAAAAAGGGGTGGGCTATAGCCTTGGGGCATGGGGCTGGCGCACTTCGTCCGCCTTCCTTGCAATGGGTCGAGACTTTGGTCACCTCCTCCCCGTGACAAAAATAGGCCACGGGCACAGCCGCGCCCAAAAAAGAGCAGCCGAACCCCTTGGCACCAAGTTCGTCCTGCGGAAAAATGCCCAAAAAACGGGTGGGCTATAGCCTTGGGGCGTGGGGCCGGCAAAGTTCGTCCGCCGGACTTGGAATGGGCCGAGACTTTTCCCACCCCCTCCCCGTGACAAAAATTGGCCGCGGGCATAGCCGCGCCCAAAAAAGAGCAGCCGAACACCTTGTCGCCAAGTTCGCCCTGCGGAAAAATGCCCAAAAAAGGGGTGGGCTATAGCCTTGGGGTGTGGGGCGGGCGAACTTCGTCCGCCGGACTTGCAACGGGCCGAGACTTTGGCCACCCCCTCCGCGCAACAAAAATAGGCTGCGGGCACAGCCGCGCCCAAAAAAGATCAGCTGAACCCCTTGGCGCCAAGTTCGTCCTGCGGAAAAATGCCCAAAAAAGGGGTGGGCTATAGCTATGGGGCGTGGGGCTGGCGAACTTCATCCGCCAGACACGGAATGGACCGAGACTTTGGCCACCCCCTCCCCGTGACAAAAATAGGCCGCGGGCACAACCGCGTCCAAAAAAGAGCAGCCGAACCCCTTGGCGCAAAGTTGGTCCTGCGGAAAAATGGCCCAAAAAGGGGTGGACTATAACCTTGGGGCGTGGGGCTGGCGATCTTCGTCCGCCTTCCTCGGAATGGGCCGAGACTTTGCGCACCCCCTCCCCACGACAAAAATAGGCCGCGGGCACAGCCGCGTTCAAAAAAGAGCTGCCGAACCCCTTGGCGCCAAGTTCGTCCTGCGGAAAAGTGCCCAAAAAAGGGGGTGGGCTGTAGCCTTGGGGCGTGGGGCGGGCGAAATTCGTCCGCCGGACTCGGAATGGGCCGAGACTTTTCCCACCCCCTCCCCGCGAAAAAAATAAGCTGCGGACGCAGCCCCGCCCAAAAAAGGGCAGCCGAACCCCTTGGCGCCAAGTTCGTCCTGCGGAAAAATGCCCAAAAAAGGGGTGGGCTTTAGCCTTGGGGCGTGGGGCAGGCGAACTTCGTCCGCGGGACTTGGAATGGACTGAGACTTTGCCCATCCCCTCCCGGGGACAAAAATAGGCCGCGGGCACAGCCGCGCCCAAATAAGAGCAGCCGAACCCCTTGGCACTAGGGATGGCAATTATACCCGTAAACCCGCAAACCCGCTCAAACCCACCTGCTAAAACCCGCCCGCTGCGGGTAATTTTATCCGCTGCGGGTGGGTTTAATGTTATAAATTAAAACCCGCACATGGATTCGGGTGGGTTTGGTAATGACTTTAAACCCGACGGATACCCGCATGGATATCCGTCAAACCCGCACTATTTTTTTAAATATTTTTAATTTAATTTTAATTAAAAATTTTTAATTTAAAGCATATATAAAAATTATACAATTATTCAAAATTTTAATTTAGAACTTATATATAAAAGAATTAAGTTTCTTTAGCTTAATTCATGGATTGTTATATACTTATTATAATTTTGTATGTATTATTTTTCTTTAACTTAGTACATGGATTATTTCATTAATATAATTTTTTTCTCCAAATTAGTATTTGAAAATAAGAATACTAATTATTATTGTAGGCATCGTGTTGGATGGGTGCTTATTGTGGTGAATGAAATGAAGTATCTTCTCTTGGAGTTTATTTTAAATGATGATGTAATTGTTATTTTTAGATACTAATTTATATTTTTTAAATGAATTTGTATAATTTATACTTAAATTTGAGAATGTGTTGGATTGATGTTGAAATTTTCATTTTTCATTTGCATTGGTTAAATATAAAATTGAGTATGTTATGTAGAAATTGAGGTTATTATTATAAATTTATATATTAAATATTAGTAATTTTAAATGTAAAAACCCGCTGGGTACCATTGCGGGTTTGGTAATTGTCCAAACCCGTTGCGGGTGGGTTTTCTTAAAAAAATTAAAACCCGCCGCGGTTGCGGGTGGGTTTGGTAATTTAAATTTTATGCGGGTTTGGGTTTGGTAATGGCAAACCCGCTGCGGGCGGTGCCCATTGCCATCCCTACTTGGCACCAAGTTCGTCCTACGGAAAAATGCTCAAAAAAGGGGTGTGCTATAGCCTTGGGGCGTGGGGCTGCCGCACTTCGTCCGCCTTCCTCGGAATGGGCCGAGACTTTGCCCACCCCCTCCCCGAGACAAAAATAGACCACGGGAACCGCCGCGCAAAAAAAAGAGCAGCCGACCCCCTTGGCACGAAGTACGTTTTTCGGAAAAATGCCAAAAAAGGGGATGGGCAATAGCCTTGGGGCGTGGGGCGGGCGAACTTCGTCTGCCGGACTCGGTATGGGTCGAGACTTTGGCCACCCCCTCCCCACAACAAAAATAGGCCGCGGGCACAGCCGCGCCCAAAAAAGAGCAGCCGAAGCCCTTGGCGCCAAGTTCGTCCTGCGGAAAAATGCCCAAGAAAGGGGTGTGCTATAGCCTTGGGGCGTGGGGCTGGCGAACTTCGTCCGCCTTCCTCGGAATGGGCCGAGACTTTGCCCACCCCCTCCCCGAGACAAAAATAGACCACGGGAACCGCCGCGCCCAAAAAAGAGCAGCCGAACCCCTTGGCACCAAGTTCGTTTTTTGGAAAAATGCCCAAAAAGGGGATGGGCAAAAGCCTTGGGGCGTGGGGCGGGCGAACTACGTCTGCCGGACTCGGAATGCGCCGAGACTTTGGCCACCCCATCCCCGTGACAAAAATAGGCCGCGGGGACAGCCGCGCCCCAAAACGAGCAGCCAAACCCCTTGGCACCAAGTTCGTCCTGCGGAAAAATGCCCAAAAAAGGGGTGAGCTATAGCCTTGGGGCGTGGGGCGGGCGAACTTCGTCGGCCGGACTCGGAATGGGCCGAGACTTTCCCCACCCCCTCCCCGCCACAAAAATAGGCCGCGGGCTCATCCGCGCCCCAAAAATAGCAGCCGAACCGCTTGGCGCCAAGTTCGTCCTGCGGAAAAATGCCCAAAAAAGGGGTGGGCTATAGCCTTGGGGCGTGGGGCTGGCGAACTTCGTCCGCCGGACACGGAATGGGCCGAGACTTTGCCCACTCACTCCCCTCAACAAAAATAGGCCGCGGGGACAGCCGCGCCCGAAAAAGAGCAGCCGAACCACTTGGCGCCAAGTTCTTCCTGCGGAAAAATGCCCAAAAAAGGGGTGGGCTATAGCCTTGGGGCGTGGGGCGGGCGAACTTCGTCCGCCGGACACGGAATGGGCCGAGACTTTGCCCACTCACTCCCCGCAACAAAATTAGGCCGCGGGGACAGCCGCGCCCAAAAACTAGCAGCCGAACCCCTTGGCGCCAAGTTCGTCCTGCGGAAAAATGCCCAAAAAAGGGGTGGGCTATAGCCTTGGGGCGTGGGGCTGGCGAACTTCGTCCGCCGGACACGGAATGGGCCGAGACTTTGCCCACTCACTCCCCTCAACAAAAATAGGCCGCGGGGACAGCTGCGCCCAAAAAAGAGCAGCCGAACCACTTGGCGCCAAGTTCTTCCTGCGGAAAAATGCCCAAAAAAGGGGTGGGCTATAGCCTTGGGACGTGGGGCGGGCGAACGTCGATTGCTGGACTCGGAATGGGCCGAGACTTTCCCCACCCCCTCCCCGCGACAAAAATAGGCCGCAGGCACAGCCGCGCCCAAAAAAGAGCAGCCGAACCCCTTGGCGCGAATTTCGTCCTGCGGAAAAATGCCCAAAACAGGGCTGGGCTATAGGCTTGGGTCGTGGGGCTGGCGAACTTCGTCCGCCGGACTCGGAATCGGCCGAAACTTTCCCCACCCCCTCCCCGTGACAAAAGTAGGCCGCGGGTACAGCCTCACCCAAAAAAGAGCAGTCGACCCCCTTGGCGCCAAGTTCGTCCAGCGGAAAAATGCCCAAAAAGGGGGTGGGTTATAGCCTTGGGGCATGGGGCTGGCAAACTTCGTCCGCCGGACTCGGAATGGGCCGGGACTTTTCCCACCCCCTCCCCACGACAAAAATAGGCCGCGGGCACATCCGCGCCCCAAAAAGAGCAGCCGAACCCCTTGGCGCCAAGTTCGTCCTGCGGAAAAATGCCCAAAAAAGTGGTGGGCTATAGCCTTGGGGCGTGGGGCAGGCGCACTTCGTCCGCCGGACTCGGAATGGGCCGAGACTTTGCCCAGCCCTTCCCCGCGACAAAAATAGGCCGCGGGCACAGCCGCGCCCAAAAAAGAATAGCCGAACCCCTTGGCGCCAAGTTCGTCCTGCGGATAAATGCCCAAACAGGGGTGGGCTGTAGCCTTGGGGCGTGGGGATGGCGAACTTCGTCCGCCGGACTCGGAATGGGCCGAGACTTTGCCCACTCCCTCCCTGCAACAAAAATAGACCGCGGCCACAGCCGCGCCCAAAAAAGAGCAACCGAACCCCTTGGCGCCAAGTTCGTCCTCCGGAAAAATGCCCAAAAAAGGGGTGGGCTATAGCCTTGGGGAGTGGCGCTGGCGAATTTCGTCCGCCGGACTCGGAATGGGCCGAGACTTTCCCCACCCCCTCCCCGCGACAAAAATAGGCCGCGGGCACAGCCGCGCCCAAAAAAGAGCAGCCGAACTGAAGGACAACATTTGCCCATGAGGTTCCTAATAACGCAACATTTGCGCAGTAAAATTAAAACAGATGGCGGAAGCTCTAGAAACCTCGGATCGACTTCATTCAAAAACGAAATTCAAGAGGAAAGATTGAAGTTTAATTACCTCACTTCCATTTTCGAAAATGACTTCGTGAAGTGGGAGAAAACGACTGAAAACAGCAAGCTCCGAACACTGTCCAGAAAATACAGCTCTCCACGAACAGCTTCTGGTTTGCCACGATCTGAGATCCCTTAAGCACCCCAATTGTGATGCCTCTAATCAGTCCACACTTAGAAATGTTCTAAGAGTTCAGAGGATTTGGAATCTCGAAATTTCATTAAGAAATGAGAGAGATAATGAAGAAACATGAGTGCTAGCTCATTTGATTCCATCCACCAAATAAAGCCCCATTATCTCTAATAATGGCACCAAACATTATCATGTGCTTAGACCCACCCACTTAGCCATTATTTATTGAAATTGATCTCATCACTTCAATAAACTATTTAATCAAATAAATAAATAGCTAATATTAATTAATTTCGGAATTAATTATTTAACCCCATTTTGATCACATCAAATGGTTAAATGTGGGCTTCTCTTGTGACATGTTCTAATGCTTTCTCTTAATCCATATTGGATCCAATAAAAGCCCATAATTCTAAACCCAAAATTGGTCTAGAAGTCCATAATCATATATGAACCCGAACATGTCCAAAACGGTCATTTTACGTGCTCGACATTCCATAATGTTTAATTGAGGATTTATGAAATTTATTTTGTTCCTTAAACTATTTATGGAACATCTAAATTTCTATCTTAAATCATATTTAAGATGTATTTATATTTATATTCATTCTCAATGAATTATAATATAAATATTGATTTTCCTAAAATTAGGAAATCTAACTTCTCATTTTCTAGTAACTCCTTTTTCATTTCTATATTGTGTGTGACCTTTTAGGTTCTTAGTTATAAGGTAGTAGAACTATTTTAATGATAACTCTTTATTCATTAAATGATGCTAAACTCTTTAGTCATCAATTAGAACCTTTCTAATGACCTTAAGATGCATTGGTAATACGCTTTACCAATATTGATCATAAGGTTTCTACAAGTCATGAGTGACACCTAGCAGTATATCACGACTATCCAAATAACAAGAATTGTTGGATCTATAGAACCTATTCCATTGTATCTCTATGTCTTGGTCTCTTCATCATCCATGTCCAGAGAAAAACACAGCTTATGGTTTATTATCTTAAGCAGTTGTGCTTTATCTCAAAATAAATATAAATGAACTTGACATGTTAATATAATTTGAACTCCTTCAAATATATTTCACCTTGGCCAAGGATTTGTCATGCCAATTCATATTATCTCATAGGGACATCCTTTTTGTATATTACAAAGTGATGAATTCCATATTGGCCATCAACTTGTCTTCATACATAGCCAACCATGACAGCTATTGCTAGATCTCTTCCGTGATTAGGAATCAATCGTTATGCATTCACATATCAGAGATGTCTATGTATAAGACATCTGTTATGCCTCAGGTCTAAAGACCACTACTAAACATAGTGGCTGTAACAATGTATAATAAGCCATTAACACTCACGACCATATGGCTTACTATATTCGGTCAAGTTCAGTAAACTTGTTCTTTTAACAAGTACCTATGTGTTTGACTTGACATCTCATGTCAATGATATGAAACTCACCATCCATTTTAGTATCACATACCATAAGGAGTCATAACACATACTAGTGTTTATAGGAATTTATAATGTCCAATCATAAATCCACCACTAGGAACTATTTAGAAGTATAGTACAAAGGATACACGTTTCATATTCTCGACATACTCGAGAATGTGTTCCTTAACTATTTTACTTCTTGGACTATATTCATTAAATTAATATATGAATATTGATAACTTTGCCATTTTATAAATATCAAAATGCTATTCAAATACAATTATTCCCTAAACAATCAAATCACCATTCGATTGGCCTTTAGGGCATATTACTAACAATCTCCCACTTGCACTAAAGCCAATCGCTATGGTATCTCATACCCATCTTCTCAAGATGACGATCTAATTGCTGTTGAGTAAGTGCTTTAGTCAGAGGATCCGCAGTGTTATCAGCGGAGGCTACTTTCTGCATAGTGATATCACTCCTTCCAATGATTTCTTTAATAATGTTATATCTTCTCTCAATGTGTTTGGACTTCTGGTGAGACCTTGGTTCCTTAGCTTGTGCTATAGCTCCATTGTTGTCATGAGATTGACAACGCAATGGTTGGAACCACTTGAAGTTATTGAATAAACTTCCGTATCCAAACAACATCTTTTGCTGCATCTAATGCAGCTATATATATTCCGCTTCAATGGGAGAATCTGCAGTAGTTGCTTGCTTGGAACTTTTCCAGCTTACTGCTCCACCATTGATAGTGAATAAAAATCCTGATGTAGATTTTCTGTCATCTACATCTGACTGGAAATCTGAATCAGTGAAGCCTTCAATTTTTAGCTCACCCTCTCCATATGTTAAGAACAAATCTTTAGTTCTTCTTAAGTACTTAAAGATATTCTTAACTGCGGTCCAATGTTTCTCACCCGGATTACTCTGGTATGTGCTAGTGACACTCACTGCATGAGCTATATCCGGTCTAGTACATAGCATAGCATACATAAGACTTCCAATTGCAGAAGCATATGGAATCTTATTCATACGCTCTCTCTCATCATAAGTTTTTGGACTCATGCTTTTAGAGAGATAAATTCCATGTCTTAAGGGTATAAAACCCCTTTTGGAATCCCACATATTAAATTTCTTTAATATCTTTTCTATGTACTTAGCTTGACATAGACCTATTAATCTTCTGGATCTATCTCTATAAATCCTGATTCCCAAGATATACATTGCATCTCCTAGGTCTTTCATAGAGAAGTTTTGAGAAAGCCAAATTTTGACAGAAGACATTTGTCCAATGTCATTCTCGACATACTCGAGAATGTGTTCCTTAACTATTTTACTTCTTGGACTATATTCATTAAATTAATATATGAATACTGATAACTTTGCCATTTTATAAATATCAAAATGCTATTCAAATACAATTATTCCCTAAACAATCAAATCACCATTCGATTGGCCTTTAGGGCATATTACTAACACGAACCCCTTTGCGCCAAGTTTGTCCTGCGGAAAAATGCCCAAAAAAGGGGTGGGCTATAGCCTTGGGGAGTGGGGCTGGCGAACTTCGTCCACCGGACACGGAATGGGCCTCCTAATCCTCCCTTCCCGAAAGGAAGAACGTGGAAAAGATTCTTCAAGAGTCTCAGGTCCCACCCCCTCCCCACGACAAAAATAGGCCGCGGACACAGCCGCGCCGAAAAAAGAGCAGCCGAACCCCTTGGCACCAAGTTCGTCCAGCGGAAAAATGCCGAAAAAAGGGGTGGGCTGTAACTTGGGGCGTGGGGCGGGCGAACTTTGTCCGCCGGACTGGGAATGGGATGGGACTTTTCCCACCCCCTCCCCACGACAAAAATAGGCCGCGGGAGAGCAGCCGAACCCCTTGGCGCCAAGTTCGTCCTCCGGAAAAATGCCCAAAAAAGGGTTGGGCTATAGCCTTGGGGCGTGGGGCTGGCGAACTTCGTCCGCCGGACTCGGAATGGGCTGAGACTTTGCCCAGCCCTTCCCCGCGACAAAAATAGGCCGCGGGCACAGCCGCGCCCAAAAAAGAATCGCCGAACCCCTTGGCGCCAAGTTCGTCCTGCGGATAAATGCCCAAAACAGGGGTGGGCTGTAGCCTTGGGCGTGGGGATGGCGAACTTCGTCCGCCGGACTCGGAATGGGCCGAGACTTTGCCCACTCTCTCCCCGCAACAAAAATAGACCGCGGCCACAGCCGCGCCCAAAAAAGAGCAGCCGAACCCCTTGGCGCCAAGTTCGTCCTGCGGAAAAATGCCCAAAAAAGGGGTGGGCTATAGCCTTGGGGCGTGGGGCTGGCGAACTTCGTCCGCCGGACTCGGAATGGGCCGAGACTTTGCCCAGCCCTTCCCCGCGACAAAAATAGGCCGCGAGCAGAGCCGCGCCCAAAAAAGAATAGCCGAACCCCTTGGCGCCAAGTTCGCCCTGCGGATAAATGCCCAAAACAAGGGTGGGCTGTAGCCTTGGGGCGTGGGGCTGGCGAACTTCGTCCGCCGGACTCGGAATGGGCCGAGACTTTGCCCACTCCCTCCCCGCGACAAAAATAGGCCGCGGGCACAGCCGCGCCCAAAAAAGAGCAGCCGAACCCCTTGGCACCAAGTTCGTCCAGCGGAAAAATGCCGAAAAAAGGGGTGGGCTGTAACTTGGGGTGTGGGGCGGTCGAACTTTGTCCGCCGGACTGGGAATGGGATGGGACTTTGCCCACCCCCTCCCCACGACAAAAACAGGCCACGGGCACAGCCGCGCCGAAAAAAGAGAAGCCGAACCCCTTGGCGTCAAGTTCGTCCTCCGGAAAAATGCCCAAAAAAGGGGTGGGCTATAGCCTTGGGGAGTGGCGCTGGCGAACTTCGTCCGCCGGACTCGGAATGGGCCGAGACTTTCCCCACCCCCTCCCCGCGACAAAAATAGGCCGCGGGCACAGCCGAGCCCAAAAAAGAGTAGCCGAACCCCTTGGCACCAAGTTCGTCCAGCGGAAAAACGCCGAAAAAAGGGGTGGGCTATAACTTGGGGCGTGGGGCGGGCGAACTTTGTCCGCCGGACTGGGAATGGGATGGGACTTTGCCCACCCCCTCCCTGACGACAAAAATAGGCCACGGGCACAGCCGCGCCGAAAAAAGATCAGCCGAACCCCTTGGCGTCAAGTTCGTCCTCAGGAAAAATGCCCAAAAAAGGGGTGGGCTATAGCCTTGGGGAGTGGCGCTGGCGAACTTCGTCCGCCGGACTCGGAATGGGCCGAGACTTTCCCCACCCCCTCCCTGCGACAAAAATAGGCCGCGGGCACAGCCGAGCCCAAAAAAGAGTAGCCGAACCCCTTGGCACCAAGTTCGTCCAGCGGAAAAATGCCGAAAAAAGGGGTGGGCTGTAACTTGGGGTGTGGGGCGGTCGAACTTTGTCCGCCGGACTGGGAATGGGATGGGACTTTGCCCACCCCCTCCCCACGACAAAAACAGGCCACGGGCACAGCCGCGCCGAAAAAAGAGAAGCCGAACCCCTTGGCGTCAAGTTCGTCCTCCGGAAAAATGCCCAAAAAAGGGGTGGGCTATAGCCTTGGGGAGTGGCGCTGGCGAACTTCGTCCGCCGGACTCGGAATGGGCCGAGACTTTCCCCACCCCCTCCCCGCGACAAAAATAGGCCGCGGGCACAGCCGAGCCCAAAAAAGAGTAGCCGAACCCCTTGGCACCAAGTTCGTCCAGCGGAAAAAACGCCGAAAAAAGGGGTGGGCTATAACTTGGGGCGTGGGGCGGGCGAACTTTGTCCGCCGGACTGGGAATGGGATGGGACTTTGCCCACCCCCTCCCTGACGACAAAAATAGGCCACGGGCACAGCCGCGCCGAAAAAAGATCAGCCGAACCCCTTGGCGTCAAGTTCGTCCTCAGGAAAAATGCCCAAAAAAGGGGTGGGCTATAGCCTTGGGGAGTGGCGCTGGCGAACTTCGTCCGCCGGACTCGGAATGGGCCGAGACTTTCCCCACCCCCTCCCTGCGACAAAAATAGGCCGCGGGCACAGCCGAGCCCAAAAAAGAGTAGCCGAACCCCTTGGCACCAAGTTCGTCCAGCGGAAAAATGCCGAAAAAAGGGGTGGGCTGTAACTTAGGGCGTGGGGCGGGCGAACTTTGTCCGCCGGACTGGGAATGGGATGGGACTTTGCCCACCCCCTCCCTGACGACAAAAATAGGCCGCGGGCACAGCCGCGCCGAAAAAAGAGCAGCCGAACCCCTTGGCGTCAAGTTCGTCCTCAGGAAAAATGCCAAAAAAAGGGGTGGGCTATAGCCTTGGGGAGTGGCGCTGGCGAACTTCGTCCGCCGGACTCGGAATGGGCCGAGACTTTCCCCACCCCCTCCCCGCGACAAAAATAGGCCGCGGGCACAGCCGCGCCGAAGAAAGAGCAGCCGAACCCCTTGGCGCCAAGTTCATCCTCCGGAAAAATGCCCAAAAAAGGGTTGGGCTATAGCCTTAGGGCGTGGGGCTGGCGAACTTCGTCCGCCGGACTCGGAATGGGCCGAGACTTTGCCCAGCCCTTCCCTGCGACAAAAATAGGCCGCGGGCACAGCCGCGCCCAAAAAAGAATAGCCGAACTCCTTGGCGCCAAGTTCGTCCTGCGGATAAATGCCCAAAACAGGGGTGGGCTGTAGCCTTGAGGCGTGGGGATGGCGGACTTCGTCCGCCGGACTCGGAATGGGCCGAGACTTTGCCCACTCCCTCCACGTAACAAAAATAGACCGCGGCCACAGCCGCGCCCAAAAAAGAGCAGCCGAACCCCTTGGCGCCAAGTTTGTCCTGCGGAAAAATGCCGAAAAAAGGGGTGGGCCATAGCCTTGGGGCGTGGGGCTGGCGAACTTCGTCCGCCGGACTTGGAATGGGCCGAGACTTTGCCCAGCCCTTCCCCGCGACAAAAATAGGCCGCGGGTACAGCCGCGCCCAAAAAAGAATAGCCGAACCCCTTGGCACCAAGTTCGTCCTGCGGATAAATGCCCAAAACAGGGGTGGGCTGTAGCCTTAGGACGTGGGGCTGGCGAACTTCGTCCGCCGGACTCGGAATGGGCCGAGACTTTGCCCACTCCCTCCCCGCGACAAAAATAGGCCGCGGGCACAGCCGCGCCCAAAAAAGAGCAGCCGAACCCCTTGGCACCAAGTTCGTCCAGCGGAAAAATGCCGAAAAATGGGGTGGGCTGTAACTTGGGGCGTGGGGCGGGCGAACTCTGTCCGCGGGACTGGGAATGGGATGGGACTATGCCCACCCCCTCCCCACGACAAAAATAGGCCGCGGGCACAGCCGCGCCGAAAAAAGATCAGCCGAACCCCTTGGCGTCAAGTTCGTCCTCTGGAAAAATGCCCAAAAAAGGGGTGGGCTATAGACTTGGGGAGTGGCGCTGGCGAACTTCGTCTGCCAGACTCGGACTGGGCCGAGACTTTCCCCACCCCCTCCCCGCGACAAAAATAGGCCGCGGGCACAGCCGCTCCCAAAAAAGAGCAGCCGAACCCCTTGGCGCCAAGTTCGTCCTGCGGAAATATGCCCAAAAAAGGGGTGGGCCATAGCCTTGGGGCGAGGGGCTGGCGAACTTCGTCCGCCGGACTCGGAATGGAACGAGACTTTGCCCACCCCCTCCCCGGGACAAAAATAAGCCGCGGACACAGCCGCGTCCATAAAATAGCAGCCGAACCTCTTGGCGCCAAGTTCGTCCTGCGGAAAAATGCCCAAAAATGGGGTGGGCTATAGCCTTGGGGAGTGGGGCTGGCGAACTTCGTCCACCGGACACGGAATGGGCCTCCTAATCCTCCCTTCCCGAAAGGAAGAACGTGGAAAAGATTCTTCAAGAGTCTCAGGTCCCACCCCCTCCCCACGACAAAAATAGGCCGCGGGCACAGCCGCGCCCAAAAAAGAGCAGCCGAACCTCTTGGCGTCAAGTTCGTCCTCTGGAAAAATGCCCAAAAAAGGGGTGGGCTATAGACTTGGGGAGTGGCGCTGGCGAACTTCGTCCACCGGACACGGAATGGGCCTCCTAATCCTCCCTTCCCGAAAGGAAGAACGTGGAAAAGATTCTTCAAGAGTCTCAGGTCCCACCCCCTCCCCACGACAAAAATAGGCCGCGGGCACAGCCGCGCCCAAAAAAGAGCAGCCGAACCCCTTGGCACCAAGTTAGTCCAGCGGAAAAATGCCGAAAAAAGGGGTGGGCTGTAACTTGGGGCGTGGGGCGGGCGAACTTTGTCCGCCGGACTGGGAATGGGATGGGACTTCTCCCACCCCCTCCCCACGACAAAAATAGGCCGCGGGCACAGCCGCGCCGAAAAAAGTGCAGCCGAACCCCTTGGCGCCAAGTTCGTCCTCCGGAAAAATGCCCAAAAAAGGGTTGGGCTATAGCCTTGGGGAGTGGCGCTGGCGAACTTCGTCCGCCGGACTCGGAATGGGCCGAGACTTTCCCCAACCCCTCCCCGGGACAAAAATAGGCCGCGGACACAGCCGCATCCATAAAATAGCAGCCGAACCTCTTGGCCCCAAGTTCGTCCTGCGGAAAAATGCCCAAAAAAGGGGTGTGCTATTGCCTTGGGACGTGGGGCCAGGAAAGTTCGTCCGCCGGACTCGGAATTGGCCGACACTTTTCCCACCCCCTCCCCGTGACAAAAATAGGCCGGGGGCACCGCCGCACCCAATAAAGAGCAGCCGAACCCCTTGGCGCCAAGTTCGTCCTCCGGAAAAATGCCCAAAAAAGGGTTGGGCTATAGCCTTGGGGAGTGGCGCTGGCGAACTTCGTCCGCCGGACTCGGAATGGGCCGAGACTTTCCCCAACCCCTCCCCGCGACAAAAATAGGCCGCGGGCACAGCCGCTCCCAAAAAAGAGCAGCCGAACCCCTTGGCGCCAAGTTCGTCCTGCGGAAATATGCCCAAAAAAGGGGTGGGCCATAGCCTTGGGGCGAGGGGCTGGCGAACTTCGTCCGCCGGACTCGGAATGGAACGAGACTTTGCCCACCCCCTCCCCGGGACAAAAATAGGCCGCGGACACAGCCGCATCCATAAAATAGCAGCCGAACCTCTTGGCCCCAAGTTCGTCCTGCGGAAAAATGCCCAAAAAAGGGGTGTGCTATTGCCTTGGGACGTGGGGCCAGGAAAGTTCGTCCGCCGGACTCGGAATTGGCCGACACTTTTCCCACCCCCTCCCCGTGACAAAAATAGGCCGGGGGCACCGCCGCACCCAATAAAGAGCAGCCGAACCCCTTGGCGCCAAGTTCGTCCTGCGGAAAAATGCCCAGAAAAGGGGTGGGCTACAGCCTTGGGTCGTGGGGCCGGCGCACTTCGTCCGCCGGACTCGGAATGGGCCGAGACTTTGCCCACCCCCTCCCCGTGACAAAAATAGGCCGCGGGCACCGCCGCGCCCAATAAAGAGCAGCCGAACCCCTTTGCGCCAAGTTCGTCCAGCGGAAAAATGCCCAAAAAAGGGGTGGGCTATAGCCTTGGGCCGTGGGGCTGGCGAACTTCGTCCACCGGACACGGAATGGGCCGAGACTTTGCCCACTCACTCCCCGCAACAAAAATAGGCCGCTGGGACAGCCGCGCCCAAAAAAGAGCAGCCGAACCCCTTGGCGCCGAGTTCGTCCTGCGGAAAACTGCCCACAAAGGGGTGGGCTATAGCCTTGGGGAGTGGGGCTGTCGAACTTCGTCTGCCGGACTCGGAATGGTCCGAGACTTTCCCCACCCCGTCCCCGCGACAAAAATAGGCCGCGGGCACAGCCGCGCCCAAAAAAGAGCACCCGAACCCCTTGGCGCCATGTTCGTCCTGCGGAAAAATGCCCAAAAAAAGGGTGGGCTATAGCCTTGGGGCGTGGGGCTGGCGAACTTCGTCCGCCTACCTCGGAATGGGCCGAGACATTGCCCACCCCCTCCCCGTGAAAAAAATAGGCCGCGGGCACAGCCGCGCCCAACAATGAGCAGCCAAACCCCTTGCCGCCAAGTTCATCCTGCGGCAAAATGCCCAAAAAGGGGGTGGGCTATAGCATTGGGGCGTGGGGCGGGGCAACTTCGTCCGCCGGACTCGGAATGGGCTGACACTTTCCCCACCCCCTCCCCGTGACAAAAATAGGCCGCGGGTACAGCCACGCCCAAAAAAGAGGAGTCGAACCCCTTGGCGCCAAGTTCGTCCTGCAGAAAAATGCCCAAAAAGGGGGTGAGTTATAGCCTTGGGACGTGGGGCTGGCGAACTTCGTTTGCCGGACTCGGAATGGGCCGGGACTTTTCCCACCCCCTCCCCGCGACAAAAATAGGCCGCGGGCACATCCGCACCCCAAAAAGAGCAGCCGACCCCTTGGCGCCAAGTTCATCCTGCGGAAAAATTCCCAAAAAAGTGGTGGGCTATAACCTTGGGGCGTGGGGCGGGCGAACTTCGTCCGCCGCACTCGGAATGGGCCGAGACTTTCCCCACCCCCTCCCCGCGACAAAAATAGGCCGAGGGCACAGCCGCGCCCAATAAAGAGCAGCCGAACCCCTTGGCGCCAAGTTCGTCCTGCGGAAAAATGCCCAAAAAAGGGGTGGGCTATAGCCTTGGGGCGTGGGGCGGGTGAACTTCGTCCGCCGGACTCGGAATGGGCCGAGACTTTCCCCACCCCCTCCCCGTGACAAAAATAGGCCGCGGGTACAGCCACCCCCAAAAAAGAGGAGTCGAACCCCTTGGCGCCAAGTTCGTCCTGCAGAAAAATGCCCAAAAAGGGGGTGAGTTATAGCCTTGGGGCGTGGGGCTGGCGAACTTCGTCTGCCGGACTCGGAATGGGCCGGGACTTTTCCCACCCCCTCCCCGCGACAAAAATAGGCCGCGGGCACATCCGCACCCCAAAAAGAGCAGCCGGCCCCTTGGCGCCAAGTTCGTCCTGCGGAAAAATGCCCAAAAAGGGGGTGAGTTATAGCCTTGGGGCGTGGGGCTGGCGAACTTCGTCTGCCGGACTCGGAATAGGCCGGGACTTTTCCCACCCCCTCCCCGCAACAAAAATAGGCCGCGGGCACATCCGCACCCCAAAAAGAGCAGCCGGCCTCTTGGCGCCAAGTTCATCCTGCGGAAAAATTCCCAAAAAAGTGGTGGGCTATAACCTTGGGGCGTGGGGCGGGCGAACTTCGTCCGCCGCACTCGGAATGGGCCGAGACTTTCCCCACCCCCTCCCCGCGACAAAAATAGGCCGAGGGCACAGCCGCGCCCAATAAAGAGCAGCCGAACCCCTTGGCGCCAAGTTCGTCCTGCGGAAAAATGCCCAAAACAGGGGTGGGCTATAGCCTTGGGGCGTGGGGCGGGCGAACGTCGATTGCCGGACTCGGAATGGGCCGAGACTTTCCCCACACCCTCCCCGCGACAAAAATAGGCCGCGGGCACAGCCACCCCCAAAAAAGAGGAGTCGAACCCCTTGGCGCCAAGTTCGTCCTGCAGAAAAATGCCCAAAAAGGGGGTGAGTTATAGCCTTGGGGCGTGGGGCTGGCGAACTTCGTCTGCCGGACTCGGAATAGGCCGGGACTTTTCCCACCCCCTCCCCGCAACAAAAATAGGCCGCGGGCACATCCGCACCCCAAAAAGAGCAGCCGGCCCCTTGGCGCCAAGTTCATCCTGCGGAAAAATTCCCAAAAAAGTGGTGGGCTATAACCTTGGGGCGTGGGGCGGGCGAACTTCGTCCGCCGCACTCGGAATGGGCCGAGACTTTCCCCACCCCCTCCCCGCGACAAAAATAGGCCGAGGGCACAGCCGCGCCCAATAAAGAGCAGCCGAACCCCTTGGCGCCAAGTTCGTCCTGCGGAAAAATGCCCAAAACAGGGGTGGGCTATAGCCTTGGGGCGTGGGGCGGGCGAACGTCGATTGCCGGACTCGGAATGGGCCGAGACTTTCCCCAACCCCTCCCCGCGACAAAAATAGGCCGCGGGCACAGCCGCTCCCAAAAAAGAGCAGCCGAACCCCTTGGCGCCAAGTTCGTCCTGCGGAAATATGCCCAAAAAAGGGGTGGGCCATAGCCTTGGGGCGAGGGGCTGGCGAACTTCGTCCGCCGGACTCGGAATGGAACGAGACTTTGCCCACCCCCTCCCCGGGACAAAAATAGGCCGCGGACACAGCCGCATCCATAAAATAGCAGCCGAACCTCTTGGCCCCAAGTTCGTCCTGCGGAAAAATGCCCAAAAAAGGGGTGTGCTATTGCCTTGGGACGTGGGGCCAGGAAAGTTCGTCCGCCGGACTCGGAATTGGCCGACACTTTTCCCACCCCCTCCCCGTGACAAAAATAGGCCGGGGGCACCGCCGCACCCAATAAAGAGCAGCCGAACCCCTTGGCGCCAAGTTCGTCCTCCGGAAAAATGCCCAAAAAAGGGTTGGGCTATAGCCTTGGGGAGTGGCGCTGGCGAACTTCGTCCGCCGGACTCGGAATGGGCCGAGACTTTCCCCAACCCCTCCCCGCGACAAAAATAGGCCGCGGGCACAGCCGCTCCCAAAAAAGAGCAGCCGAACCCCTTGGCGCCAAGTTCGTCCTGCGGAAATATGCCCAAAAAAGGGGTGGGCCATAGCCTTGGGGCGAGGGGCTGGCGAACTTCGTCCGCCGGACTCGGAATGGAACGAGACTTTGCCCACCCCCTCCCCGGGACAAAAATAGGCCGCGGACACAGCCGCATCCATAAAATAGCAGCCGAACCTCTTGGCCCCAAGTTCGTCCTGCGGAAAAATGCCCAAAAAAGGGGTGTGCTATTGCCTTGGGACGTGGGGCCAGGAAAGTTCGTCCGCCGGACTCGGAATTGGCCGACACTTTTCCCACCCCCTCCCCGTGACAAAAATAGGCCGGGGGCACCGCCGCACCCAATAAAGAGCAGCCGAACCCCTTGGCGCCAAGTTCGTCCTGCGGAAAAATGCCCAGAAAAGGGGTGGGCTACAGCCTTGGGTCGTGGGGCCGGCGCACTTCGTCCGCCGGACTCGGAATGGGCCGAGACTTTGCCCACCCCCTCCCCGTGACAAAAATAGGCCGCGGGCACCGCCGCGCCCAATAAAGAGCAGCCGAACCCCTTTGCGCCAAGTTCGTCCAGCGGAAAAATGCCCAAAAAAGGGGTGGGCTATAGCCTTGGGCCGTGGGGCTGGCGAACTTCGTCCACCGGACACGGAATGGGCCGAGACTTTGCCCACTCACTCCCCGCAACAAAAATAGGCCGCTGGGACAGCCGCGCCCAAAAAAGAGCAGCCGAACCCCTTGGCGCCGAGTTCGTCCTGCGGAAAACTGCCCACAAAGGGGTGGGCTATAGCCTTGGGGAGTGGGGCTGTCGAACTTCGTCTGCCGGACTCGGAATGGGCCGAGACTTTCCCCACCCCGTCCCCGCGACAAAAATAGGCCGCGGGCACAGCCGCGCCCAAAAAAGAGCACCCGAACCCCTTGGCGCCATGTTCGTCCTGCGGAAAAATGCCCAAAAAAAGGGTGGGCTATAGCCTTGGGGCGTGGGGCTGGCGAACTTCGTCCGCCTACCTCGGAATGGGCCGAGACATTGCCCACCCCCTCCCCGTGAAAAAAATAGGCCGCGGGCACAGCCGCGCCCAACAATGAGCAGCCAAACCCCTTGCCGCCAAGTTCATCCTGCGGCAAAATGCCCAAAAAGGGGGTGGGCTATAGCATTGGGGCGTGGGGCGGGGGAACTTCGTCCGCCGGACTCGGAATGGGCCGACACTTTCCCCACCCCCTCCCCGTGACAAAAATAGGCCGCGGGTACAGCCACGCCCAAAAAAGAGGAGTCGAACCCCTTGGCGCCAAGTTCGTCCTGCAGAAAAATGCCCAAAAAGGGGGTGAGTTATAGCCTTGGGACGTGGGGCTGGCGAACTTCGTTTGCCGGACTCGGAATGGGCCGGGACTTTTCCCACCCCCTCCCCGCGACAAAAATAGGCCGCGGGCACATCCGCACCCCAAAAAGAGCAGCCGACCCCTTGGCGCCAAGTTCATCCTGCGGAAAAATTCCCAAAAAAGTGGTGGGCTATAACCTTGGGGCGTGGGGCGGGCGAACTTCGTCCGCCGCACTCGGAATGGGCCGAGACTTTCCCCACCCCCTCCCCGCGACAAAAATAGGCCGAGGGCACAGCCGCGCCCAATAAAGACCAGCCGAACCCCTTGGCGCCAAGTTCGTCCTGCGGAAAAATGCCCAAAAAAGGGGTGGGCTATAGCCTTGGGGCGTGGGGCGGGTGAACTTCGTCCGCCGGACTCGGAATGGGCCGAGACTTTCCCCACCCCCTCCCCGTGACAAAAATAGGCCGCGGGTACAGCCACCCCCAAAAAAGAGGAGTCGAACCCCTTGGCGCCAAGTTCGTCCTGCAGAAAAATGCCCAAAAAGGGGGTGAGTTATAGCCTTGGGGCGTGGGGCTGGCGAACTTCGTCTGCCGGACTCGGAATGGGCCGGGACTTTTCCCACCCCCTCCCCGCGACAAAAATAGGCCGCGGGCACATCCGCACCCCAAAAAGAGCAGCCGGCCCCTTGGCGCCAAGTTCGTCCTGCGGAAAAATGCCCAAAAAGGGGGTGAGTTATAGCCTTGGGGCGTGGGGCTGGCGAACTTCGTCTGCCGGACTCGGAATAGGCCGGGACTTTTCCCACCCCCTCCCCGCAACAAAAATAGGCCGCGGGCACATCCGCACCCCAAAAAGAGCAGCCGGCCCCTTGGCGCCAAGTTCATCCTGCGGAAAAATTCCCAAAAAAGTGGTGGGCTATAACCTTGGGGCGTGGGGCGGGCGAACTTCGTCCGCCGCACTCGGAATGGGCCGAGACTTTCCCCACCCCCTCCCCGCGACAAAAATAGGCCGAGGGCACAGCCGCGCCCAATAAAGAGCAGCCGAACCCCTTGGCGCCAAGTTCGTCCTGCGGAAAAATGCCCAAAACAGGGGTGGGCTATAGCCTTGGGGCGTGGGGCGGGCGAACGTCGATTGCCGGACTCGGAATGGGCCGAGACTTTCCCCACACCCTCCCCGCGACAAAAATAGGCCGCGGGCACAGCCACCCCCAAAAAAGAGGAGTCGAACCCCTTGGCGCCAAGTTCGTCCTGCAGAAAAATGCCCAAAAAGGGGGTGAGTTATAGCCTTGGGGCGTGGGGCTGGCGAACTTCGTCTGCCGGACTCGGAATAGGCCGGGACTTTTCCCACCCCCTCCCCGCAACAAAAATAGGCCGCGGGCACATCCGCACCCCAAAAAGAGCAGCCGGCCCCTTGGCGCCAAGTTCATCCTGCGGAAAAATTCCCAAAAAAGTGGTGGGCTATAACCTTGGGGCGTGGGGCGGGCGAACTTCGTCCGCCGCACTCGGAATGGGCCGAGACTTTCCCCACCCCCTCCCCGCGACAAAAATAGGCCGAGGGCACAGCCGCGCCCAATAAAGAGCAGCCGAACCCCTTGGCGCCAAGTTCGTCCTGCGGAAAAATGCCCAAAACAGGGGTGGGCTATAGCCTTGGGGCGTGGGGCGGGCGAACGTCGATTGCCGGACTCGGAATGGGCCGAGACTTTCCCCACACCCTCCCCGCGACAAAAATAGGCCGCGGGCACAGCCGCGCCCAATAAAGAGCAGCCGAACCCCTTGGCGCCAAGTTCGTCCGGTGGAAAAATGCCCAAAAAAGGGGGGGGCTTTAGCCTTGGGGCGTGGGGCGGGCGAACTTCGTCCGCCGGACTCGGAATGGGCCGACACTTTTCCCACCCCCTCCCCATGACAAAAATAGGCCGCGGGTGCAGCTGCTCCCAAAAAAGAGGAGTCGAACCCCTTGGCACCAAGTTCGTCCTGTGGAAAAATGACCAAAAAGGGGGTGGGCTATAGCCTTGGGGCGTGGGGCAGGCGAACTTCATCCGCCTTACTTGGAATAGGCCGAGACTTTGCCCACCGCCTCCCCATGACGAAAATAGGCCGCGGGCACAGCCGCACACAAAAAAGAGCTGCCGAACCCCTTGGCGCCAAGTTCGTCCTGCAGAAAAATGCCCAAAAAAGGGGTGTGCTGTAGCTTTCGGCGTGGGGCCGGCAAAGTTCATCCGCCATCCTCGGAATGGGCCGAGACATTGGCCACCCCCTCCCCGCACCAAAAATAGGCCGCGGGCTCAGCCGCGCCCAAAAAAGAGCAGCCGAACCCCTTGGCGCCATGTTCGTCCTGCGGAAAAATGCCCAAAAAAGGGGTGTGCTATAGCCTTTGGGCGTTGGGCCGGCGCACTTCGTCCGCCTTCCTCGGAATCGGCCGATATTTTGCCCACCCGCTTCCCGCGACAATAATAGGCCAAGGGCACAGCCGAACCCCTTGGCGCCAAGTTCGTCCTGCGGAAAATTGCCCAAAAAAGGGGTGGGCTATAGCCTTGGGGCGTGGGGCGGGCGAACTTCGTACGCCGGACTCGGAATGGGCCGAGACGTTCCCCACCCCCTCCCCGCGACAAAAATAGGCCGCGGGCGCAGCCGCATACAAAAAACAGCTGCCGAACCCCTTGGCGCCAAGTTCGTCCTGCGGAAAAATGCCCAAAAAAGGGGTGGGCTATAGCCTTGGGTTGTGGGGCGGGTGAACTTCGTCCGCCGGACTCGGAATGGTCCAAGACTTTGCCCACCCCCTCCCCGCAACAAAAATAGGCCGCTGGCACAGCCACGCCCAAAAAGGAGAAGCCGAACCCCATGGCGCCAAGTCCGTCCTGCGGAAAAAAGCCCAAAAAGGGGGTGGGCTATAGCCTTGGGGCGTGGGGCTGGCGAACTTCGTCCGCCTTCCTTGAAATAGGCCGGACTTTGCCCACCGCCTCCCCGCATCAAAAATAGGCCGTGGGCACAGCCGCGCCCAAAAAGGTGCTGCCGAACCCCTTGGCGCCATGTTCGTCATGCGGAAAAATGCCCAAAAAAGGGGTGGGCTATAGCCTTGGGGCATGGGGCTGCCGAACTTCGTCCCCCGGACTCGGAATGGGCCGAGACTTTGGCCACCCTCTCCCTGCACCAAAAATAGGCCGCTGGCACAGCCGCGCCCAAAAAAGAGCAGCCGAACTTCTTGGCGCCAAGTTCGTCCTGCGGAAAAATGCCCAAAAAAGGGGTGTGCGGCAGCATTTGAGGGGTTGGGCCGGCTCAGTTCGTCCGCCGGACTCGGAATGGGCCGAGACTTTTCCCACCCACTCCCCGCGACAAAAATAGGCCGCGGACATAGCCGCGCCCAAAAAAGAGCAGCCGAACCCCTTGGCGCCAAGTTCGTCCTGCGGAAAAATACCCAAAAAAGGGGTGGGCTATAGCCTTACGGCGTGGGGCTGGCGAACTTCGTCCGCCGGACTCGGAATGGGCCGAGACTTTGCCCATTCCCTCCCCGCAACAAAAATAGGCCGCGGCCACAGCCGCGCCCAAAAAAGAGCAGCCGAACCCCTTGGCGCCAAGTTCGTCCTGCGGAAAAATGCCCAAAAAAGGGGTGGGCTATAGCCTTGGGGCGTGGAGCTGGCGAACTTCGTCCACCGGACTAGGAATGGGCTGAGACTTTGCCCACCCCCTCCCAACGACAAAAATATGCCGCGGGCACAGCCGCGCCCAAAAAAGAGCAGCCGAACCCCTTGGCGCCAAGTTCGTCCTGCGGAAAAATGCCGAAAAAAGAGGGGTGCTACAGCCTTTGGGCGTGGGCCTGTAAAGTTCATCCGCCTTCCTCGGAATGGTCCGAGACTTTGGCCACCCCATCCCAGCGCCAAAAATCGGCCGCGGGCACCGCCGCGCCCAAAAAAGAGCAGCCGAACCCCTTGGCGCCATGTTCGTCCTGCGGGAAAATGCCCAAAAAAGGGGTGTGCTATAGCCTAGGGGCGTGGGGCTGCCGAAGTTCGTCCGCCGGACTCGGAATGGGCGGAGACTTTTCTCACCCCCTCCCCGCAACAAAAATAGGCCGCGGGCACAGCCGCGTGCAAAAAAGAGCAGCCGAACCCCTTGGCTCCAAGTTCGTCCTGCGGAAAAATGCCCAAAAAGGGGGTGGCCTATAGCCTTGGGGCGTGGGGCTGCCAAAGTTCGTCCGCCGGACTCAGAACGGGCCGAGACTTTTCTCACCCCCTCGCCGCGACAAAAACAGGCTGCGGGCACAGCCGCGCCCAAAAAAGAGCAGCCGAACCCCTTGCCGCCAAGTTCGTCCAGCGGAAAAATGCCCAAAAAAGGGGGTGGGCTATAGCCTTGGGGCGTGGGGCTGGCGAACTTCGTCCGCCTTCCTCGGAATGGGCCGAGACTTTGCCCAACCCCCTCCCAACGACAAAAATAAGCCGCGGGCAGAGCCACGCCCACAAAAGAGCAGCCGAACCCCTTGGCGCCAAGTTCGTCCTGCGGAAAAATACCCAAAAAAGGGGTGGACTATAGCCTTGGGGCGTAAGGCTGGCGCACTTCGTCCGCCTTCCTCGCAATGCGCCGAGACTTTGCCCAACCCCCTCCCCACGACAAAAATATGCCACGGGCACAGCCCCGCCCTAAAAAGAGCAGCCGAACCCCTAGGCGCCAAGTTCGTCCAGCGGAAAAATGCCCAAAAAAGGGGTGTGCTCTACCCTTTGGGTGTGGGGCCGGCAAAGTTCATCCGCCTTCCTCGGAATGGGCCGAGACTTTGGCCACCCCGTCCCCGCATAAAAAATAGGCCGCGGCCTCAGCCGCGCCCAAAAAAGAGCAGCCAAACCCCTTGGCACCAAGTTCGTCCTGTGGAGAAATGCCCAAAAAAGGGGTGTGCTCTACCCTTTGGGTGTGGGGCCGGCAAAGTTCATCCGCCTTCCTCGGAATGGGCCGAGACTTTGGCGACCCCCTCCCCGCACCAAAATAGGCCGCGGGCTCAGCCGCGCCCTTAAAAGAGGAGCCGAACCCCTTGGCACCAAGTTCGTCCTGCGGAGAAATGCCCAAAAAAGGGGTGTGCTATAGCCTTGGGGCGTGGGGCCGGCAAAGTTCGTCCGCTGGACTCGAAATGGGCCGAGACTTTTCCCACCCCCTCCCCGGGACAAAAATAGCCCACGGGCACAGCCGCACCCTAAAAAGAGCAGCCGAACCCCTTGGCGCCAAGTTCGTCCAGCCGAAAAATGCCCAAAAAAGGGGTGGGCTATAGCCTTGGGGCGTGGGGCTGGCGAACTTCGTCCGCCGTCCTCGGAATGGGCCGAGACTTTCCCCCAACCCGCTCCCCGCGAAAAAAATAGGCCGCGGGCTCAGCCACGCCCAAAAAAGAGCAGCCGAACCCCTTGTCACCAAGTTCGTCCTGCGGAGAAATGCCCAAAAAAGGGTTGTGCTACAGCCTTGGGGCGTGGGGCCGGCAAAGTTCGTCTGCTGGACTCGGACTGGGCCGAGACTTTTCCCACCCCCTCCCCGGGACAAAAATAGGCCACGGGCACAGCCGCGCCCTAAAAAGAGCAGCCGAACCCCTTGGCGCCAAGTTCGTCCAGCCGAAAAATGCCCAAAAAAGGGGTGGGCTATAGCCTTGGGTGTGGCGCTGTCGCACTTCGTCCGCCTTCCTCGGAATGGGCCGAGACTATTCCCAACCCCCTGCCCACGACAAAAATAGGCCGCGGGCACAGCCGCGCCCAAAAAATAGCAGCCGAACCCCTTGGCACCAAGTTCGTCCTGCTGAGAAATGCCCAAAAAAGGGGTGTGCTATATAGCCTTTGGGCGTGGGGCCGGCAAAGTTCATCCGCCTTCCTCGGAATGAGCCGAGACTTTGCCCACCCCCTCCCCGCACCAAAAAAAGGCCGCGGACACAGCCGCACCCAAAAAAGAGCAGCCGAACCCCTTGGCGCCAAGTTCGTCCTGCGGAAAAATGCCCAAAATGGGGGTGGGCTATAGCCTTGGGGCGTGGGGATGGTTAACTTCGTCCGGCAGGCTCGGAATGGGCCGAGACTTTTCCCTCCCCCTCCCCGTGGAAAAAATTGGCCGCGGCCATAGCCGCGCCCAAAAAAGAGCAGCTGAGCCCCTTAGCGCCAAGTTCGTCCTGCGGAAAAATGCCCAAAAAAGGGGTGGGCTATAGCCTTGGGGCCTGGGGCGGGCGAACTTTGTCCGCCGGACTCGGAATGAGCCGAGACTTTCCCACCCCTCCCCGCGACAAAACTAGGCCGCGGGCACAGCCTCACCCAAAAAAGAGCAGCCGAACCCCTTGGCGCCAAGTTCGTCCTGCGGAAAAAAGCACAAAAAGGGGGTGGGCTATAACCTTGGGGCGTGGGGCTGGCGAAATTCGTCTGCCGGGCTCAGAATCGGCATAGACTTTGCCGACCCCCTCACCGCGCTAAAAAAAGGCTACCGGCACAGCCGCGCGCAAAAAAGAGCAGCCGAGCCCCTTGGCGCCAAGTTCGTCCTGCGGAAAAATGCCCAAAAAGGGGGTGGGCTATAGCCTTGGGGCGTGGGGCTGGCGATCTTCGTCCGCCTTTCTCGGAATGGGCCGAGACTTTTGCCGCCTCCTCCCCGTGCCAAAAATAGGCTACGGGCACAGCCGCGCCCAAAAAAGAGCAGCGGAGCGCCTTGGCGCCAAGTTCGTCCTGCGGAAAAATGCCCAAAAAGGGGGTGGGCTATAGCCTTGGGGCGTGGGGCTGGCGCACTTCGTCCGCCGGATTCGGAATTGGCCGAGACGTTGACCACCCCCTCCCCGCGACAAAAATAGGCCGCGGGCACCGCCGCGCCCAAAAATGAGCAGCGGAGCCCCTTGGCGCCAAGTTCGTCCTGCGGAAAAATGCCCAAAAAGGGGTGGGCTATTCCCTTGGGGCGTGGAGCGGGCGAAATTCGTCCGCCGGACTCGGAATGGGCCGAAACTTTGACCACCCCCTCCCAGCAAAAGAAAAAGGCCGCGGGCACAGCCGCGCCCAAAAAAGCGCAGCCGAACCCCTTGGCGACAAGTTCGTCCTGCGGAAAAATGCCCAAAAAGGGGGTGGGCTATAACCTTGGGTAGTGGGGCCGGCGAACTTCGTCCGCCTTCCTCGGAATGGGCCGAGACTTTGGCCGCCTCCTCCCCACGACAAAAATAGGCCGCGGGCACAGCCGCGCCCAAAAAAGAGAAGCCGAACCCCTTGGCGCCAAGTTCGTCCTGCGGAATAATGCCCAAAAAAGGTGTGTGCTATAGCCTTTGGGCGTGGGGCCAGCAAAGTTCATCCGCCTTCCTTGGAATGAGCCGAGACTTTGCCCACCCCCTCCCCGCACCAAAAAAAGGCCGCGGGCACAGCCGCACCCAAAAAAAAGCAGCCGAACACCTTGGCACCAAGTTCGTCCTGCGGAAAAATGACCAAAATGGGGGTGGGCTATAGCCTTGGGGTGTGGGGCTGGTTAACTTCGTCCGGCGGGCTCGGAATGGGCCGAGACTTTTCCCACCCCCTCCCTGCGACAAAAATAGGCCGCGGGCACAGCCGCACCCAAAAAAGAGCAGCCGAGCCCCTTGGCACCAAGTTCGTCCTGCGGAAAAATGCCCAAAAAAGGGGTGTGCTATAGCCTATGGGTGTGGGGCCGGCAAAGTTCATCCGCCTTCCTCGGAATGAGCCGAGACTTTGCCCACCCCCTCCCCGCACCAAAAATAGGCCGCGTACACAGCCGCACCAAAAAAAAAAGCAGCCGAACACCTTGGCGCCAAGTTCGTCCTGCGGAAAAATGCCCAAAATGGGGGTGGGCTATAGCCTTGGGGCGTGGGGCTGGTTAACTTCGTCCGGCGGGCTCGGAATGGGCCGAGACTTTTCCCACCCCCTCCCCGTGACAAAAATAGGCCACGGGCACAGCCGCACCCAAAAAAGAGCAGCCAAACCCCTTGGCGCCAAGTTCGTCCTGCGGCAAAATGCCCAAAAAAGGGGTGCACTATAGCCTTGGGGCGTGGGGCGGGCGAACTTCGTCCACCGGACTCGGAATGGGCCGAGACTTTGGCCACCCCCTCCCCGCGACAAAAATAGGCCGCGGGCACAGCCACGCCCAAAAAAGAGCAGCTGAACCCTTTGCGCCAAGTTCGTCCTGCGGAAAAATGCCCAAAAAGGGGGTGGGCTATAGCCTTGGGGCGTGGGGCTGGCGCACTTCGTCCGCCGCACTCGGAATGGGCCAAGACATTGACCACCCCCTCCCCGCGACAAAAATAGGCCGCGGGCACAGCCGCGCCCAAAAAAGAGCAGCCGACCCCTTGGCGCCAAGTTCGTCCTGCGGAAAAAAGCACAAAAAGGGGGTGGGCTATAACCTTGGGGCGTGGGGCTGGCGAAATTCGTCCACCGGACTCGGAATTGGCCCAGACTTTCCCCACCCTATCCCCGAGACAAAAATAGGCCACGGGCACAGCCGCGGACAAAAAAGAGCAGCCGAACCCCTTGGCGCCAAGTTCGTCCTGCGGAAAAATGTCCAAAAAAGGAGTGGGCTATAGCCTTGGGCCCTGGGGCGGGCGAACTTCGTCCGCCGCACTCGGAATTGGCCGAGACTTTTCCCACCCCCTCCCCACGAGCAAAATAGGACGCGGGCGTAGCCGTGCCCAAAAAAGAGCAGCCAAACCCCTTGGCGCCAAGTTCGTCCTGCGGAAAAATGCCCAAAAAAGGTGTGCGCTATAGCCGTGGGGCGTGGGGCCGGCAAACATCGTCCGCCGTCCTCGGAATGGGACGAGAGATTGCCCACCCCTTCCCGGCGACAAAAATAGGCCGCGGGCACAGCCGCGCCCAAAAAAGAGCAGCCGAACCCCCTGGCGCCAAGTTCGTCCTGCGGAAAAATGCCCAAAAAAGGGGTGTGCTATAGCCTTTGGGCGTGGGGCCGGCAAAGTTCATCCACCTTCATCGGAATGGGCCGAGACTTTGCCCACCCCCTCCCCGCACCAAAAATAGGCTGCGGGCACAGCCGCGCCCAAAAAAGAGCAGTCGAACCCCTGGGCGCCAAGTTCGTCCAGCGGAAAAATGCCCGTAAAAGGGGTGAGATATAGCCTTGGGGCGTGCGCCTGCCGAAGTTCGTGCGCTGAACTCGGAATGCGCCGAGACTTTTCCCACCCCCTCCCCGCACCAAAAATAGGCTGCGGGCACAGCCGCGCCGAAAAAAGAACAGCCGAACCCCTTGGCGCCATGTTCGTCCTGCGGAAAAATGCCCAAAAAAGGGGTGGGCTATAGCCTTGGGGCGTGGGGCGGGCGAACTACATCGGCTGGACTCGGAATGGGTCGAGACTTTGCCCACCCCATCCCCGAGACAAAAAAAGGCCAAGGGAACAGCCGCGCACAAAAAAGAGCAGCCGAACCCCTTGGCCCCAAGTTCGTCCTGCGGAAAAATGCCCAAAAAGGGGGTGGGTTATATAGCCTTGGGGCGTGGGGCAAGCGAACTTCGTCCGCCGGACTCGGAACGGACCGAGACTTTGACCACCCCCTCCCTGCGACAAAAATAGGCCGCGGGCACCGCCGCGCCCAAAAAAGGAGCAGCCGAACCCGTGGGCGCAAAGTTCGTGCTGCGGAAAAATACCCAAAAAGGAGGTGGGATATAGCCTTGGGGCGTGGGGCTGCCGAACTTCGTCCGCCGGACTCGGAATAGGTAGAGACATTTCCCACCCCCTCCCCGCGACAAAAATAGGCCGCAGGCACAGCCGCCCCCAAAAAAGTGCAGCCGAACCCCTTGGCACCAAGTTCGTCCTGAGGAAAAATGCCCAAAAAGGGGGACGGCTATAGCCTTGGGGCGTGGGGCTGGCGAACTTAGTCCACCGGACTCGGAATGGGCCGAGGCTTTGCCCACCCCCTCCCCGCACCAAAAATAGGGCACGGGCATAGCCGTGCCCAAAAAAGAGCAGCCGAACCCCTTGGCGCCAAGTTCGTCCTGCGGAAAAATGCCCAAAAAAGGGGTGTGCTATAGCCTTTGGGCGTGGGGCCGGCAAAGTTAATCCGCCTTCCACGGAATGGGCCGAGACTTTGCCCACCCCCTCCGCGCACCAAAAAGAGCTGCCGAACCCCTTGGCGCCAAGTTCGTCCTGCGGAAAAATGCCCAAAAAAGGGGTGGGCTATAGCCCTGGGGCGTGGGGCTGGCGAACTTCGTCCCCCGGGCTCGGAACGGGCCGAGAGTTTTCCCACCCCCTCCCTGTACAAAAATAGGCCGCGGGCACAGGTGCGCCCAAAAAAGACCAGCCGAATCCCTAAGCGCCAAGTTTGTCCTGCGGAAAAATGCCCAAAAAAGGGGTGTGCAATAGCCTTGGGGCGTGGGGCTGCCGAAGTTCGTCCGCCGGACTCGCAATGGGCCGAGACTTTTCCCACCCCCTCCCCGCGACAAAAATAGGCGGCGGGAACAGTCGCACCCAAAAAAGAGCAGGCGAACCCCTTGGCGCCAAGTTCGTCCTGCGGAAAAATGCCCAAAAAAGGGGTGTGCTATAGCCTTTGGGCGTGGGGCCGGCAAAGTTCATCCGCCTTCCTCGGAATGGGCCGAGACTTTGCCCACCCCCTCCGCGCACCAAAAAGAGCTGCCGAACCCCTTGGCGCCAAGTTCGTCCTGCGGAAAAATGCCCAAAAAAGGGGTGGGCTATAGCCCTGGGGCGTGGGGCTGGCGAACTTCGTCCCCCGGGCTCGGAACGGGCCGAGAGTTTTCCCACCCCCTCCCTGTACAAAAATAGGCCGCGGGCACAGGTGCGCCCAAAAAAGACCAGCCGAATCCCTTGGCGCCAAGTTCGTCCTGCGGAAAAATGCCCAAAAGAGGGGTGGGCTACAGCCTAGGGGCGTGGGGCGGGCGAACTTCGTCCGCCGGACTCGGAATGGGCCGAAAATTTGCCAACCACCTCCCCGCGACAAAAATCGGCCGCGGGCACAGCCGCGCCCAAAAACGAGCAGCCGAACCCCTTGGCGCCAAGTTCGTCATGCAGAAAAATGCCCAAAAAAGGGGTGTGCTATAGCCTTTGGGCGTGGGGCCGTCAAAGTTCATCCGCCTTCCTCGGAATGGGCCGAGACTTTGGCCACCCCCTCCCCACACGAAAAATAGGCCGCGGGTACAGCCACGCCCAAAAAAGAGCAGTCAAACCACTTGGCGCCAAGTTCGTCCTGCGGAAAAATGCCCAAAAAAGGGGTGTGCTATAGCCTTTGGGCGTGGGGCCGGTAAAGTTCATCCACTTCCTCGGAATGGGCCGAGACTTTGGTCACCCCTCCCCAAGCCAAAAATGGGCCGCGGATACAGCCGCACCCAAAAAAGAGCAGCCGAACCCCGTGGCGACAAGTTCGTCCTGCGGAAAAATGCCCAAAAAAGGGGTGTGCTATAGCCTTGGGCCGTGGGGCCGGCAAAGTTCATCCGCCTTCCTCGGAATGGGCCGAGACATTGGCCACCCCCTCCCCACACGAAAAATAGGCCGCGGGCACCGCCGCGCCCAGAAAAGAGCAGCCGAACCCCTTGGCGCCAAGTTCGTCCTGCGGAAAAATGCCCAAAAAAGGGGTGTGCTATAGCCTTTGAGCGTGGGGCCGGCAAAGTTCATCCGCCTTCCTCGGAATGGGCCGAGACTTTGGCCACCCCCTCCACACACGAAAAATAGGCCGCGGGTTCAGCCGCGCCCAAAAAAGAGTAGCCGAACCACTTGGCGCCAAGCTCGTCCTGCGGAAAAATGCCCAAAAAAGGGGTGTGCTATAGCCTTTGGGCGTGGGGCCGGCAAAGTTCATCGAATTCCTCGGAATTGGCCGAAAATTTGCCAACCACCTCCCCGCGACAAAAAAAGGCCGCGGGCACAGCCGCGCCCAAAAAAGAGCAGCCGAACCCCTTGGCGCCAAGTTCGTCCTGAGGAAAAATGCCCAAAAAAGGAGTGTGCTATAGCCTTTGGGCGTGGGGCCGGCAAAGTTCATCCGCCTTCCTCGGAATGGGCCGAGACTTTGGCCACCCCCTCCCCACACGAAAAATAGGCCGCGGGTACAGCCGCGCCCAAAAAAGAGCAGCCGAACCACTTGGCGCCAAGTTCGTCCTGCGGAAAAATGCCCAAAAAAGGGGTGTGCTATAGACTTTGGGCGTGGGGCCGGCAAAGTTCATCCCATTCCTCGGAATGGGCCGACATTTTGGCCACCCCCTCCCCATGCCAAAAATGGGCCGCGGGTACCGCCGCGCCCAAAAAAGAGCAGCCGAACCCCGTGGCGCCAAGTTCGTCCTGCGGAAAAATGCCCAGAAAACGGGTGGGCTATAGCCTTGGGGCGTGGGGTGGGCGAACTTCGTCCGCTAGACTCGGAATGGGCTGAAACTTTACCTACCCCCTCCCCGCGACAAAAATAGGCCGCGGGCACAGCCGCGTTCAAAAAAGAGCAGCCGAACCCCTTGGCGCCAAGTTCGTCTGGCGGAAAAATGCCCAGAAAAGGGGTGGGCTATATCCTTGGGGCGTGGGGCTGGCGCACTTCGTCCGCCGGACTCGGAATGGGCCGAGACATTGTCCACCCCCTCCCCGCGACAAAAATAGGACGCGGGCGCAGCCGCGCCCAAAAAAAAGCTGCCGAACCCCTTGCCGCCAAGTTAGTCCTGCGGAAAAATGCCCAAGAAGGGGGTATGCTATAGCCTTTGGGCGTGGGGCCGGCAAAGTTCATCCGCCCCCCTCGGAATGAGCCGAGACTTTGGCCACGCCTCCCCAAGCTAAAAATAGGCCGCGGATACAGCCGCACCCAAAAAAGAGCTGCCGAACCCATGGGCGCCAGGTTCGTCCTTCGGAAAAAAGCCCAAAAAGGGGGTGGGCTATAGCCTTGGGGCGTGGGGCTGGCGAACGTCGTCCGCCGGACTCGGAACAGGCCGAGACATTTCCCCCCCCCTCCCCACGACAAAAATAGGCTGCGGGCACAGCCGTGCCCAAAAAAGAGCAGCCGAACCCCTTGGAGCCAAGTTCGTCCTGCGGAAAAATGCCCAAAAGAGGGGTGGGCTATAGCCTAGCGGCGTGGGGCTGGCGAACTTCGTCCGCCGGACTCGGAATGGGCCGAAAATTTGCCAACCACCTCCCTTCGACAAAAATAGGCCGCGGGCACAGCCGCGCCCAAAAAAGAGCAGCCGAACCCCTTGGCGCCAAGTTCGTCCTTCGGAAAAATGCCCATAAAGGGGGTGGGCTATAGCCTTGGGACGTGGGGCGGGCGAACTTTGTCCGCCGGACTCAGAATGGGCCGACACTTTGCCCACCTCCTCCCCGCGACAAAAATAGGCCACGGGTGCAGCCGCGCCCCAAAAAGAGCAGCCGAACCCCTTGGCGCCAAGTTTGTCCTGCAGAAAAATGCCCAAAAAAGGGGTGTGCTATAGCCTTGGGGCGTGGGGCCGGCAAAGTTCATCCGCCTGCCTCAGAATGGGCCGAGACTTCGGCCACCCCCTCCCCACGCCAAAAATAGGTCGCGGGTACAGCTGCGCCCAAAAAAGAGCAGCCGAACCCCGTGGCGCCAAGTTCGTCCTGCAGAAAAATGCCCAGAAAACGGGTGGGCTATAGCCTTGGGGGGTGGGGTGGGCGAACTTCATCCGCCGGACTCGGAATGGGCCGAGACTTTGCCTACCCCCTCCCCGCGACAGAAATAGGCCGCGGGCACAGCCGCGCCCAAAAACGAGCAGCCGAACCCCTTGGCGCCAAGTTCGTCCGGCGGAAAAATGCCCAGAAAAGGGGTGGGCTATAGGCTTGGGGCGTGGGGCTGGCGAACTTCGTCCGCCGGACTCGGAATGGACCGAGACTTTGCCCACCCCCTCCCTGCGACAAAAATAGGCCGCGGGTGCAGCCGCGCCCAAAAAAGACCTGCCGAACCCCATGGCGCCAAGTTCGTCCTGCGGAAAAATGCCCAAAAAAGGGCTGTGCTATAGCCTTTGGGCATGGGGCCGGCAAAGTTCATCCGCCTTCCTCGGAATGGGCCGAGACTTTGGGCACCCCTCCCCATGCCAAAAATAGGCCGCGGATACAGCCGCGCCCAGAAAAGAGCAGCTGAACCCCTTGGCGCCAAGTTCGTCCTTTGGAAAAATGCCCAAAAAGGGGGTGGGTTATAGCCTTGGGACGTGGGGCATGCGAACTTCGTCCGCCGGACTCGGAATGGGCCGAGAGCTTGCCCACCCCCTCCCCGCGACAAAAATAGACCGTGGGCACAGCCGCGCCCCAAAAAGAGCAGCCGAACCCCTTGGCGCCAAGTTCGTCCTGCGGAAAAATGCCCAAAAAAGGGGTGTGCTATAACCTTTGGGCGTGGGGCTGGCAAAGTTCTTCCGCCTTCCTCGGAATGGCCGAGACTTTGGCAACCCCCTGCCCACGCCAAAAATAGGCCGCGGCAACAGCCGCGCCCAAAAAAGAGCAGCCGAACCCCTTGGCGCCAAGTTCGTCCTTCGGAAAAATTCCCAAAAAGGGGGTGGGCTATAGCCTTGGGGCGTGAGGCTGCCGAAGTTCGTCTACCGGACTCGCAATGGGCCGAGACTTTTCCCACCCCCTCCCCGCGACAAAAATAGGCGGCGGGAACAGTCGCACCCAAAAAAAGAGCAGCCGAACCCATTGGCGCCAAGTTCGTCCTGCGGAAAAATGCCCAAAAAAGGGGTGTGCGATAGCCTTTGGGCGTTGGGCCGGCAAAGTTCATCCGACTTCCTCGGAATGGGCCGAGAGTTTGCCCACCCACTCCCCGTGCTAAAAATAAGCTGCGGGCACAGCCGCGCCCAGAAAAGAGCAGCCGAACCCCTTGGAGCCAAGTTCGTCCTGAGGAAAAATGCTCAAAAAGGGGGTGGGCTATAGCCTTGGGGCGTGCGGCGGGCAAAGTTCATCCGCCTTCCTCGGAATGGGCCAAGACTTTGGCAACTCCCTCCCCACGCCGCCCAAAAAAGAGCAGCCGAACCCCTTGGCGCCAAGTTCGTACTTTGGAAAAATGCCCAAAAATGGGCTGGGCTATAGCCTTGGGGCGTGGGGCGGGCGGACTTAGTCCGCCGGACCCGAAATGGGCCGAGACTTTGCCCACCCCCTCCCCGGGACAAAAATAGGCCGCGGGCACAGCCGCCCCCAAAAAAGAGAAGGCGAACTCATTGGTGCCAAGTTCGTCCTGCGGAAAAATGCCCAAAAAAGGGGTGTGCTATAGTCTTGGGGCATGGGGCTGGCGAACTTCGTCCGCCTTCCTCGGAATGGGCCGAGACCATTCCCACCCCCTCCCCACGATAAAAATACACCACGGCCAAAACTGCGCCCAAAAAAGAGCAGGCGAACCCCTTGGCGCCATGTTCGTCCTGTGGAAAAATGCCCAATAAAGGGGTGTGCTATAGCCTTGGGGCGTGGGGCAGGCGAACTTCGTCCACCGGATTCGGAATGGGCCGAGACTTTTCCCACCCCCTGACCGCGACAAAAATAGGCCGCGGGCACAGCCTCGCCCAAAAAAGAGCAGCCGAACCCCTTGGCGCCAAGTTCGTCCAGCGGAAAAATGCCCAAAAAAGGGGTGTGCTATAGCCTTGGGGCGTGATGCCGGCATGGTTCATCCGCCTTCCTCAGAAAGGGCTGAGACTTTGCCCACCCCCTCCCCGCGAAGAAAATAGGCCGCGGGCACAGCCGCGTCCAAAAAAGAGCAGCCGAGCCCCTTGGTGCCAAGTTCGTCCTGCAGAAAAATGCCCAAAATAGGGGTGTACTATAGCCTTAGGGCGTGGGGCTGCCGAAGTTCGTCCGCCGGACTAGGAATGGGCCGAGACTCTTCCTACCCCCTCCCCGCGACAAAAATAGGCCGCGGGAACATCCGCGCCCAAAAAAGAGCAGCCGAACCCCTTGGCGCCAAGTTCGTCCTGCGGAAAAATGCCCAAAAAAGGGCTGAGCTATAGCGCTGGGGCGTGGGGCTTACAAAGTTCGTCCGCCGGACTCGGAATGGGCCGAGACTTTGACCTCGAAAAGAATAGGCCGCGGGCACAGGCGCGTCCAAAAAAGAGCAGCCGAGCCCTTTGCTGCCAAGTTCATCCTGCGGAAAAATGCCCAAAAGGGGGGTGGGGCTGGCGAACTTCGTCCGCCGGACTCGGAATGGGCCGAGACTTTTCCCACCCCCTCCCCACGACAAAGGTAGGCCGCGGGCACAGCCGCGCCCAAAAAAGCGCAGCCGAACCCCTTGGCGCCATCTTCATCCTGCGGAAAAATCCCCAAAAAAGGGGTGTGCTATAGCCTTTAGGCGTGGGGTCGGCAAAGTTCATCCGCCTTCCTCGGAATGGGCCGACACTTTTCCCACCCCCTCCCCGCGCCAAAAATAGGCCGCAGGCACAGCCGCGTCCAAAAAAGAGCAGCCGAGCCCCTTGGTGCCAAGTTCGTCCTGCGGAAAAATGTCCAAAAAGGGCGTGGGCTATAGCCTTCGGGCGTGGGGCTGGCGAGCTTCGTCCGCCGGACTCAGAATGGGCCGAGACTTTGCCCACCCCCTCCCCGGAACAAAAATAGGCCGCGGTCACAGCCGCGCCCAAAAAAGAGTAGCCGAAACCCTTGGCGCCAATTTCGTCCTGCGGAAAAATGCCCAAAAAGGGGGTGGGCTATAGCCTTGGGGCGTGGGGATGGCGAACTTCGTCCGCCGCACTCATAATGGGCCGAGACTTTTCCCACCCCCTCCCCGCGATAAAAATAGGCCGCGGGCACTGCAGCCCCTAAAAAAGAGCAGCGCACCCCTTGGCGCCAAGTTCGTCCCGCGGAAAAATGCCCAAAACAGGGGTGGGCTATAGCCTTGGGGCGTGGGGCTGGCGAAGTTCGTCCGCCGGACTCGGAATGGGCCAAGACTTTGCCCACCCCCTCTCCACGGTAAAAATAGGCCGCGGCCGCAGCCGCGCCCAAAAAAGAGCAGCCGAACCCCTTGGCGCCAAGTTCGTCCTGCGGAAAAATGCCCAAAAAAGGGTTGGGCTATAGCCTTGGGGCGTGGGGCTGGCGAGCTTCGTCCGCCGGACTCGGAAAGGGCCAAGACTTTGCCCACCCCCTCCCCGGGACAAAAATAGGCCGCGGGCACAGCCGCGCCTAAAAAAGAGCAGCCGAACCCCTTGGCGCCAATTTCGTCCTGCGGAAAAATGCCCAAAAAGGGGGTGGGCTATAGCCTTGGGGCGTCGGGCTGGCGGACTTCGTCCGCCGCACTCGGAATGGGCCGAGACTTTTCCCACACCCTCCCCGCGATAAAAATTGGCCGTGGGCACAGCCGCCCCTAAAAAAGAGCAGCCGTACCCCTTGGCGCCAAGTTCGTCCCGCGGACAAATGCCCAAAACTGGGGTGGGCTATAGCCTTGGGGCGTGGGGCTGGCGAAGTTCGTCCGCCGGACTCGGAATGGGCCAAGACTTTGGCCACCCTCTCCCCGCAACAAAAATAGGCCGCGGCCGCAGCCACGCCAAAAAAAGAGCAGCCGAACCCCTTGGCGCCAAGTTCGTCCAGCGGAAAAATGCCCAAAAAAGGAGTGGGCTATAGCCTTGGGGCGTGGGGCTGGCGAACTTTGTCCGCATTCCTCAAAACGGGCCAAGACTTTTCCCACCCTCTCCCTGCACCAAAAATCGGCCGCGGACACAATCGCGCCCAAAAAAGAGCTGCCGAACCCCTTGGCGCCAAGTTCGTCCTGCGGAAAAATGACCAAAAACGCGGTGGGCTATAGCCTGGGGCGTGGGGCCGGCGAACTTCGTCAGCCGGACTCGGAATGTGCCGAGACTTTGCCCACCCCCTCCCCGCGACAAAAATAGGCCGTGGGCACAGCCACGCCCAAAAAAGAGCAGCCGAATCCCTTGGCGCCAAGTTCCTCCTGCGGAGAAATGCCCAAAAACGCGGTGCGCTATAGCCTTCGTGCGAGGGGCGAGCGCACTTCGTCCGCCGGACTCGGAATGGGCGGAGACTTTTCCCACCCCCTCCCCACGACAAAAATAGGCCGCGGGCAAAGCCGCGCCGAACAAAGAGCAGCCGAACCCCTTGGCGCCAAGTTCGTCCTGCGGAAAAATGCCCAAAACAGGGGTGGGCTATAGCCTTGGGGCGTGGGGCTGGCGAGCTTCATCTGCCGGACTCGGAATGGGCCGAGACTTTGTCCACCCCCTACCCGGGACAAAAATAGGCCGCGGGCACAGCCGCGCCCAAAAAAGAGCAGCCGAACCCCTTGGCGCCAATTTCGTCCTGCGGAAAAATGCCCAAAAAGGGGGTGGGCTATAGCCTTGGGGCGTGGGGCTGGCGACCATCGTCCGCCGCACTCGGAATGGGCCGAGACTTTTCCCACCCCCTCCCCACGATAAAAATAGGCCGCGGGCACTGCCGCCCCTAACAAGAGCAGCCGCACCCCTTGGCGCCAATTTCGTCCCGCGGAAAAATGCCCAAAAGAGGGGTGGGCTATAGCCTTGGGGCGTGGGGCGGGCGAAGTTCATCCGCCGGACTCGGAATGGGCCAAGACTTTGCCCACCCCCTCCCCGCGACAAAAATAGGCCGTGGCCGTAGCCGCGCCCAAAAAAGAGCAGCCGAACCCCTTGGCGCCAAGTTCGTCCTGCGGAAAAATGCCCAAAAAAGGGGTGGGCTATAGCCTTGGGGCGTGGGGCTTGCGAGCTTTGTCCGCCGGACTCGGAATGGGCCGAGACTTTTCCCACCCCCTCCCAGGGACAAAAATAGGCCGCGGGCGCAGCTGCGACCAAAAAAGAGCAGCCGAACCCCTTGTCGCCAATTTCGTCCTGCGGAAAAATCCCCAAAAAGGGGGTGGGCTATAGTCTTGGGGCGTCGGGCTGGCGGACTTTGTCCGCCGCACTCGGAATGGGCCGAGACTATTCCCACCCCCTCCCCACGATAAAAATAGGTCGCGGGCACTGCCGCCCCTAAAAAAGAGCAGCCGCACCCCTTGGCGCCAAGTTCGTCCCGCGGAAAAATGCCCAAAACAGGGGTGGGCTATAACCTTGGGGCGTGGGGCGGGCGAAGTTCGTCCGCCGGACTCAGAATGGGCCAAGACTTTGCCCACCCCCTCCCCGCGACAAAAATAGGCCGCGGCCGCAGCCGCGCCTAAAAAAGAGCAGCCGAACCCCTTGGCGCCAAGTTCGTCCTGCGGAAAAATGCCCAAAAAAGGGGTGGGCTATAGCCTTGGGGCGTGGGGCTGGCGAGCTTCGTCCGCCGGACTCGGAATGGGCCGAGACTTTGCCCACCCCCTACCCGGGACAAAAATAAGCCGCGGGCACAGCCGCGTCCAAAAAAGAGCAGCCGAACCCCTTGGCGCCAATTTCGTCCTGCGGAAAAATGCCCAAAACAGGGGTGCGCAGCCTTGGGGCGTGGGGCTGGCAAAGTTCGTCCGCCGGACTCGGAATGGGCCAAGACTTTGTCCACCCCCTACTCGTGACAAAAATAGGCCGCGGCCGCAGCCGCGCCCAAAAAAGAGGAGCCGAACCCCTTGGCGCCAAGTTCGTCCTGCGGAAAAATGCCCAAAACAGGGGTGGGCTATAACCTTGGGGCGTGGGGCTGGCGAACTTCGTCCGCCTTCCTCGAAATGGGCCGAGACTTTTCCCACCCTCTCCCTGCACCAAAATCGGCCGCAGACACAATCGCGCCCACAAAAGATTAGCCGAACCACTTGGTGCCAAGTTCGTCCGGCAGAAAAATGCCCAAAAAGGGGGTGGGCTATAGCCTCGGGGCGTGGGGCTGGCGAACTTCGTCCGCCGGACTTGGAATGGGCCGAGACTTTCCCCACCACCTCCCCGCGATAAAAATAGGCCGCGGGCACAGCCGCGCCCAAAAATAAGCAGCCAAACCCCTTGCCACCAAGTTCGTATTTCGGAAAAATACCCAAAAAGGGGGTGGGCTATAGCCTTGGGGTCGTGGGGTTGGCGAAGTTCGTCCGCCGGACTCGGAATGGGCTGAGACTTTTCCATCCCCCTCCCAGCGACAAAAATAGGCCGCGGGCACAGCCGCGCCCAAAAAAGAGCCGCCGAACCCCTTGGCGCCAAGTTCGTCCTGCGGAAAAATGCCCATAAAAGGGGTGGGCGATAGCCTTGGGGCGTGGGGCTAGCGAACTTCATCCGCCTTCCTTGGAATGGGAAGGGACTTTGCACACGCCCTACCGGCGACAAAAATAGGCCGCGGGCACAGCCGCGTCCAAAAAAGAGCAGCCGAACCCCTTGGCGCCAAGTTCATCCTGCGGAAAAAACCCAAAAAAATGGGTGTGCTATAGCCTTTGGGCATGGGGTCGGTGAACTTCGTCCGCCTCCCTCGGAATGGGCCGAGACTTTGACCACCCGCTCCCCGCATCAAAAATAGGCCGCGGGCACAGCCGAGCCCAAAAAAGAGCAGCCGAACCCCTTGGCGCCAAGTTTGTCCTGCGGAAAAATGCCCAAAAAAGGGGTGCGGTATAGCCTTGGGGCGTGGGGCTGGCGTAGTACGTCCGCCGGACTCGGAACGGGCCGAGACTTTGCCCACCCCCTCCCTGTTACAAAAATAGGCTGCGGGCACAGCCGCGCCCAAAAAAGAGCAGCCGAACCCCTTGGCACCAAGTTCGTCCTGCGGAAAAATGCCCAAAAGGGGGGTGGGCTATAGCCTTGGGGCGTGGGGCTGGCGTAGTTCGTCCGCCGGACTCGGAACGGGCCGAGACTTTGCCCACCCCCTCCCCGTTACAAAAATAGGCTACGGGCACAGCCGCGCCCAAAAAAGAGCAGCCGAACCCCTTGGCGCCAAGTTCGTCCCGCGGAAAAATTCCCAAAGAGGGGGTGGTGCCTTGTGGCGTGGGGCGGGCGAACTTCGTCCGCTGGACTCGGAATGGGCCGAGACTTTTCCCACTCCCTCCCAGTGACAAAAATAGGCAGCAGGCACAGCCGCGCCCAAAAAAGAGCGGTCGAACCCCTTGGAACCAAGTTCGTCCTGCGAAAAAATGCCACAAAAAACGGGTGTGCTATAGCCTTGGGGCGTGGGGCTGGCGAACTTCGTCCGGCGGACTCGGAATGTGCCGAGAATTTGCTCACCCCCTGCCCATGACAAAAATAGGCCGCAGACACTGCCGCGCCAAAAAAAGAGCAGCCGCACCCCTTGGCGCCAAGTTCGTCCTGTGGGAAAATACCCAAAAAGGGGGTGGGCTATAGGCTTGGGGTGTCGGGCTGGCGAACTTCGTCCACCTTCCTCGGAACGGGCAGAGACTTTGCCCGCCCCCTCCCCGCGACAAAAATAAGCCGCGGGGACAGCCGCGCCCAAAAAAGAGCAGCCGCACCCCCTGGCGCCAAGTTCGTTCTGCGGAAAATTGCCCAAAAAGGGGGTGGGCTATAGCCTTGGGGCGTGGGGCTGGTGAACTTCGTCCGCCGGACTTGGAATGGGCCAAGTCTTCTCCCACCCTCTCTCCGAGGTAAAAATAGGCCGGGGGCACAGCCGCGCCCAAAAAAGAGCAGCTGAACCACTAGGCGCCAAGTTCATCCTGTGGAAAGATGCCCAAAAAGGGGGTGGGCTATAGTCTTGGGGCGTGGGGCTGGTGAACTTCGTCCGCCAGGCTCGGAATGTGCAGAGTCTTCTCCAACCCCCTCTCCGTGACAAAAATAGGCCGGGGGCACTGCCGCGCCCAAAAAAGAGCAGCCGAGCCCCTTGGCGCACAGTTCGTCCTGCGGAAAAATGCCCAAAAAGTGGGTGGGCTATACCCTTCGGGCTTGGGGCTGGCGAACTTTCCCCGGACTCGGAATGAACCGAGACTTTTCCCACCCGCTCCCCTCGACAAAAATAGGCCGCGGCCACAGACGCGCCCAGAAAAGAGCAGCAGAACCACTAGGCGCCAAGTTCATCCTCCGGAAAAATGCCCAAAAAAGGGGTGGGCTATAGCCTTGGGGCGTGGGGCTGGTGAACTTCGTTCGCCAGACTCGGAATGGGCCGAGACTTTTCCCACCCGCTCCCCTCGAAAAAAATAGGCCGCGGGCACAGATGCGCCAAAAAAGAGCAGCCGAACCACTAGGCGCCAAGTTCAGCAGCGGAAAAATGCCCAAAAAAGGGGTGGGCTATAGCCTTGGGGCGTGGGGCTGGTGAACTTCGTCCGCCGGACTCGGAATGGGCCGAGACATTTCCCACCCCCTCCCCATGACAAAAATAGGCAGCGGGCACAGCCGTGCCAAAAAAAGAGCAGCCGAACCCCTTGGCGCCAAGTTCGTCCTGCGGAAAAATGCCCAAAAAGGGGGTGGGCTATAGCCTTTGGGCGTGGGGCAGGCGAACTTCGTCCGCTGGACTCGCAATGGGCCGAGTCTTTTCCCACCCCCTCCCCACGGCAAAAAATAAGCCGCGGCCACTGCCGCATCCAAAAAATAGCAGCCGAACCCTTTGGCGCCAAGTTGGTCCTGCGGAAAAATGCCCAAAAAAGGGGTGTGCTATAGCCTTGGGGCGTGGGGCCAGCAAAGTTCGTGCTCTTGACTCGGAATGGGCCGAGACTTTTCCCACCCTCTCCCCACGACAAAAATAGGCTGCGGGCATAGCCGCGCACAAAAAAGAGAAGCCGAACCCCTTGGCGCCAGGTTCGTCCTGCGGAAAAATGCCCAAAAAGGGGGTGGGCTACAGCCTTGGGGCGTGAGGCTGGCGCACTTCGTCCGCCGGACTTGGAATGGGCCGAGACATTTCCCACCCCCTCCCTACGATAAAAAATAACCCGCGGGCACGGCCGCATCCAAAAAAGAGCAGCCGAACCCCTTGGCACCAAGTTCGTCCTGCGGAGAAATGCCCAAAAAAGGGGTGTGCTATAGCCTTGGGGCGTGGGGCCGGTAAAGTTCGTGCGCTTGACTCGGAATGGGCCGAGACATTTCTCACCCCTTCCCCGGGACAAAAACAGGCCACGGGTACAGCCGCGCCCAAAAAAGAGCAGCCAAACCCCTTGGCGCCAAGTTCGTCCTGCGGAAAAATGCCCAAAAAGGGGGTGGGCTACAGCCTTGGGGCGTGAGGCTGGCGAACTTCGTCCGCCAGACTCGGAATGGGCCGAGACATTTCCCACCCCCTCCCCACGGCAAAAAATAAGCCGCGGGCACGGCCGCATCCAAAAAATAGCAGCCGAACCCTTTGGCGCCAAGTTGGTCCTGCGGAAAAATGCCCAAAAAAGGGGTGTGCTATAGCCTTGGGGCGTGGGGCCAGCAAAGTTCGTGCTCTTGACTCGGAATGGGCCGAGACTTTTCCCACCCTCTCCCCTCGAAAAAAATAGGCCGCGGGCACAGATGCGCCAAAAAAGAGCAGCCGAACCACTAGGCGCCAAGTTCAGCCTGCGGAAAAATGCCCAAAAAGGGGGTGGGCTATAGCCTTTGGGCGTAGGGCAGGCGAACTTCGTCCGCTGGACTCGGAATGGGCCGAGTCTTTTCCCACCCCCTCCCTGAGACAAAAATAGGCCACGGGCACAGCCACGCCTAAAAAAGAGCAGCCGAACCCCTAGGCGCCAAGTTCGTCCTGCGGAAAAATGCCCAAAAAAGGGGTGTGCTATAGCCTTTGGGCGTGGGGACGGCAAAGTTCATCCGCCTTCCTCGGAATGGCCCGAGACTTTGTCCACCCCCTCCCCGCGACAAAAATAAGCCGCGGGGACAGCCGCGCCCAAAAAAGAGCAGCCGCACCCCCTGGCGCCAAGTTCGTCCTGCGGAAAATTGCCCAAAAAGGGGGTGGGCTATAGCCTTGGGGCGTGGGGCTGGTGAACTTCGTCCGCCGGACTTGGAATGGGCCAAGTCTTCTCCCACCCTCTCTCCGAGGTAAAAATAGGCCGGGGGCACAGCCGCGCCCAAAAAAGAGCAGCTGAACCACTAGGCGCCAAGTTCATCCTGTGGAAAGATGCCCAAAAAGGGGGTGGGCTATAGTCTTGGGGCGTGGGGCTGGTGAACTTCGTCCGCCAGGCTCGGAATGTGCAGAGTCTTCTCCAACCCCCTCTCCGTGACAAAAATAGGCCGGGGGCACTGCCGCGCCCAAAAAAGAGCAGCCGAGCCCCTTGGCGCACAGTTCGTCCTGCGGAAAAATGCCCAAAAAGTGGGTGGGCTATACCCTTCGGGCTTGGGGCTGGCGAACTTTCCCCGGACTCGGAATGAACCGAGACTTTTCCCACCCGCTCCCCTCGACAAAAATAGGCCGCGGCCACAGACGCGCCCAGAAAAGAGCAGCAGAACCACTAGGCGCCAAGTTCATCCTCCGGAAAAATGCCCAAAAAAGGGGTGGGCTATAGCCTTGGGGCGTGGGGCTGGTGAACTTCGTTCGCCAGACTCGGAATGGGCCGAGACTTTTCCCACCCGCTCCCCTCGAAAAAAATAGGCCGCGGGCACAGATGCGCCAAAAAAGAGCAGCCGAACCACTAGGCGCCAAGTTCAGCAGCGGAAAAATGCCCAAAAAAGGGGTGGGCTATAGCCTTGGGGCGTGGGGCTGGTGAACTTCGTCCGCCGGACTCGGAATGGGCCGAGACATTTCCCACCCCCTCCCCATGACAAAAATAGGCCGCGGGCACAGCCGTGCCAAAAAAAGAGCAGCCGAACCCCTTGGCGCCAAGTTCGTCCTGCGGAAAAATGCCCAAAAAGGGGGTGGGCTATAGCCTTTGGGCGTGGGGCAGGCGAACTTCGTCCGCTGGACTCGCAATGGGCCGAGTCTTTTCCCACCCCCTCCCTGAGACAAAAATAGGCCACGGGAACAGCCACGGCTAAAAAAGAGCAGCCGAACCCCTAGGCGCCAAGTTCGTCCTGCGGAAAAATGCCCAAAAAAGGGGTGTGCTATAGCCTTTGGGCGTGGGGACGGCAAAGTTCATCCGCCTTCCTCGGAATGGCCCGAGACTTTGTCCACCCCCTCCCCACGACAAAAATAGGCTGCGGGCATAGCCGCGCACAAAAAAGAGAAGCCGAACCCCTTGGCGCCAGGTTCGTCCTGCGGAAAAATGCCCAAAAAGGGGGTGGGCTACAGCCTTGGGGCGTGAGGCTGGCGCACTTCGTCCGCCGGACTTGGAATGGGCCGAGACATTTCCCACCCCCTCCCTACGATAAAAAATAACCCGCGGGCACGGCCGCATCCAAAAAAGAGCAGCCGAACCCCTTGGCACCAAGTTCGTCCTGCGGAGAAATGCCCAAAAAAGGGGTGTGCTATAGCCTTGGGGCGTGGGGCCGGTAAAGTTCGTGCGCTTGACTCGGAATGGGCCGAGACATTTCTCACCCCTTCCCCGGGACAAAAACAGGCCACGGGTACAGCCGCGCCCAAAAAAGAGCAGCCAAACCCCTTGGCGCCAAGTTCGTCCTGCGGAAAAATGCCCAAAAAGGGGGTGGGCTACAGCCTTGGGGCGTGAGGCTGGCGCACTTCGTCCGCCAGACTCGGAATGGGCCGAGACATTTCCCACCCCCTCCCCACGGCAAAAAATAAGCCGCGGGCACTGCCGCATCCAAAAAATAGCAGCCGAACCCTTTGGCGCCAAGTTGGTCCTGCGGAAAAATGCCCAAAAAAGGGGTGTGCTATAGCCTTGGGGCGTGGGGCCAGCAAAGTTCGTGCTCTTGACTCGGAATGGGCCGAGACTTTTCCCACCCTCTCCCCTCGAAAAAAATAGGCCGCGGGCACAGATGCGCCAAAAAAGAGCAGCCGAACCACTAGGCGCCAAGTTCAGCCTGCGGAAAAATGCCCAAAAAGGGGGTGGGCTATAGCCTTTGGGCGTAGGGCAGGCGAACTTCGTCCGCTGGACTCGGAATGGGCCGAGTCTTTTCCCACCCCCTCCCTGAGACAAAAATAGGCCACGGGCACAGCCACGCCTAAAAAAGAGCAGCCGAACCCCTAGGCGCCAAGTTCGTCCTGCGGAAAAATGCCCAAAAAAGGGGTGTGCTATAGCCTTTGGGCGTGGGGACGGCAAAGTTCATCCGCCTTCCTCGGAATGGCCCGAGACTTTGTCCACCCCCTCCCCACGACAAAAATAGGCTGCGGGCATAGCCGCGCACAAAAAAGAGCAGCCGAACCCCTTGGCGCCAGGTTCGTCCTGCGGAAAAATGCCCAAAAAGGGGGTGGGCTACAGCCTTGGGGCATGAGGCTGGCGCACTTCGTCCGCCAGACTCGGAATGGGCCGAGACATTTCCCACCCCCTCCCCACGATAAAAAATAACCCGCGGGCACGGCCGCATCGAAAAAAGAGCAGCCGAACCCCTTGGCACCAAGTTCGTCCTGCGGAGAAATGCCCAAAAAAGGGGTGTGCTATAGCCTTGGGGCGTGGGGCCGGTAAAGTTCGTGCGCTTGACTCGGAATGGGCCGAGACTTTTCTCACCCCCCTCCCCGGGACAAAAACAGGCCACGGGTACAGCCGCGCCCAAAAAAGAGCAGCCAAACCCCTTGGCGCCAAGTTCGTCCTGCGGAAAAATGCCCAAAAAGGGGGTGGGCTACAGCCTTGGGGCGTGAGGCTGGCGCACTTCGTCCGCCAGACTCGGAATGGGCCGAGACATTTCCCACCCCCTCCCCACGGCAAAAAATAAGCCGCGGGCACGGCCGCATCCAAAAAATAGCAGCCGAACCCTTTGGCGCCAAGTTCGTCCTGCGGAAAAATGCCGAAAAAAGGGGTGTGCTATAGCCTTGGGGCGTGGGGCCGGCAAAGTTCGTGCTCTTGACTCGGAATGGGCCGAGACTTTTCTCACCCCCTCCCCGGGACAAAACCAGGCCACGGGCACAGCCGCGCCCAAAAAAGAGCAGCCAAACCCCTTGGCACCAAGTTCGTCCTGCGGGAAAATGCCCAAAAAGGGGGTGGGCTACAGCCTTGGGGCGTGGGGCAGGCGAACTTCGTCCGCTGGACTCGGAATGGGCTGAGTCTTTTCCCACCCCCTCCCCGACACAAAAATAGACCACGGGCACAGCCACGCCCAAAAAAGAGCAGCCGAACCCCTAGGCGCCAAGTTCGTCCTGCGGAAAAATGCCCAAAAAAGGGGTGTGCTATAGCCTTTGGGCGTGGGGACGGCAAAGTTCATCCGCCTTCCTCGGAATGGGCCGAGACATTGTCCACCCCCTCCCCACGACAAAAATAGGCTGCGGGCATAGCCTCGCCCAAAAAAGAGCAGCCGAACCCTTTGGCGCCAGGTTCGTCCTGCGGAAAAATGCCCAAAAAAGCGGTGGGCTATAGCCTTGGGGCGTGGGGCTGGCGCACTTCGTCCGCCTTCCTCGGAATGGGCCGAGACTTTGGCCACCCCCTTCCCACGCCAAAAATAGGGCGCGGGCACAGCCGCGCCCAAAAAAGGGCAGCCGAACCCCTTGGCGCCAAGTTCGTCCTGCGGAAAAATCCCCAAAAAAGGGGTGGGCTATAGCCTTGGGGCGTGGGGCTTGCGTACTTCGTCCGCGTTCCTCAAAATGGACCGAGACTTTGCCCACCCCCTCCCCGCGACAAAAATAGGCCGCGGGCACAGCCGTGCCCAATAAAGGGCAGCCGAACCCCTTGGCGCCAAGTTCGTCCTGCGGAAAAATGCCCAAAAAGGGGGTGGGCTACAGCCTTGGCGCGTGAGGTTGGTGCACTTCGTCCGCCAGACTCGGAATGGGCCTAGACATTTCCCATCCCCTCCCCACGACAAAAAATAAGCCGCGGCCACGGCCGCATCCAAAAAATAGCAGCCGAACCCCTTGGCACTAAGTTCGTCCTGCGGAAAAATGCCCAAAAAGGGGATGGCCTATAGCCTTGGGGCACGGGGCTGGCGAACTTCGTCCGCCTTCCTCGGAATGGGCCGAGACTTTGGCCACCCCCTCCCTGCGTAAAAAATAGGGTGCGGGCACAGCCGCGCCCAAAAATGAGCAGCCGAACCCCTTGGCGCCAAGTTCGTCCTGCGCAAAATGCCCAAAAAAGGGGTGTGCTATAGACTTGGGGTGTGAGGCGGGCGAAGTTCGTCCGCCGTACTCGGGATGGGCCGAGACTATGCCCACCCCCTCCCCGGGACAAAAAATAGGCCACGGGCACTGCCGTGCCCAATAAAGGGCAGCCGAACCCCTTGGCGCCAAGTTCGTCCTGCGGAAAAATCCCCAAAAAAGGGGTGGGCTATAGCCTTGGGGCGTGGGGCTGGCGTACTTCGTCCGCGTTCCTCGGAATGGACCGAGACTTTGTCCACCCCCTCCCCGCAACAAAAATAGGCCGCGGGCACAGCCGTGCCCAATAAAGGGCAGCCGAACCCCTTGGCGCCAAGTTCGTCCTACGGAAAAATGCCCAAAAAGGGGGTGGGCTACAGCCTTGGGGCGTGAGGCTGGCGCACTTCGTCCGCCAGACTCGGAATGGGCCTAGACATTTCCCATCCCCTCCCCACGACAAAAAATAAGCCGCGGCCACGGCCGCATCCAAAAAATAGCAGCCGAACCCCTTGGCGCCAAGTTCGTCCTGCGGAAAAATGCCCAAAAAGGGGATGGGCTATAGCCTTGGGGCGCGGGGCTGGCGAACTTCGTCCGCCTTCCTCGGAATGGGCCGAGACTTTGGCCACCCCCTCCCCGCGCAAAAAAAAAAAATGAGCAGCCGAACCCCTTGGCGCAAAGTTCGTCCTGTGCAAAATGCCCAAAAAAGGGGTGTGCTATAGCCTTGGGGCGTGGGGCGGGCGAAGTTCGTCCGCCGTACTCGGGATGGGCCGAGACTATGCCCACCCCCTCCCCGGGACAAAAATAGGCCGCGGGCACAGCCGTGCCCAATAAAGGGCAGCCGAACCCCTAGGCGCCAAGTTCGTCCTGCGGAAAAATGCCCAAAAAGGGGGTGGGCTACAGCCTTGGGGCGTGAGGCTGGCGCACTTCGTCCGCCAGACTCGGAATGGGCCTAGACATTTCCCATCCCCTCCCCACGACAAAAAATAAGCCGCGGCCACGGCCGTATCCAAAAAATAGCAGCCGAACCCCTTGGCGCCAAGTTCGTCCCGGCGCAAAAAATAGGGCACGGGCACAGCCGCGTCCAAAAATGAGCAGCCGAACCCCTTGGCACCAAGTTCGTCCTGCGCAAAATGCCCAAAAAAGGGGTGTGCTATAGCCTTGGGGCGTGGGGCGGGCGAAGTTCGTCCGCCGTACTCAGGATGGGCCGAGACTATGCCCACCCCCTCCCCGGGACAAAAATAGGCCGCGGGCACAGCCGCGCCCAAAAAATAGCAGCCAAACTCCTTGGCGCCAAGTTCGTCCTGCGGAGAAATGCCCAAAAAGGGGGTGGGCTATAGCCTTGGGGCGTGGGGCTAGCGAACTTCGTCCGCCGGACTCGGAATGGGCCGAGACTTTTCCTACCCCCTCCCCGCGACAATAACAGGCCGCGGGCGCAGCCGCACCCAAAAAATAGCGGCCGAACACGTTGGCTCCAAGTTCGTCCTGCGGAAAAATGCAAAAAAAAGGGGATGGGCTATAGCCTGGGGGTGTGGGGCGGGCGGACTTCGTCCGCCGGACTCAGAATGGGCTGAGACTTTTCCCACCCCCACCGGGCGACAAACATAGGCCGCGGGCACAGCCGCGCCCAAAAAAAAAGCAGCCGAACCCCTTGGTGCCAAGTTCGTCCTGCGGGAAAATGCCCAAAAAAGGGGTGTGCTATAGCCTTGGGGCGTGGGGCTGCCGATGTTCGTCCGCCGGACTCCGGAATGGACCGAGACTTTGGCCACCCCCTCCCCGCAAAAAAAAACAGGCTGTGGGCACAGCCGCGCCCAAAAAAGAGCAGCCAAACCACTTGGGCCAAGTTCGTCCTGCGGAAAAATGCCCAAAAAGGGGGTGTGCTATAGCCTTGGGGCGTGGGGCTGGCGAACTTCGTCCGCCTTCCTCGGAATGGGCCGAGAGTTTGCCCACCCCCTCCCCACGACAAAAATAGGCCGCGGGCACAGCCGCGCCCAAAAAAGAGCAGCCGAACCCCTTGGCGCCAAGTTCGTCCTGCGGAAAAATGCCCAAAAAGGGGATGGGCTATAGCCTTGGGGCATGGGGCTGGCGAACTTCCTCCGACGGACTCAGAATGGGCCGAGAGTTTTCCCACCGCCTCCCCGCGACAAAAATAGGCCGCGGGCGCAGCCGCGCCCAAAAAGTAGCAGCCGAACCCCTTGGCGCCAAGCTCGTCCTTCGGAAAAATGCCCAAAAAGGGGGTGGCCTATAGCCTTGGGGCGTGGGGCTGGCGAACTTCGTCCGCTGGACTCGGAATGGGCTGAGACTTTTCCCACCCCCTCCCCACGACAAAAATAGGCCGCGGGCACAGCCGCGCCCAAAAAAGAGCACCCGAACCCCTTGGCGCCAAGTTCGTCTTGCGGAAAAATGCCCAAATAGGGGATGGGCTATAGCCTTGGGGCGTGGGGCTGGCGAACTTCGTCCGCCGGACTCGGAATGGACCGAGACTTTGTCTACCCCCCTCCCCGTGAGAAAAATAGGCCACGGACACAGCCGCGCCAAAAAAAGAGCAGCCGAAACCCTTGGTGCCGAGTTCGTCCTGCGGAAAAATGCCCAAAAAAGGGGTGTGCTATAGCCTTTGGGCGTGGGGCCGGCAAAGTTCATCCACCTTCATCGGAATGGGCCGAGACTTTGGCCACCCCCTCCCCACGCCAAAAATAGGCCGCGGGCACAGCCGCGCCCAAAAAAGAGCAGCCGAACCCCTTGGCGCCAAGTTCGTCCTTCGGAAAAATGCCCAAAAAGGGGGTGGGCTATGGCCTTGGGGCGTGGGGCTGGCGAACTTCGTCCGCCGGACTCGGAATGGGCCGAGAGTTTCCCCACCCCCTCCCACAACAAAAATAGGCCGCGGGCACAGCCGCGCCCAAAAAAGACCAGCCGAACCCCTTGGCGCCAAGTTCGCCCTGCGGAAAAATGCCCAAAAAAGGGGTGTGCAATAGCCTTGGGGCGTGGGGATGCCGATGTTCGTCCGCCGGACTCGGAATGGGCCGAGACTTTTCCCACCCCCTCCCCGCGTCAAAAATAGGCGGCGGAAACAGTCGCGCCCAAAAAATAGCAGCCGAACCCCTTGGCGCCAAGTTCGTCCTGCGGAAAAATGCCCAAAAAAGGGGTGGGCTATAGCCTTTGGCCTTGAGGCCGGCAAAGTTCATACGCCTTCCTCGGAATGGGCCGAGACTTTGCCCGCCCCCTCCCCGCGCTAAAAATAAGCAACGGGCACAGCCGCGCCCAAAAAAGAGCAGCCGAACCCATTGGCGCCATGTTCGTCCTGCGGAAAAATTCTCAAAAAGGGGGTGGGCTACAGCCTTGGGCCGTGCGGCGGGCAAAGTTCATCCGCCTTCCTTGGAATGGGCCGAGACTTTGGCCACCCCCTCCCCACGCCAAAAATAGGCCGCGGGTACAGCCACGCCCAAAAAAGAGCAGCCGAACCCCTTGGCGCCAAGTTCGTCCTGCGGAAAAATGCCCAGAAAAGGGGTGGGCTATAGCCTTGGGGCGTGGGGCTGGCGAACTTCGTCCGCCGGACTCGGAATGGGCCGACACTTTGCCCACCCCCTCCCCGCGGCAAAAATAGGCCACGGGTGCAGCCGCCCCCAAAAACAAGCAGCCGAACCCCTTGGCGCCAAGTTCGTCCTGCGGAAAAATGCCCAAAAAAGGGGTGTGCTATAGCCTTTGGGCGTGGAGCCGGCAAAATTCATCCGCCTTCCTCGGATTGGGCCGAGACTTTGCCCAACCCCTCCCCGCGCTAAAAATAAGCTGCGGGCACAGCCGCGCCCAAAAAAGAGCAGCCGAACCCCTTGGCGCCAAGTTCGTCCAGCGGAAAAATGCTCAAAAAGGGGGTGGGCTATAGCCTTGGGGCGTGCGGCGGGCAAAGTTCATCCGCCATCCTTGGAATGGGCCGAGACTTTGGCCACCCCCTCCCCACGCCAAAAATAGGCCGCGGGTACAGCCGCGCCCAAAAAAGAGCAGCCGAACCCCTTGGCGCCAAGTTCGTCCTTCGGAAAAATGCCCAAAAAGGGGGTGGGCTATAGCCTTGGGGCGTGGGGCGGGCAAAGTTCATCCGCCTTCCTCGGAATGGGCCGAGACTTTGGCCACCCCCTCCCCATGCCAAAAATATGCCGCAGGTACAGCCGCGCCCAATAAAGAGCAGCCGAACCCCTTGGCGCCAAGTTCGTCCTTCGGAAAAATGCCCAAAAAGGGGGTGGGCTATAGCCTTGGGGCGTGGGGCGGGCGAACTTCGTCCGCCGTACTCGGAATGAGCCGAGACTTTTCCCACCCGCTCCCATGAAAAAAAAAGGCCGCGGGCACAGCTGCGCCCAAAAAAGCCCAGCCGAACCCCTTGGCGCCAAGATCGTCCTGCGGAAAAGTGCCCAAAAAAGGGGTGTGCAAAAGCCTTGGGGCGTGGGGCTGCCGAAGTTCGTCCGCCGGACTCGGAATGGGCCGTGAGTTTTCCCACCCCCTCCCTGCGACAAAAATAGGTGGCGGGAACAGTCGCGCCCAAAAAAGAGCAGCCGAACCCCTTGGCGCCAAGTTTGTCCTGCGGAACAATGCCCAGAAAAGGGACGGGCTATAGCCTTGGGGCGTGGGGCTGGCGAACTTCGTCCCCCTTCCTCAGAATGGGCCGAGACTTTGCCTACCCCCTCCCCATGACAACAATAGGCCGCGGGTACAGCCGTGCCCAAAAAAGAGCAGCCGAACCCCTTGGCGCCAAGTTCGTCCTTCGGAAAAATGCCCAAAAAAGGGGTGGGCTATAGCCTTGGGGCGTGGGGCTGGCGAATTTTGTCCGCCGGACTCGGAATGGGCCGAGACTTTGTCCACCCCCTCCCCGCGACAAAAATAGGCCGCGGGCACAGCCGCAGCCAAAAAAGAGCAGCCGAACCCCTTGGCGCTAAGTTCGTCCTGCGGAAATATGCCCAAAAATGGGGTGTGCTATAGCCTTTGGGCGTGGGGCCGGCAAAGTTCATCCGCCTTCCTCGAAATGGGCCGAGACTTTGCCCACCCCCTCCCTACGACAAAAATAGGCTGCGGGCACAGCCACGCCCAAAAAAGAGCAGCCGAACCCCTTGGCGCGAAGTTCGTCCTGCGGAAAAATGCCCAAAAAAGGGGTGTGCTATAGCCTCGGGGCGTGATGCCGGCATGGTTCATCCGCCTTCCTCGGAAAGGGCCGAGACTTTGCCCACCCACTCCCCGCGCCAAAAATACACCGCAGGCACAGCCACGCCCAAAAAAGAGCAGCCGAACCCCTTGGCGCCAAGTTCGTCCTGCGGAAAAAAGCTCAAAAAGGGGGTGGGCTATACCTTGGGGCGTGGGGCGGGCGCACTTCGTCCGCCGGACTCGGAATGGACCGAGACTTTCCCCACCCCCTCCCCGTGACAAAAATAGGCCGTGGGCAGAACCGCGCCCAAAAAAGAGCAGCCGAACCCCTTGGCGCCATGTCCGTCCTGCGGAAAAATGCCCAAAAAGGGGGTGGGCTATAGCGTTGGGGCGTGGGGCTGGCGAACTTTGTCCGCCTTCCTCGGAATGGGCCGAGACTTTGCCCACCCCCTCCCCGCGACAAACATAGGCCGCGGGCACAGGCGCGCCCAAAAAAGAGCAGCCGAACCCCTTGGCGCCAAGTTCGTCGTGTAGAAAAATGCCCAAAAAAGGGGTGTGCTATAGCCTTGGGGCGTGGGGCCGGCTAAGTTCGTCCGCCGTACTCGGAATGGGCCGAGACTTTTCCCACCCCCTCCCTGCGAAAAAAATATGCCGCAGGTACAGCCGCGCCCAAAAAAGAGCAGCCGAACCCCTTGGCGCCAAGTTCGTCCTGCGGAAAAATGCCCAAAAAGGGGGTGGGCTACAGCCTTGGGGCGTGGGGCTGGCGAAATTCGTCCGCCGGACTCGGAATGGCCCTAGACTTTTACCACCCTCTCCCCACACCACCAAAATTCACCGGGGCACAGCCGCACCAAAAAAGAGCAGCCGAACCCCTTGGCGCCGTGTTCGTCTTGCGGAAAAATGCCCAAAAAAAGGTTGTGCTATAGCCTTTGGGCGTGGGTCCGGGAAAGTTCTTCCGCCTTCCCCTGAATGGGCCGGGACTTTGGCCACCCTCTCCCCGCTCCACAAATAGGCCGCGGGCACAGCCGCGCCAAAAACGAGCAGCTGAACCCCTTGGTACCAAGTTCGTCCTGCGGAAAAATGCCCAAAAAAGGGGTGTGCTATAGCCTTGGGGCGTGGGACTGGCGCACTTCGTCCGCCTTCCTCGGAATGGGCCGAGACTTTTCCCACCCCCCTTCCCACGACAAAAATAGGCCGCGGGCACAGCCGAACCCAAGAAAGAGCAGCCGAGCCCCTTGGCGCCAAGTTCGTCCTGCGGAAAAATGCCCAAAGAAGGGGTGGGCTATACCCTTGGGCCGTGGGGCTGGCGAAATTCGTCCGCGCGGACTCGGAATGGGCCGAGACTTTTCCCACCCCCTCCCTGCGACAAAAATAGGCCGCGGGCACAGCCGTGCCAAAAAAGAGCAGCCGAACCCCTTGGCGCCGTGTTCGTCCTGCAGAAAAATGCCCAAAAAAGGGGTGTGCTATAGCCTTGGGGCGTGGGGGCCGGCTAAGTTCGTCCGCCGGACTCGGAATGGGCCGAGACTTTTCTCACCCCCTCCCCGTGACATAAATACGCCGCGGGCACAGCCGCGCCGAAAAAAGAGCAGCCGAACCCCTTGGCGCCAAGTTCGTCCTACGGAAAAATGCCCAAAAAAGGGGTAGGCTATAGCCTTGGGGCGTGGGGCTGGCGAACCTCATCCGCCTTCCTCGGAATGGGCCGAGACTTTGCCCAGCCCCTCCCCGCGACAAAAATAGGCCGCGGGCACAGCCGTGCCCAAAAAAGAGCAGCCGAACCCCTTGGCGCCAAGATCGTCCTGCGGAAGAATGCCCAAAAAGGGGGTGGACTCTAGCCTTGGGGCGTGGGGCTGGCGAACTTCGTCCGCCGGACTCGGAATGGGCCGAGACATTTCCCACCCCCTCCCCGCGATAAAAATAGGCCGCGGGCACAGCCGCGCCCAAAATAGAGCAGCCGAACCCCTTGGCGCGAAGTTCGTCCTGCGGAAAAATGCCCAAAAACGGGGTGTGCTATAGCCTATGGGCGTGGGGCCGGGAAAGTTCATCCGCCTTCTTCGGAATGGGCCGAGACTTTGGCCACCCTCTCCCCGCACCAAAAATAGGCCGCGGGCACAGCCGCACCAAAAATATGTTAGCTTTTTGAGCTATACATATTGATTTTGATGATAACAAACCACATGTATTAATTAAGTAAAGATTTATAAAATGTGTTTTATAAATAAGAAAATGAAGTTATAAAATCAAAGTGTTTTGGACTAAAATGAACATGTTTTAAAACCTTTAATATTGTTTTAAATTTCGGTTTTGGACCTATTTGAAACTATTTATATGTTTTGGGCCATACTATAAGTTATGAATATTTTGGACTAAAATGAAAGGTTTTTGAGAACTTTGAAAATATAGTTATTTTGTTGAAAAGGACCTTTGTGCAAAATAATAAACTCGTTAGGGCTAAATCATAATTTCAGAAAGTTTTTGGAATAGTAAAGTAATATTTGAAAAAATTCTGGAATTAGACCTATTTGAAAAGTTTTCTAACTTTTTGGGGCATACTACAGTTTTATAAAATTATAGGGTCAAACTGTAATTTCAGAAAAACATTTCACTGTAGCCGTACTGTAGCAACCGCAATCCGGTTGTGTAAATCCGGAAATCCGGTTTCGAGCAGAATGTCACCAAAACGCAAGCGGCATTCCGGTTCTTGGCATCCGGCAATCCGGTTTCGAGCAGAATGTCACCAAAACGCAAGCGGCATTCCGGTTCTTGGCATCCGGCAATCCGGTTCGAGGCAGAATGTAACCAAAACGCAACCGGAATTCCGATTCCAACAAACGGTAATCCGGTTCTTCAGAAATTCAAATTTGTGCTGTAATGGTAACATCAACCGGCTATCCGGTTTCCACATCCGGCAATCCGGTTCCGTCCAGAATTGAACATAACGGCTAGTTTTCAGCTCAAACTATAAAAACTCAAATCCAACTCATTTTGAAGCTCTCCAACAAGCAAAAACAAAAAGCACACGTGATATCTTGAGCCTTCAAATTTGCAAATCAAAAACATTGAATCATTTTCTTGTTCTTCATTTTGATTATCTACTCATTGAGTGAGTTTAAATTGTAATCTTTATTTCTTCATCACCATTGTAAGAGTGTGAGTGTGAGAAACACTTGAGTGAAGAGATTGGGAGATAATCTCTTTATTGTAAAGGTTTATTGACACCTTGAAGTCAATTGTAATTTGGTTGAAGCCTTGGAAGGGCTTGGATAGTGAAATCCTCAAGCTTGGATCGCTTGGAGGCGTGGACGTAGGCGGGGATTGCCGAACCACGTAAAATTCGTGTGTTTGTTTCTCTTCTCTCTTGCTCTTTAATTATTGCGGTTTTATTGAACTTATTGCTTTCAATTTTTAATAAGGCATTAGATAGCTTGTTGTGTGGATTTGCTAGGATAGTTGTTTAAAATTCCAATTCACCCCCCCTCTTGGGTTGCCCATTTATATTTCAAAATAGGCCGCGGGCACAGCCGCGCCAAAAAAGAGCAGCCGAACCCCTTGGGGCCGTGTTCGTCCTGCGGAAAAATGCCGAAAAAAAAGATGTGCTATAGCCTTTGGGCGTGGGTCCGGGAAAGTTCATCCGCCTTCCTCGGAATGGGCCGAGACTTTGCCCACCCCCTCCCCGCGGCAAAAATAGGCCGCGGCCACAGCCGCGCCAAAAAAAGAGCAGCCGAACCCCTTGGCGCCAAGCTCGTCCTGTGGAAAAATGCCCAAAAAAGGGGTGTGCTATAGCCTTTGGGCGTGGGGCCGGGAAAGTTCATCCGCCTTACTCGGAATGGGCCGGGACTTTGGCCACCCTCTCCCCGCACCAAAAATAGACCGCGGCCACAGCCGCGCAAAAAAAGAGCAGCTGAACCCCTTGGCGCCAAGTTCGTCCTGCGGCAAAATGCCCAAAAAAGGGGTAGGCTATAGCCTTGGGGCGTGGGGCTTGCGAACTTCATCCGCCTTCCTTGGACTGGGCCGAGACTTTGCCCACCCCCTCCCCGCGACAAAAATAGGCCGCGGGCACATCCGCGCCCAAAAAAGAGCAGCCGAACCCCTTGGCGCCGTGTTCGTCCTGCGGAAAAATGCCCAAAAAAAGGGTGTGCTATAGCCTTGGGGCGTGGGTCCGGCAAAGTTCGTCTGCCAGACTCGGAATGGGCCGAGACATTTCCCACCCCCTTCCTGCGACAAAAATAGGCCGCGGGCACAGCCGCACCCAAAAAAGAGCAGCCGAGCCCCTTGGCGCCAAGTTCGTCCTGCGGAAAAATGCCCAAAAAAGGGGTGTGCTATAGCCTTGGGGCGTGGGGCGGGCGAACTTCGTCCGCCTTTCTCAGAATGGGCTGAGACTTTGCCCACCCCCTCCCCGCGACAAAAATAGGCGGCAGGCACAGCCGCGCCCAAAAAAGAGCAGCCGAACCCCTTGGCGCCAAGTTCGTCCTGCGGAAAAATGCCCAAAAAAGGGGTGTGCTATAGCCTTGGGGCGTGGGGCGGGCGAACTTCGTCCGCCTTTCTCAGAATGGGCTGAGACTTTGCCCACCCCCTCCCCGCGACAAAAATAGGCGGCAGGCACAGCCGCGCCCAAAAAAGAGCAGCCGAACCCCTTGGCGCCAAGTTCGTGCTGCGGAAAAATGCCCACAAAGGGGGTGGGCTATAGCCTTGTGGCGTGGTGCTCGCGAACTTCGTCCGCCGGATTCGGAATGGGCTGAGACTTTGACCAACCCCTCCCCGAGACAAAAATAAGCCGCGGGTTCAGTCGCGCCCAATAAAGAGCTGCCGAACCCCTTGGCGCCAAGTTCGTCCTGCGAAACAATGCCCAAAAAAGGGGTGTGCTATTGCCTTGGGGCGTGGGGCAGGCGAACTTCGTCCGCCGGACTCGGAATGGGCCGAGACATTTCCCACCCCCTTCCTACGACAAAAATACGCCGCGGGCACAGCCGCGCCCAAAAAAGAGCAGCCAAACCCCTTGGCGCCAAGTTCGTCCTGCGGAAAAATACCCACAAAGGGGGTGGGCTATAGCCTTGGGGCGTGGTGCTCGCGAACTTCGTCCGCCGGACTCGGAATGGGCCGAGACATTTCCCACCCCCTTCCTATGACAAAAATACGCCGCGGGCACAGCCGCACCCAAAAAAGAACAGCCGAGCCCCATGGCGCCAAGTTCGTCCTGCGGAAAAAAGCCCAAAAAAGGGGTGCGCTATAGCCTTGGGGCGTGGGGCTGGCGCACTTCGTCCGCCTTCCTCGGAATGGGCCGAGACTTTGCCCACCCCCTCCCCACAATAAAAATCGGCCGCGGGCACAGCCGCGCCCAAAAAAGAGCAGCCGAACCCCTTGGCGCCAAGTTCGTCCTGCGGAAAAATGCCCACTAAGGGGGTGGGCTATAGCCTTGGGGCGTGGTGCTCGCGAACTTCGTCCGCCGGACTCGGAATGGGCCGAGACATTTCCCACCCCCTTCCTACGACAAAAATACGCCGCGGGCACAGCCGCACCCAAAAAAGAACAGCCGAGCCCCTTGGCGCCAAGTTCGTCCTGCGGAAAAAAGCCCAAAAAAGGGGTGTGCTATAGCCTTGGGGCGTGGGGCTGGCGCACTTCGTCCGCCTTCCTCGGAATGGGCCGAGACATTGCCCACCCCCTCCCCGCAACAAAAATAGGCCGCGGCCACAGCCGCGCCCAAAAAAGAGCAGCCGAACCCCTTGGCGCCAAGTTCGTCCTGCGGAAAAAAGCCCAAAAAAGGGGTGTGCTATAGCCTTGGGGCGTGGGGCTGGCGCACTTCGTCCGCCTTCCTCGGAATGGGCCGAGACTTTGCCCACGCCCTCCCCGCGGCAAAAATAGGCCACGGGCACAGCCGCGCCCAAAAAAGAGCAGCCGAACCCCTTGGCGCCAAGTTCGTGCTGCGGAAAAAAGCCCACAAAGGGGTGGGCTATACCCTTGGGGCGTGGGGCTGGCGAACTTTGTCCGCCTTCCTCGGAATGGGCCGAGACTTTGCCCACCCCCTCCCCGCAACAAAAACAGGCCGCGGGCACAGCCGCGCCCAAAAAAGAGCAGCCGAACCCCTTGGCGCCAACTTCGTCCTGCGGAAAAATTCCCAAAAAAGGGGTAGGCTATAGCCTTGGGGCGTGGGGCGGGCGAACTTCGTCCGCCGGACTCGGAATGGACCGAGACTTTGCCCACCCCCTCCCCACACGAAAAATAGGCCGTGGACACAGCCGGGCACAAAAAAGAGCAGTCGAACCCCTTGGCACCAAGTTCGTCCAGCGGAAAAATGCCCAAAAAAGGGGTGTGCTATAGCCTTAGGGCGTGGGGCTGCTGAAGTTCATCCGCCGGACTCGGAATGGGCCGAGACTTTGCCCACCACCTCCCCGCAATAAAAATAGGCCGCGGACACAGTTGCGAGCAAAAAAGAGCAGTCAAACCCCCTGGCGCCATGTTCGTCCTGCGGAAAAATGCCCAAAAAAGGGTTGTGCTATAGCCTTGGGGCATGGGGCTGCCGAAGTTCGTCCGCCAGACTCGGAATACACTGAGACTTTTCCCACCCCCTCCCCGTGACAAAAATAGGCTGCGGGCACAGCCACGCTCAAAAGAGAGCCGCCGAAGCCCTTGGCACCAAGTTCGTCAAATGCCCAAAAAAGGGGTGGGCTATAGCCTTGGGGCGTGGGGCGGGCGAACTTCGTCCGCCGGACTCGGAATGGGCCGAGACTTTGCCAACCCCCTCCCCGCACCAAAAATAGGCCCCGGGCACAGCCACGCCCAAAAAAGAGCAGCCGAACCCCTTTGCGCCAAGTTCGACCGGTGGAAAAATGCCAAAAAAAGGGGTGGGCTATAGCCTTGGGGCGTGGGCCTGGCGCACTTCGTCCGCCGGACTAGGAATGGGCCGAGATTTACCCACCCCCTCCTCGCGTCAAAAATAGGCCGCAGGCACAGCTGCACCCAAAAAAGATCAGCCGAACCCCTTTGCGCCAAGTTCGTCCTGCGGAAAAATGGCCAAAAAGGGGGTGGGCTATAGCCTTGGGGCGTGGGTCGGGCGAACTTCGTCCGCCGGACTCGGAATGGGCCGAGACTTTGCCCACCCCCTCCCCGCGACAAAAATAGGCCGTGGGCACAGCCGTACCCAAAAAAGAGCAGCTGAAACCCTTTGCGCCAAGTTCGTCCTGCGGAAAAATGCCCAAAAAACGGGTGGGCCATGGCCTTGGGGCGTGGGGCTGCCGAAGTTCGTCCGCCGGACTCGGAATGGGCCGACACTTTGCCAACCCCCTCCTGGGACAAACATAGGATGCGGGCACCTCCGCGCGCAAAAAAGAGCAGCCGAACCCCTTGGCGCCAAGTTCGTCCTGCGGAAAAATGGCGAAAGAGGGGGTGGGCTATAGCCTTGGGGCGTGGGGCTGGCGAACTTCGTCCGCCTTCCTTCGAATGGACCGAGACTTTGCCCACCCCCTCCCCGCGACAAAAATAGGCCGCGGGCACAGCCGCGCCCAAAAAAGAGCAGCTGAAACCCTTTGCGCCAAGTTCGTCCTGCGGAAAAATGCCCAAAAAACGGGTGGGCCATGGCCTTGGGGCGTGGGGCTGCCGATGTTCGTCCGCCGGACTCGGAATGGGCCGACACTTTGCCAACCCCCTCCCGGGACAAACATAGGATGCGGGCACCTCCGCGCGCAAAAAAGAGCAGCCGAACCCCTTGGCACCAAGTTCGTCCTGCGGAAAAATGGCGAAAGAGGGGGTGGGCTATAGCCTTGGGGCGTGGGGCTGGCGAACTTCGTCCGCCTTCCTTCGAATGGACCGAGACTTTGCCCACCCCCTCCCCGTAAATAAAATAGGCCGCGGGCACAGACGCGCCCAAAAAAGAGCAGCCGAACCCCTTGGCGCCAAGTTCGTCCTGCGGAAAAATGGCGAAAGAGGGGGTGGGCTATAGCCTTGGGGCGTGGGGCTGGCGAACTTCGTCCGCCTTCCTTCGAATGGACCGAGACTTTGCCCACCCCCTCCCCGTAAATAAAATAGGCCGCGGGCACAGACGCGCCCAAAAAAGAGCAGCCGAACCCCTTGGCGCCAAGTTCGTCCAGCGGAAAAATGCCCAAAAAGGGGGTGGGCTATAGCCTTGGGGCGTGGGGCTGGCGAACTTCGTCTGCGGGACTCCGAATGGGCCGAGACTTTTCCCACCCCCTCCCCACGACAACAATAGGCCACGGGCACAGCCGCGCCCAAAAAAGAGCAGCCGAACCCCTTGGCGCCAAGTTCGTCCTGCGGAAAAATGCAGAAAAAGCGGGTGGGCTATAGCCTTGGGGCGTGGGGCTGGCGAACTTTGTCCGCCTTCCTCGGAATGGGCCGAGACTTTACCCACCCCCTCCCCGCAAACAAAATAGGCCGCGGGCAAAGCCGCGCCCAAAAAAGAGCAGCCGAACCCCTTGGCGCCAACTTCGTCCTGCGGAAAAATGCCCAAAAAAGGGGTGGGCTATAGCCTTGGGGCGTGGGGCGGGCGAACTTCGTCCGCCGAACTCGGAATGGACCGAGACTTCGCCCACCCCCTCCCCACACGAAAAATAGGCCGTGGACACAGCTGCGCACAAAAAAGAGCAGTCGAACCCCTTGGCGCCAAGTTCGTCCAGCGGAAAAATGCCCAAAAACGGGGTGTGCTATAGCCTTGGGGCGTGGGGCTGGCGAACTTCGTCCGCCGGACTCGGAATGGGCCGAGACATTGCCCACCCACTCCCCGTGACAAAAATAGGCTGCGGGCACAGGCGCGACCAAAAAAGAGCAGCCGAACCCCTTGGCGCGAAGTTCGTCCTGCGGAAAAATGCCCAAAAAAGGGGTGGGCTATAGCCTTGGGGCGTGGGGCGGACGAACTTCGTCCGCCGGACTCGGAATGGGCCGAGACTTTGCCAACCCCCTCCCCGCGCCAAAAATTGGCCCCGCGCACAGCCGCGCCCAAAAAAGAGCAGCCGAACCCCTTTGCGCCAAGTTCGACCGGTGGAAAAATGCCAAAAAAAGGGGTGGGCTATAGCCTTGGGGCGTGGGCCAGGCACACTTCGTCCGCCGGACTAGGAATGGGCCGAGATTTACCCACCCCCTCCTCGCGTCAAAAATAGGCCGCAGGCACAGCCGGACCCAAAAAAGAGCAGCCGAACCCCTTGGCGCCAAGTTCGTCCTGCGGAAAAATGCCCAAAAAGGGGGTGGGCTATAGCCTTGGGGCGTGGGGCGGGCGAACTTCGTCCGCCGGACTCCGTATGGGCCGAGACTTTTCCCACCCCCTCCCCACGACAAAAGTAGGCCACGGGCACAGCTACGCCCTAAAAAGAGCAGCTGAACCCCTTGGCACCAAGTTCGTCCTGCGGATAAATATCCAAAAATGGGGTGTGCTATAGCCTTTGGGCGTGGGGTCGGCGAACTTCGTCCGCCTTCCTCGGAATGGGCCGAGACTTTGGCCACGCCCTCCCCGCGACAAAAATAGGCCGCGGGCACAGCCGCGCCATAAAACGGGCAGCCGAATCCCTTGGCGCCAAAGTTCGTCCTGCGGAAAAATGCCCAAAAAGGGGGTGGGCTATAGCCTTGGGGCGTGGGGCCGGCGCACTTCGTCCGCCTCCCTCGGAATGGGCCGAGACTTTGGCCACCCCGTCCCCGCGACAAAAACAGGCCGCGGGCACAGCCGCAAGCAAAAAAGCACAGCCGCAAGCAAAAAAGAACAGCCGATCCCTTTGGCGCCAAGTTCATCCTGCGAAAAAATGCCCAAAAAAGGGGTGTGCTATAGCCTTGGGGCGTGGGGCCGGCGCACTTCATCCGCCGGACTCGGAATGGGCCGAGACTTTTCCCACCCCCTCCCCGCGACAAAAACAGGCCGCGGGCACAGCCGCAAGCAAAAAAGCACAGCCGCAAGCAAAAAAGAACAGCCGATCCCTTTGGCGCCAAGTTCATCCTGCGAAAAAATGCCCAAAAAAGGGGTGTGCTATAGCCTTGGGGCGTGGGGCCGGCGCACTTCATCCGCCGGACTCGGAATGGGCGGAGACTTTTCCCACCCCCTCCCCGCGCCAAAAATAGGCCGTGGGCACAGCCGCGCCCAAAAAAGATCAGCCGAACCCCTTGGCTCCAAGGTCGTCCTGTGGAAAAATGCCAAAAAAGGGGTGTGCTATAGCCTTGGGGCGTGGGGCCGGCGCACTTCATCCGCCGGACTCAGAATGGGAGGAGACTTTTCCCACGCCCTCCCCGGGACAAAAATAGGCCGCGGGCACAGCCGCGCCCAAAAAAGAGCAGCCGAACCCCTTGGTGCCAAGTTCGTCCTATGGCAAAATGCCCAAAAAAAGGGTGTGCTATAGCCTTTAGGCGTGGGGCCGGCAAAGTTCATCCGCATTCCTCGAAATGGGCTGAGACTTATCCCACCCCCTCCCCGCGCCAAAAATAGGCCGCGGGCACAGCCGCGCCCAAAAAAGAGCAGCCGAACCCCTTGGCGCTAAGTTCGTCCTGTGGAAAAATTCCCAAAAAGGGGGTGGGCTATAGCCTTGGGGCGTGGGGCCGGCGCACTTCATCCGCCGGACTCGGAATGGGCGGAGACTTTTCCCACCCCCTCCCCGGGACAAAAATAGGCCGCGGGCACAGCCTCAACCAAAAAAGAGCAGCCGAACCCCTTGGTGCCAAGTTGGTCCTATGGCAAAATGCCCAAAAAAGGGGTGTGCTATAGCCTTTAGGCGTGGGGCCGGCAAAGTTCATCCGCATTCCTCGAAATTGGCTGAGACTTTTCCCACCCCCTCCCCGCGCCAAAAATAGGCCGCGGGCACAGCCGCGCCCAAAAAAGAGCAGCCGAACCCCTTGGCGCTAAGTTCGTCCTGTGGAAAAATTCCCAAAAAGGGGGTGGGCTATAGCCTTGGGGCGTGGGGCTGGCGAACTTCGTCCGCCAGACTCCGAATGGGCCGAGACTTTTTCCAACAACTCCCCACGCCAAAAATATGCCGCGGGGACACCCGCGCCTAAGAAAGAGCAGCCGAACCCCTTGGTGCCAAGTTTGTCCTGCGGAAAAATGCCGAAAAAGGGGTTGGGCTATAGCCTTGGGGCGTGGGGCCGGCAAAGTTCATCCGCCTTCCTAGGAATGGGCCGAGACTTTGCCCACCCCCTCCCCGTGCCAAAAATAGGCCGTGGGCACAGCCGCGCCCAAAAAATAGCGGCCGAACCCCTAGGCGCGAAGTTCGTCCTGCGGAAAAATGCCCAAAAAAGGGGTGGGCTATAGCCTTGGGGCGTGGGGCTGGCGAACTTCGTCCGCCGGACTCGGAATGGGCCGAGACTTTGCCCACCCCCTCCCCACGACAAAAATAGGCCGCGGGCACAGCCGCAACCAAAAAAGAGCAGCCGAACCCCTTGGCGCGAAGTTCGTCCTGCGGAAAAATGCCCAAAAAAGGGGTGGGCTATAGCCTTGGGGCGTGGGGCTGGCGAACTTCGTCCGCCGGACTCGGAATGGGCTGAGACTTTGCCCACCCCCTCGCCGCGACAAAAATAGGCCGCGGGCACAGCCGCGCCCAAAAAAGAGCAGCCGAACCCCTTGGCGCCAAGTTCGTGCTGCGGAAAAATGCCCAAAAAAGGGGTGTGCTATAGCCTTGGGGCGTGGGGCGAGCGAACTTTGTCCGCCGGATTCGGAATGGGCCGAGACATTGCCCACGCCCTCCTCGTGACAAATATAGGCCGCGGGCGCAGCCGCACGCAAAAAAGAGCACCCGAACCCCTTGGCGCCAAGTTCGTCCTGCGGAAAAGTGCCCAAAAAGGGGATGTGCTATAGCCTTGGGACGTGGGGCCGGCGAACGAACTCGGAATGGGCTGAGGCTTTTCCTACCCCCTCCCCGCGACAAAAATAGGCCGCGGGCACAGCCGCGCAGAAAAAAGAGCAGCCAAACCCCTTGGCGCCAAGTTCGTCCTGCGGATAAATATCCAAAAATGGGGTGTGCTATAACCTTTGGGCGTGGGGCCGGCAAACTTCGTCCGCCTGCCTCGGAATGGGCCGAGACTTTGGCCACGCCCTCGCCGTGACAAAAAAAGGCCGCGGGCACAGCCGCGCCCAAAAAAGAGCAGCCGAACCACTTGGCGCCAAGTTCGTCCTGTGGAAAAATGCCCAAAAAAGGGGTGGGCTATAGCATTGGGGCGTGGGGCCGGCAAACTTCGTCCGCCGGACTCCGAACGGGCCGAGACTTTGCCCACCCCCTCCCCGCGACAAAAATAGGCCGCGGGCACAGCCGCGCCCAAAAAAGAGCAGCCGAACCCCTTGGCGCCAAGTTCGTCCTGCGGAAAAATGCCCAAAAAAGGGTGGGCTATAGCCTTGGGGCGTGGGGCTGGCGAACTTCGTCCGCCGGACTCGGAATGGGCCGAAACTTTGCCCACCCCCTACCCGCATCAACAATAGGCCGCGGGCACAGCCGCGCCCAAAAAAGAGCAGCCGAACCCCTTGGCGCCAAGTTCGTCCTGCGGGAAAATGCCCAAAAAAGGGGTGGGCTATAGCCTGTGGGCGTGGGGCCGGCTCACTTCGTCCACCGGACTCGGAATGGGCCGAGACTTTACCCACCCCTCCCCGCGACAACAATAGGCCGCGGGCACAGCCGCGCCCAAAAAAGAGCAGCCGAACCCCTTGGCGCCATGTTTGTCCTGCGGAAAAATGCCCAAAAAAGGGGTGGGCTACAGCCTCGGAGCGTGGGGCGGGCGAACTTCGTCCGCCGGACTCGGAATGGGCCGAGACATTTCCCAACCCCTCCCCGTGACAAAAATAGGCCGCAGGCACAGCTGCGCCCAAAAAAGTGCAGCCGAACCCCTTGGCGCCAAGTCCGTCCTGCGGAAAAATGCCCAAAAAGGGGGTGGGCTATAGCCTTGGGGCGTGGGGCTGGCGAACTTCGTCCGCCTTCCTCGGAATGGGCCGAGACTATGCCCACTACCTCACCGCGACAAAACTAGGCCGCGGGCACAGCCGCGCCCAAAAACAAGCTGCCGAACCCATTGGCGCCAAGTTCGTCCTGCGGAAAAATGCCCAAAAAAGGGGTGTGCTATAGCCTTGGGGAGTGGGGCTGCCGAAGTTCGTCCGCCGGACTCGGAATGGGCCGAGACGTTTCCCACCCCCTCCCCACGACAAAAATAGGCCGCGGGGAGAGCCGCGCCCAACAAAGAACAGCCGAACCCCTTGGCGCCAAGTTCGTCCTGCGGAAAAATGCCCAAAAAAGGGGTGCGCTATAGCCTTGGGGCGTGGGGCTGGCGAACGTCGTCCGCCGGACACGGAATGGGCCGAGACTTTTCCCACCTCCTCCCCGTGACAAAAATAGGCCGCGGGCACAGCCGCGCCCAAAAAAGAGCAGCCGAACCACTTGACGCCACGTTCGTCCTGCGGAAAAATGCCCAAAAAAGAGGTGGGCTATAGCCTTGGGGCGTGGGGCCGGCGAAATTCGTCCGCCGGATTCGGAATCGGCCGAAACTTTGCCCACCCCCTACCCGCATCAAAAATAGGCCGCGGGCACAGCCGCGCCCAAAAAAGAGCAGCCGAACCCCTCGGCGCCAAGTTCGTCCTGCGGAAAAATGCCCAAAAAAGGGGTGTGCTATAGCCTTGGGGCGTGGGGCGGGCGAACTTTGTCCGCCGGATTCGGAATGGGCCGAGACATTGCCCATGCCCTCCTCGTGACAATTATAGGCCGCGGGCGCAGCCGCACGCAAAAAAGAGCACCCGAACCCCTTGGCGCCAAGTTCGTCCTGCGGAAAAGTGCCCAAAAAGGGGATGTGCTATAGCCTTGGGGAGTGGGGCCGGCGAACGAACTCGGAATGGGCTGAAGCTTTTCCTACCCCCTCCCCGCGACAAAAATAGGCCGCGGGCACAGCCGCGCCAAAAAAAAGGCAGCCGAATCCCTTGGCGCCAAGTTCGTCCTGCGGAAAAATGCCCAAAAAAGGGGTGGGCTATAGCCTTGGGGCGTGGGGCTGGCGAACTTCGTCCGCCGGACTCGGAATGGGCCGAGACTTTGCCCACCCCCTCGCCGCGACAAAAATAGGCCGCGGGCACAGCCGCGCCCAAAAAAGAGCAGCCGAACCCCTTGGCGCCAAGTTTGTCCTGCGGAAAAATGCCCAAAAAAGGGGTGCGCTATAGCCTTGGGGCGTGGGGCTGGCGAACGTCGTCCGCCGGACACGGAATGGGCCGAGACTTTTCCCACCTCCTCCCCGTGACAAAAATAGGCCGCGGGCACAGCCGCGCCCAAAAACGAGCTGCCGAACCCCTTGGCGCCAAGTTCATCCTGCGGAAAAATGCCCAAAAAAGGGGTGGGCTATAGCCTTGGGGCGAGGGGCGGGCGAACATCGTCCCCCGGACTCGGAATGGGCCGAGACTTTTCCCACCCCTTCCCCGTGATAAAAATAGGCCGCGGGCACAGCCGCGCCCAAAAAAGAGCTGCCGAACCACTTGGCGCCAAGTTCGTCCTGTGGAAAAATGCCCAAAAAATGGGTGGGCTATAGCATTGGGGCGTGGGGCCGGCAAACTTCGTCTGCCGGACTCGGAATGGGCCGAGACTTTGCCCACCCCCTCCCCGCGACAAAATAGGCCGCGGCCACAGCTGCACCCAAAAAAGAGCAGCCGAACCACTTGGCGCCAAGTTCGTCCTGCGGAAAAATGCCCAAAAAAGGGGTGGGCTATAGCCTTGGGGCATGGCGCCGGCGAAATTCGTCCGCCGGACTCGGAATGGGCCGAAACTTTGCCCACCCCCTACCCGCATCAACAATAGGCCGCGGGCACAGCCGCGCCCAAAGAAGAGCAACCGAACCCCTTGGCGCCAAGTTCGTCCTGCGGGAAAATGCCCAAAAAAGGGGTGGGCTATAGCCTTGGGGCGTGGGGCTGGCGAACTTTGTCCACCGGAATCGGAATGGGCCGAGACTTTTGCCACCCCCTCCCTGTGACAAAAATAGGCCGCGGCCACAGCCGCGGCCAAAAAAGAGTAGCCAAACCACTTGGCGCCATGTTCGTCCTCCGGAAAAATGCCCAAAAAAGGGGTGGGCTATAGCCTGTGGGCGTGGGGCCGGCTCACCTCGTCCACCGGACTCGGAATGGGCCGAGACTTTGCCCACCCCCTCCCCGCGACAAAAATAGGCCGCGGGCACAGCCGCGCCCAAAAAAGAGCAGCCGAACCCCTTGGCGCCAAGTTTGTCCTGCGGAAAAATGCCCAAAAAGCGGGTGGGCTATAGCCTTGGGGTGTGGGGCTGGCGAACTTCCTCCGCTGGACTCGGAATGGGCCGACACTTTTCCCACATTCTCCCCGTGACAAAAATAGGCCGCGGGCACGGCCGCGCCCACAAAAGAGCAGCCGAACTCCATGGCGCCAAGTTCGTCCTGCGGAAAAATGCCCAAAAAAGGGGTGTGCTATAGCCTTTGGGCGTGTGGCCGGGAAAGTTCATCCGAATCCTCGGAATGGGCCGAGACTTTGGCCACCCCCTCCCAGCACCAAAAATAGGCCGCGGGCTCAGCTGCGCCCAAGAAAGAGCAGCCGAACCCTTTGGCGCCAAGTTCGTCCTGCGGAAAAATGCCCAAAAAGGAGGTGGGCTAGAGCCTTGGGGCGTGGGGCTGGCGAACTTCGTCCGCCTTCCTCGGAATGGGCCGCGACTTTGCCCAACCCCTCCCCATGACAAAAATAGGCCACGGGCACAGCCGCGCCCCAAAAAGCGCAGCCGAACCCCTTGGCTCCAAGTTCGTCCTGCGGAAAAATGCCCAAAAAAGGGGTGGGCTATAGCCTTGGGGCGTGGGGCTAGCGAACTTCATCCGCCCTCCTCAAAATGGGCCGAGACTTTGCCCACCGCCTCCCCGCGAAAAAAATAGGCCGCGGGCACAGCCGCGCTCAAAAAAGAGCAGCCGTACCCCTTGGCGCCAAATTCGTCCTGCGGAAAAAAGCCCAAAAAAGGGGTGTGCTATAGCCTTGTGGCGTGGGGCTGCCGAAGTTCATCCGCCTTCCTCGGAATGGGCCGAGGCTCTGCCCGCCTCCTCCCCGCACCAAAAATACGACGCGGGCACAGCCGCTCCCAAAAAAGAGCAGCCGAAACCCTTGGCCCCTAGTTCGTCCTGCGGAAAAATGCCCAAAAAAGGGGTGTGCTATAGCCTTTGGGCGTGGGGCCGGCAAAGTTATTCCGCCTTCCTCGGAATGGGCCGAGACATTGCCCACCCCCTCCCCGCACCAAAAATAGGCCGCAGGCACAGCTGCGCCCAAAAAAAAGCTGCCGAAACCCTTGGCGCCACGTTCGTCCTGCGGAAAAATGCCCAAAAAGGGGGTGGGCTAGAGCCTTGGGGCGTGGGGCTGGCGAACTTCGTCCGCCGGACTCGGAATGGGCCAAGAATTTTCCCACCCCCTCCCCGCGACAACAATAGGCCACGGGCACAGCCGCGCCGAAAAAAGAGCAGCCGAACCCCTTGGCGCCTAGTTTGTCCTGCGGAAAAATGCCCAAAAAGCGGGTGGGCTATAGCCTTGGGGTGTGGGGCTGGCGAACTTCGTCTGCTGGACTCGGAATGGGCCGAGACTTTTCCCACATTCTCCCCGTGACAAAAATAGGCCGCGGGCACGGCCGCGCCCACAAAAGAGAAGCCGAACTCCATGGCGCCAAGTTCGTCCTGCGGAAAAATACCCAAAAAAGGGGTGTGCTATAGCCTTTGGGCGTGTGGCCGGTAAAGTTCATCCGAATCCTCGGAATGGGCCGAGACTTTGGCCACCCCCTCCCAGCACCAAAAATAGGCCGCGGGCTCAGCCGCGCTCAAAAAAGAGCTACCGAACCCCTTGGCGCCAAGTTCGTCCTGCGGAAAAATGCCCAAAAAAGGGGTGTGCTATAGCCTTTGGACGTGGGGCCGGCAAAGTTATTCCGCCTTCCTCGGAATGGGCCGAGACTTTGCCCACCCCCTCCCCGCGCAAAAAATAGGCCGCAGGCACAGTCGCGACCAAAAAAGAGCAGCCGAACCCCTTGGCCCCTAGTTCGTCCTGCGGAAAAATGCCCAAAAAAGGGGTGTGCTATAGCCTTTGGGCGTGGGGCCGGCAAAGTTACTCCGCCTTCCTCGGAATGGGCCGAGACATTGCCCACCCCCTCCCCGCACCAAAAATAGGCCGCAGGCACAGCTGCGCCCAAAAAAAAGCTGCCGAACCCCTTGGCGCCACGTTCGTCCTGCGGAAAAATGCCCAAAAAGGGGGTGGGCTAGAGCCTTTGGGCGTGGGGCTGGCGAACTTCGTCCGCCTTCCTCGGAATGGGCCGCGACTTTGCCCAACCCCTCCCCACGGCAAAAATAGGCCGCGGGCACAGCAGCGCCCCAAAAAGCTCAGCCGAACCCCTTCGCGCCAAGTTCGTCCTGCGGAAAAATGCCCAAAAAAGGGGTGGGCTATAGCCTTGTGGCGTGGGGCTAGCGAACTTCGTCGGCCCTCCTCAAAATGGGCCGAGACTTTGCCCACCGCCTCCCCGCGCCAAAAATAGGCCACGGGCACAGCCGCGCCTGAAAAAGAGCAGCCGTACCCCTTGGCGCCAAGTTCGTCCTGCGGAAAAAAACCCAAAAAAGGGAGTGGCCTATAGCCTTGGGGCGTGGGGCTGGCGAAATTCGTCCGCCATCCTCGGAATGGGCAGAGACTTTGCCCAACCCCTCCCCGCGATAAGAATAGGCCGCGGGCACAGCCGCACCCAAAAAAGAGCAGCCGAACCCCTTGGCCCCTAGTTCGTCCTGCGGAAAAATGCCCAAAAAAGGGGTGTGCTATAGCCTTTAAGCGTGGGGCCGGCAAAGTTATTCCGCCTTCCTCGGAATGGGCCGAGACACTGGCCACCCCCTCCCCGCACCAAAAATAGGCCGCAGGCACAGCTGCGCCCAAAAAAAAGCTGCCGAACCCCTTGGCGCCAAGTTCGTCCTGCGGAAAAATGCCCGAAAAGGGGGTGGGCTAGAGCCTTGGGGCGTGGAGCTGGCGAACTTCGTCCGCCTTCCTCGGAATGGGCCGCGACTTTCCCAACCCCACCCCGCGACAAAAATAGGCCGTGGGCACAGCCGCGCCCCAAAAAGAGCAGCCGTACCCCTTGGCGCCAAGTTCGTCCTGCGGAAAAAAACCCAAAAAAGGGAGTGGCCTATAGCCTTGGGGGGTGGGGCTGGCGAACTTCGTCCGCCATCCTCGGAATGGGCAGAGACTTTGCCCAACCCCTCGCTGCGACAAAAATAGGCCGCGGGCACAGCCGAACCCAAAAAAGAGCAGCCGAACCCCTTGGCCCTTAGTTCGTCCTGCGGAAAAATGCCCAAAAAAGGGGTGTGCTAAAGCCTTTGGGCGTGGGGCCGGCAAAGTTATTCCGCCTTCCTCGGAGTGGGCCGAGACACTGCCCACCCCCTCCCCGCACACAAAATAGGCCGCAGACACAGCTGGGCCCAAAAAAAAGCTGCCGAACCCCTTGGCGCCACGTTCGTCCTGCGGAAAAATGCCCAAAAAGGGGGTGGGCTATAGCCTTGGGGCGTGGGGCGGGCGAACTTCGTCCGCCGGACTCGGAATGGGCTGAGACATTTCCCACCCCCTCCCCGCGACAAAAATAGGCCACGGGCACAACCGCGCCCAAAAAACAGCAGCCGAACCCCTTGGCGCCAAGTTCGTCCTGCGGAAAAATGCCCAAAAAGGGGATGGGCTAGAGCCTTGGGGCGTGGGGCTGGCGAACTTCGTCCGCCTTCCTCGGAATGGGCAGAGACTTTGCCCAACCCCTCGCTGCGACAAAAATAGGCCGCGGGCACAGCCGAACCCAAAAAAGAGCAGCCGAACCCCTTGGCCCTTAGTTCGTCCTGTGGAAAAATGCCCAAAAAAGGGGTGTGCTAAAGCCTTTGGGCGTGGGGCTAGCGAACTTCGTCCGCCCACCTCAAAATGGGCAGAGACTTTGCCCACCCCCTCCCCACGACAAAAATAGGCCGCGGGCACAGCCGCGCCCAAAAAAGAGCAGCCGTACCCCTTGGCGCCAAGTTCCTCCTGCGGAAAAAAGCCGAAAAAAGGGGTGTGCTATAGCCTTGTGGCGTGGGGCTGCCGAAGTTCATCCGCCTTCCTCGGAATGGCACGAGGCTCTGCCCGCCTCCTCCCCGCACCAAAAATACGCCGCGGGCACAGCCGCGCCCAAAAAAGAGCACGCGAACCCCTTGGCGCCAAGTTCGTCCTGCGGAAAAATACCCAAAAAAAGGGTGTGCTGTAGCCTTTGGGTGTGGGCCCGGCAAAGTCCGTCCGCCTTCCTCGGAAAGGGCCGAGACTTTGCCCACCCCCTTCCCGCTAAAAAAATAGGCCGCGGGCGCAGCCGTGCCCAAAAAAGAGCGGCCGAACCCCTTGCCTGCGGAAAAATGCCCAAAAAGGGAGTGGGCTATAGCCTTGGGGCGTGGGGATGGCGAACTTCGTCCGCCTTCCTCGGAATGGGCAGAGACTTTGCCCAACCCCTCGCTGCAACAAAAATAGGCCGCGGGCACAGCCGAACCCAAAAAAGAGAAGCCGAACCCCTTGGCCCTTAGTTCGTCCTGCGGAAAAATGCCCAAAAAAGGGGTGTGCTAAAGCCTTTGGGCGTGGGGCCGGCAAAGTTATTCCGCCTTCCTCGGAATGGGCCGAGACACTGCCCACCCCCTCCCCGCACACAAAATAGGCCGCAGGCACAGCTGCGCCCAAAAAAAAGCTGCCGAACCCCTTGGCGCCACGTTCGTCCTGCGGAAAAATGCCCAAAAAGGGGGTGGGCTATAGCCTTGGGGCGTGGGGCGGGCGAACGTCGTCCGCCGGACTCGGAATGGGCTGAGACATTTCCCACCCCCTCCCCACGACAAAAATAGGCCACGGGCACAACCGCGCCCAAAAAACAGCAGCCGAACCCCTTGGCGCCAAGTTCGTCCTGCGGAAAAATGCCCAAAAAGGGGGTGGGCTAGAGCCTTGGGGCGTGGGGCTGGCGAACTTCGTCCGCCTTCCTCGGAATGGGCAGAGACTTTGCCCAACCCCTCGCTGCGACAAAAATAGGCCGCGGGCACAGCCGAACCCAAAAAAGAGCAGCCGAACCCCTTGGCCCTTAGTTCGTCCTGTGGAAAAATGCCCAAAAAAGGGGTGTGCTAAAGCCTTTGGGCGTGGGGCTAGCGAACTTTGTCCGCCCACCTCAAAATGGGCAAAGACTTTGCCCACCCCCTCCCCACGACAAAAATAGGCCGCGGGCACAGCCGCGCCCAAAAAAGAGCAGCCGTACCCCTTGGCGCCAAGTTCGTCCTGCGGAAAAATGCCCAAAAAAGGGGTGTGCTATAGCCTTTGGGCGTGGGCCCGGCAAAGCCCGTCCGCCTTCCTCGGAATGGGCCGAGACTTTGCCCACCCCCTTCCCGCTAAAAAAATAGGAAGCGGGCGCAGCCGTGCCCAAAAAAGAGCGGCCGAACCCCTTGCCTGCGGAAAAATGCCCAAAAAGGGAGTGGGCTATAGCCTTGGGGCGTGGGGCTGGCGAACTTCGTCCGCCTTCCTCGGAATGGGCAGAGACTTTGCCCAACCCCTCGCTGCAACAAAAATAGGCCGCGGGCACAGCCGAACCCAAAAAAGAGCAGCCGAACCCCTTGGCCCTTAGTTCGTCCTGCGGAAAAATGCCCAAAAAAGGGGTGTGCTAAAGCCTTTGGGCGTGGGGCCGGCAAAGTTATTCCGCCTTCCTCGGAATGGGCCGAGACACTGCCCACCCCCCTCCCCGCACACAAAATAGGCCGCAGACACAGCTGCGCCCAAAAAAAAGCTGCCGAACCCCTTGGCGCCACGTTCGTCCTGCGGAAAAATGCCCAAAAAGGGGGTGGGCTATAGCCTTGGGGCGTGGGGCGGGCGAACTTCCTCCGCCGGACTCGGAATGGGCTGAGACATTTCCCACCCCCTCCCCGCGACAAAAATAGGCCACGGGCACAACCGCGCCTAAAAAACAGCAGCCGAACACCTTGGCGCCAAGTTCGTCCTGCGGAAAAATGCCCAAAAAGGGGGTGGGTTAGAGCCTTGGGGCGTGGGGCTGGCGAACTTCGTCCGCCTTCCTCGGAATCGGCAGAGACTTTGCCCAACCCCTCGCTGCGACAAAAATAGGCCGCGGGCACAGCCGAACCCAAAAAAGAGCAGCCGAACCCCTTGGCCCTTAGTTCGTCCTGTGGAAAAATGCCCAAAAAAGGGGTGTGCTAAAGCCTTTGGGCGTGGGGCTAGCGAACTTCGTCCGCCCACCTCAAAATGGGCAGAGACTTTGCCCACCCCCTCCCCACGACAAAAATAGTCCGCGGGCACAGCCGCGCCCAAAAAAGATCAGCCGTACCCCTTGGCGCCAAGTTCGTCCTGCGGAAAAAAGCCGAAAAAAGGGGTGTGCTATAGCCTTGTGGCGTGGGGCTGCCGAAGTTCATCTGCCTTCCTCGGAATGGCACGAGGCTCTGCCCGCCTCCTCCCCGCACCAAACATACGCCGCGGGCACAGCCGCGCCCAAAAAAGAGCACGCGAACCCCTTGGCGCCAAGTTCGTCCTGCGGAAAAATGCCCAAAAAAGGGGTGTGCTGTAGCCTTTGGGCGTGGGCCCGGCAAAGTCCGTCCGCCTTCCTCGGAATGGGCCGAGACTTTGCCCACCCCCTCCCCGCTAAAAAAAAAAGGCCGCGGGCGCAGCCGTGCCCAAAAAAGAGCGGCCGAACCCCTTGCCTGCGGAAAAATGCCCAAAAAGGGAGTGGGCTATAGCCTTGGGGCGAGGGGCTGGCGAACTTCATCCGCCTTCCTCGGAATGGGCAGAGTCTATGCCCAACCCCTCCCCACGACAAAAATAGGCCGCGGGCACAGCCGCACCCAAAAAAGAGCAGCCGAACCCCTTGGCCCCTAGTTCGTCCTGCGGAAAAATGCCCAAAAAAGGGGTGTACTATAGCCTTTGGGCGTGGGGCCGGCAAAGTTATTCCGCCTTCCTCGGAATGGGCCGAGACATTGCCCACCCCCTCCCCGCACCAAATATGGGCCTCAGGGACAGCCGCGCCCAAAAAAGAGCAGCCGAACCCCTTGGCGCCAAGTTCGTCCTGCGGAAAAATGCCCAAAAAGGGGGTGGGCTATAGCCTTGGGGCGTGGGGCGGGCGAACTTCGTCCGCCGGACTCGGAATGGGCTGAGACATTTCCCAGCCCCTCCCCGTGAAAAAAGTAGGCCACGGGCACAACCACGCCCAAAAAAGAGCAGCCGAACCCCTTGGCGCCAAGTTCGTCCTGAGGAAAATTGCCCAAAAAGGGGGTGGGCTAGAGCCTCGGGGCGTGGGGCTGGCGAACTTTGTCCGCCTTCCTCGGAATGGGCCGTGACTTTGCCCAACCCCTCCCCGCGACAAAAATAGGCCGCGGGCACAGCCGCGCCCCAAAAAGCGCAGCCGAACCCCTTGGCGCCAAGTTCGTCCTGCGGAAAAATGCCCAAAAAAGGGGTGTGCTATAGCCTTGGGGCGTGGGGCTGGTGAACTTCGTCCGCCGGCCTTGGAATGGGCCAAGAATTTTCCCATGCCCTCCCCGCGACAAAAATAGGCCGCGGCCACAGCCGCGATCAAAAAAGAATAGCCGAACCCCTTGGCCCCTAGTTCGTCCTGCGAAAAAATGCCCAAAAAAGGGGTGTGCTATAGCCTTTGGGCGTGGGGGCCGGCAAAGTTATTCCGCCTTCCTCGGTATGGGCCGAGACACTGCCCACCCCCTCCCCGCACCAAAAATAGGCCGCTGGCACAGCTGCGCCCAAAAAAAAGCTGCCGAATCCCTTGGCGCCACGTTCGTCCTGCGGAAAAATGCCCAAAAAGGGGGTGGGCTATAGCCTTGGGGCGTGGGGCGGGCGAACTTCGTCCGCCGGACTCGGAATGGGCTGAGACATTTCCCAGCCCCTCCCCATGAAAAAAGTAGGCCACGGGCACAACCACGCCCAAAAAAGAGCAGCCGAACCCCTTGGCGCCAAGTTCGTCCTGCGGAAAAATGCCCAAAAAGGGGGTGGGCTAGAGCCTTGAGGCGTGGGGCTGGCGAACTTCGTCCGCTGGACGCGGAATGGGCTGAGACTTTGACCACCCCCTCCCCACGACAAAAATAAGCCGCGGGCACAGCCGCGCCCAAAAAACAGCAGCCGAACCCCTTGGCACCAAGTTAGTCCTGCGGAAAAATGCCCAATAAGGGGGTGGGCTATAGCCTTGGGGCGTGGGGCTAGCGAACTTCGTCCGCCCACCTCGGAATGGCACGAGGCTCTGCCCGCCTCCTCCCCGCACCAAAAATACGCCGCGCGGGCACAGCCGCGCCCAAAAAAGAGCACGCGAACCCCTTGGCGCCAAGTTCGTCCTGCGGAAAAAATGCCCAAAAAAGGGGGGTGTGCTGTAGCCTTTGGGCGTGGGCCCGGCAAAGTCCGTCCGCCTTCCTCGGAATGGGCCGAGACTTTGCCCACCCCCTCCCCCGCTAAAAAAAAAGGCCGCGGGCGCAGCCGTGCCCAAAAAAGAGCGGCCGAACCCCTTGCCTGCGGAAAAAATGCCCAAAAAGGGAGTGGGCTATAGCCTTGGGACGTGGGGCTGGCGAACTTTGTCCGCCATCCTCGGAATGGGCAGAGACTTTGCCCAACCCCCTCCCCGCGACAAAAATGGGCTGCGGGGCACAGCCGTACCCAAAAAAGAGCAGCCGAACCCCTTGGCCCCTAGTTCGTCCTGCGGAAAAATGCCCAAAAAAGGGGTGTGCTATAGCCTTTGGGCGTGGGGCCGGCAAAGTTATTCCGCCTTCCTCGGAATGGGCCGAGACACTGCCCACCCCCTCCCCGCACCAAAAATAGGCCGCAGGCACAGCTGCGTCCAAAAAAAAAACTGCCGAACCCCTTGACGCCAAGTTCAATCCTGCGGAAAAATGCCCAAAAAGGGGGTGGGCTAGAGCCTTGTGGCGTGGGGCTGGCGAACTTCGTCCGCCTTCCTCGGAATGGGCCGCGACTTTCCCAACCCCTCCACGCGACAAAAATAGGCCGCGGGCACAGCCGCGCCCCAAAAAGCGCAGCCGAACCCCTTGGCGCCAAGTTCGTGCTGCGGAAAAATGCCAAAAAAAGGGGTGGGCTATAGCCTTGGGGCGTGGGGCTAGCGAACTTCGTCCGCCCTCCTCAAAATTGGCCGAGACTTTGCCCACCCCCCTCCCGCGACAAAAATAGGCCGCGGGCACAGCCGCGCCCAAAAAAAGCGCAGCCGAACCCCTTGGCGCCAAGTTCGTCCTGCGGAAAAATGCCCAAAAAAGGGGTGGGCTATAGCCTTGGGGCGTGGGGCTAGCGAACTTCGTCCGCCCTCCTCAAAAATGGGCCGAGACTTTGCCCACCCCCTTCCCACGATAAAAATAGGCCACGGGCACAGCCGCGCCCAAAAAAGAGCAGCCGTACCCCTTGGCGCCATGTTCGCCTGCGGAAAAAAACCCAAAAAAGGGGGTGTGCTATAGCCTTGTGGCGTGGGGCTGCCGAAGTTCATCCGCCTTCCTCGGAATGGCCCGAGGCTCTGCCCGCCTCCTCCCCCGCACCAGAAATACACCGCGGGCACAGCCGCGCCCAATAAAAGAGCACGCGAACCCCTTGGCGCCAAGTTCGTCCTGCGGAAAAATGCCCAAAAAAAGGGTGTGCTGTAGCCCTTTGGGCGTGGGCCCGGCAAAGTTCGTCCGCCTTCCTCGGAATGGGCCGAGACTTTGCCCCACCCCCTTCCCGCTAAAAAAATAGGCCGCGGGTGCAGCCGTGCCCAAAAAAGAGCGGCCGAACCCCTTGCCTGCGGAAAAATGCCCAAAAAGGGGAGTGGGCTATAGCCTTGGGGCGTGGGGCTGGCGAACTTCGTCCGCCTTCCTCGGAATGGGCAGAGACTTTGCCCAACCCCCTCCCCGCGACAAAAATAGGCCGCGGGCACAGCCGCGCCCCAAAAAGCGCAGCCGATCCCCTTGGCGCCAAGTTCGTGCTGCAGAAAAATGCCCAAAAACGGGGTGCGCTATAGCCTTGGGACGTGGGGCTTGCGAACTTCGTCCGCCTTCCTCAGAATGGGCCGAGACTTTGCCCACCCCCCTCCCCGCGACACAAATAGGCCCGCGCGCACAGCCCCGCACCCAAAAAAGAGCAGCCGAACCCCTTGGCGCCAAGTTCGTCCTGCGGAAAAATGCCCAAAAAAGGGGCGTGCTATACCCTTTGGGCATGGGGCCGGCAAAGTTCATCCGCCTTCCTCAGAATGTGCCGAGACTTTGCCCACCCTCTCCCCGTGACAAATTAAGGCCGCGGGCACAGCCGCACCCCAAAAAGGAGCAGCCGAAACCCCTTGGCGCCAAGTTCGTCCAGCGGAAAAATGCCCAAAAATGGGGTGGGCTATAGCCTTGGGGCGTGGGGCTGGCCCCACTTCGTCCGCCCCTCCTCAAAATGGGCCGGAGACTTTGTTGAAACCCCTCCCCGACGACAAAAATAGGCCGCAGGCACAGCCGCGCCCCCAAAAAGCGCAGCCGACCCCCTTGGCGCCAAGTTCGTCCTGCGGAAAAATGCCCAAAAAAGGGGTGGGCCTATAGCCTTGGGGCGTGGGGCTAGCGAACTTCGTCCGCCCTCCCCTCAAAATGGGCCGAGACTTTGCCCACCCCCCTCCCCACGACAAAAATAGGCCGCGGGCACAGCCGCGCCCAAAAAAGAGCAGCCGTACCCTTTGGCGACAAGTCCGTCCTGCGGAAAAAAGAGCCGAAAATAGGGGTGTGCTATAGCCTTGTGGCGTGGGGCTGCCCGAAGTTCATCCGCCTTCCTCGGAATGGGCCGGGGGCTCTGCCCGCCTCCTCCCCCCGCACCAAAAATACGCCGCGGGCACAGCCGCGCCCAAAAAAGAGCACCCGAACCCCTTGGCGCCAAGTTCGTCCTGCGGGAAAAATGCCCAAAAAAGGGGTGTGCTATAGCCTTTGGGCGTGGGCCCCGCCGAAGTTCGTCCACCTTCCTCGGAATGGGCCGAGACTTTGCCCCACCCCCTCCCCCGCTAAAAAAATAGGCCGTGGGCGCAGCCGTGCCCAAAAAAAAAGCAGTCGAACCCCTTGGCGCCAAGTTCGTCCTGCGGAAAAATGTCCAAAAAGGGGGTGGGCTATAGCCCTTTGGGCGTGGGGCCGGCAAAGTTCATCCGCCTTCCTCAGAATGTGCCGAGACTTTGCCCACCCTCTCCCCCGTGACAAATTAAGGCCGCGGGCACAGCCGCACCCAAAAAGGAGCAGCCGAACCCCTTGGCGCCAAGTTCGTCCCCGCGGAAGAATGCCCAAAAATGGGGTGGGCTATAGCCTTGGGGCGTGGGGCTGGCCCACTTCGTCCGCCTTCCTCGGAATAAGGCCGAGACTTTGCCCAACCCCCTCCTCGCGACAAAAATAGGCCGCGGGCACAGCCGCACCCAAAAAAGAGCAGCCGAACCCCTTGGCCCCTAGTTCGTCCTGCGGAAAAAATGCCCAAAAAAGGGGTGTGCTATAGCCTTTGGGCGTGGGGCCGGCAAAGTTCATCCGCCTTCCTCGGAATGGGCCGAGAGTTCGCCCCATCCTCCCTGCGCGAAAAAATAGTGTGCGGGGTACCTGCCGCGCCCAAAAAAAAGCAGTCGAACCCCTTGGCGCCAAGTTCGTTCTGCGGAAAAATGCCCCAAAAAAGGGTGTGCTATAGCCTTTGGGCGTGGGGCCGGCAAAGTTCATCTGCCTTCCTCGGAATGGGCCGAGACTTTGCCCACCCCCTCCCCACGAAAAAAAATAGGCCTCAGGCACAGCGGCACCCAAAAAAGTGCAGGCCGAACCCCTTGGCGCCCAAGTTCGTCCCGCGGAAAAATGCCCAAAAATGGGATGGGCTATATCCTTCGGGCGTGGGGCTGGAGAACTTCGTCCGCTGGACTCCGAATGGGCCGAGACATTTCCCACCCCCTCCCCACGACAAAAATAGGCCACGGGCACAACCGCGTCCAAGAAAGAGCAGCCGAACCCATTGGCGCCAAGTTCGTCCAGCGGAAAAATGCCCAACAAAGGGGTGGGCTATAGCTTTGGGACGTGGGGCTGGCGAACTTTGTCCGCCTTCCTCGGAATAGGCCGAGACTTTTTCCAACCCCCTCCCCGCGACAAAAATAGGCCGCGGGCACAGCCGCGCCCAAAAAACTAGCAGCCGAACCCCTAGGCGCAAAGTTCGTCCTGCGGAAAAATGCCCAAAAAAAGGGTTGTGCTATAGCCTTTGGGCGTGGGGGCCGGCAAAGTTCATCCGCCTTCCCTCGGAATGGGCCGAGACTTTACCCCCCCCCCCCTCCCCGCGTAAAAAATATGCCGCGCCCCAAAAAAAAGCAGTCGAACCCCTTGGCGCCAAGTTCGTCCTGCGGAAAAATTGCCCAAAAAGGGGGTGGGCTATAAGCCGTTGGGCGTGGGGCCGGCGCACTTCGTCCCGCCTTCTTCGGAATGGGACAAGACTTTGGCAACCCCCTCCCCGCGACAGAAATAGGCCGCGGGCACAGCCGCACCCCGAAAACGAGCAGCCGAACCCCCTTGGCACCAAGTTCGTCCTGCGGAAAAAATGCCCAAAAAAGGGGTGTGCTATAGCCTTTGGGCGTTGGGGCCGGCAAGTTCATCCGCCTTCCTCGGAATGGGCCGAGAGATCGCCCCCATCCTTCCCCGCGCGAAAAATAGGGCGCGGGCACAGCCGCGCCCAAAAAAAAAGCAGTCAAAACCCCTTGGCGCCAAGTTCGTCCTGCGGAAAAAATGCCCAAAAAGTGGGTGGGCTATAGCCTTTGGGCGTGGGGCCGGCAAAGTTCATCCCGCCTTCCTAAGGATGGGCCGAGACTTTGCCCACCCTCTCGCCGTGACAAAAATAGGCCGCGGGCACAGCCGCACCCATAAAAAGAGCAGCCGAACCCCTTCGCACCAAGTTCGTCCCGCGGAAAAATGCCCAAAAATGGGGTGGGCTATAGCCTTGGGGCGTGGGGCTGGCGAACTTCGTCCGCTGGACTCGGAATGAGCCGAGACATTTCCCACCCCCTCCCCACGACAAAAAATTGGCCTCGGGCACAACCGCGTCCAAAAAAGAGCAGCCGAACCCCTTGGCGCCAAGTTCGTCCAGCGGAAAAATGCCCAAAAACGGGGTGCGCTATAGCCTTGGGACGTGGGGCTGGCGAACTTCGTCCGCCTTCCTCGGAATGGGCCGAGACTTTGCCCACCCCCCCTCCCCGCGACAAAAATAGGCCGCGGGCACAGCCGCACCCAAAAAAGTGCAGCCGAACCCCTTGTTGCCAAGTTCGTCCAGCGGAAAAATGCCCAAAA